>JAFEMH010001947.1:27500-398105 GCA_022495995.1 Adenophora triphylla var. japonica | reverse complement strand
AATATTAATTGCCCTTAATGTCCACTTTATATAATTGATATTGCAGATATGGACATGGTGAAAGAAGCAACTTCATTTGAAAATGGAAGCTCGTTTTTGGAACAGAACTTTTTGTGAAAATAGACAGCTCGTTTTGAGACATGAGCTTTTTCGAATGGACACTCGTGAAACAAGATTTTTGAAAATGGACGCTCATTCCGCAACAAAAAGATAGTACTGATTTGGAAGATACCTCCAAAGACACAACATGGTTTAATGTACCAGATCGACATGAAATGTCTGTCCATTTCAAGCACAATAATTTCCCATCACCACTTCCCTTTTCATAGTCAACAGACTACTATAAAATAAACATACTGAGAGGGGATCCGGAGAAGGGAAGAGTATTGTTTACAGTTCATTTACTGTAGTCCCGAAATGATGCTTGGCACTTAACTTTTATTGTTATTACGAAGATCACTTTGAAAGCGATAGAATTTAGGGAAAATTGCTCTTAAAATAAAAAATTAATCGTGTTCTTCTCCATCCCCACACTCCTGCCAGCACCCACTACCGTCCCTGGCACCTTCAGGATGCTTTCCTCTCCCTCCTGCCCCCATCCCTTCTTCCAGATTCATCCTCCACTTCTCTATCTCGCTCTCTCTCTCCTTTCTTCCCTCTTTTGCGATTCATCTCCCTCCGCCATCTCTTCCAATCTTATTTCTCTCTCTATAAGACCCATCATAATTTGGATCCTTAGCCATCTAATCTAATCCAAAGTGTAATTATTCCCTCAAGTGATGCTTGTTTTAGCAGTGTGTTTTTAACAGAAAAGGTTTAACAGAGGCAATGAAAATGATTGGTTGACCAAGGCAAAATCTTATTTTTATGAGAACCCAGTTCATAAAGATGATCAATTGACTTGTTGGTGATCATAAACAACAATTGGAAAGAAAAAATATAAAATCTGATCGATTTGGGAGAAGAAGCTATTTCAATCGGTCGATCAATGACACTTCAAGTGGGTCGATCAATGAACATTCAAGTGGGTCAATCAATAAACATTCGTTTGACGTGGGAATGGAATTTTGAAATGTAAGTTAGGGATCTGGTATGATGAATTTGGAGTGTACGAGAGATCACACACAACACCAAACAATCTCTGCCAGACATCGGCTCGCATGCACAAAGGAATGTGCACAGGTCATAAAAGGGCTCGCAGATGGGCATAGAAAAAACAGGAGCTAACTCTGGTAGACTTTGTTCAGGCAACGATTTTGACATAATTTCTCTGTGTGTTGCATCAATTTGTAGATTTCATTTAATGAAATTAAGAGTTTTATACAATTGATTAAGATGACTTGCAGTATTGATAAAGTGCTTGAACAGTGCAATTGTGCGAATGGTGGTTGTTTTTTTCAACTGATTGAATAGATGTGTAGGACATTTTTGTGGTTGTTTAGTTTGATATGGGGGTGGATGGGGTTGAAGATGAAGATTAGAAATGGGACTAATGGGAAAGTTGGTTTTTACATCAACATTTCGTTAATAATTTTAACACCTCATTAATACATCACTATTTCGTTACAAAGAAAGCCAGCACCGTTAGTTAAAAAGAAATTGGTTGCATTATTTGAAAACTGCTTAAAAAATAAAAATGAATATTTGAGAGCCTAAATCTCTAATTGGCCATCATTATCTAAACCTATAACCGAAGGGTATAATACAACAATATACAAATGGTGTATACTGCACAGGCAGAAGATCAGGGATACACATGTTTTTCCAGAATATTTGCCATTTGTGAATAAAACAAAAAAATGGAGCATCTGAGTCATTTTGGTCCAATAGCAGAAAAGGGAACTTTACGCATATTAAGTAGAGAGCATGATTCCGGATTGGTGGGATTTTATGAAAATTTGAAAAAATGGGGACCAGGATTAATTGTTGGTGATTCCTGCCTGAGTCGGGAGAAGCCAGGATCGAGGTAGTTACATTCTGAGACCGTTGGTTCGGTTCCAATGATTCGATCCGTGTCCGGTTTAAGTGGGTTAAATGATTCTGGCTACTATATATTTTTTTAAAGATAAAACACGTCACAACTATTTATTTCATTAAATGGCTTTGAAAATATGGGACGATTAAATAATGAAAGTTGAAAATAAAAATATTTAGGCATCTGACAAATTAAGCTTGAAATAGAGAGCAGAAAGTTCAAATAAAAAATATAGGATGATTACATTACATAAACGAAGTTGGCAAAGGGAAAACCGAAAGTTTCAGTGGCTTAACAACAGTAAGGCGGTAGCTTGAAAGCTTTGTCTTCCATATCGGCCGTGAGGAAGACGGTAGCTTGAAAGCAGAAATAGATCATTGGCGGGAAGAGGGAAGGCGATAGCTTGAAAGCCACTAACCAAATAGAAAACCAACGAAAGAACAATAATCAAGTAGGGAAGGCAATAGCTTGAGAAAACAGAAATAGATCATTGGCGGGATGCATTACAATTTTTGTCAGAATTACGATAGAGGAACAACTCGGACCTTAATAACTAAATTCGGATGCAAAATTGTAAGAAATTTGAAAATACTGGAGGTAGATTGGAGGTAGAGGGCGAGAATATAACATCAAAATCTCCATTAAATCATTACCTTTTATTGGAGATTTGTGAGGCAAAATAACAGAGTAATGATGTTACGCAATCTCGCACTTGAAAAAAGCAGTCTGCATCATAGATTAATTACTTCTAGTTACATTTAGCACGCCGTCGTGTAAAGTTGCTCAATTTGAGCTTGTTAGCATTTTCGTTAGAAAATTAACGAAAGTTATAACATTACTAACATTCCTAACATTCCTAACTTTTCTAACAAAGTAAAGGGTAAAATGGGCATTGCCATTTAAAGTTAAACCAAGAAAAGAATCTCAAAAGCAAAAGAAATAAGAAAAATCCGAATTGGGCAAATGAGTTGAAAAACATAAAGCTGCTTTGGATTTTTGAATTCCCTATTCTTCTTTGTCAGCGCAGAAGCTTGAAGGCGTAATTAATGAACGGTGCAGCTGTCCAATCATATCATAGCGGACATGTTTGTCAATTTCGGGGAGGGCTATAAATTGAACCCTCCTGCTCTCAGGTTTACATAACACAATTTGATCACGCCAACTGAAACTGCAGCGAAATATAGAGAGAAAACGGTGGGAATCCTTAGATTGCCACCATTTTCTCTCAATCTTTCCCAAATCTCACTCACTCCACCAAAACACTTCAAATCACTCTCATACATACTCTTTCATTACATACACCAATCCAAGCTCAAATCACCCTATAGGAGGAGGATTAGAGAGAAAACATAGAGAGAACTTCATTGTTTATCTACTTGTTTTCTCTTTAACCAACTCAGAATCATCAACCACTAAACACCCTCAAACAAAAAACCTCTCATATTCAAGCCTTAAACACTCTTTACATTCAAGCCTTCAAACACAAAACACGAGGAAGATAGGTATAACCTCCACTCTCCTTACTGCCTAAAATTCATCACATGCATGCATTTTCCAAGCTACAAAATGTAGTTTATTCATCTTCTTAGCGAGATCCAAGAAGATCACCATGGGATTCATCTCCATGGATGATCCTTCTACAAGAGGTCTACATTATTTTCAAAGTGTTCTTACTTTCTTGCAAAGAAAACACATTTTCAAAACCCTAAAAATCATTTTCATACATCAAAATCTCATTTTCAAAGGATAAAATTCCCTTCCCCGAAGCAAATGAAGTGCTTAGTCCTAATATGTATGCCCCACAGGATGGTTTGATATAGTTGATTCACCACTAAAATGTCAAGTGATCACTAATCAAAACCTAGGGAAATGGGGACAAGCATGGATGCAAAAACCCCTTTAAAATCATATTTTTCTTTCTTGAGAAGTTTGCTGTCCAGTAGCAATTTTCTCAAGACCTCAGTCCATGGTCTAATTTTTTGGACATAGATAAACTTGGAATTTGGTGTTGACTACAAAATACTTTTTGTAGCCAACATCCAGATCTTTCCATACATATTTTTTACTTGCTATTTTTTGTGTGAGTAAAACTCCTTTTTTTCAAATTTTCTTTTTAAAGGTCAGTTCATCCAGTCTCTGGAAATCCAGATTTCAGATCTGAGATTTCCAGAAGTTTTGCAGCCCCTCAAATCATCTCCAAAATGAAAAGTTCTTTTACCCAGAAACCTTTTTTAAGGTGTTTTGAACATTTTCATTCCCGGACTTTCCCATATTCTGGACTTTTCAAGCCCTAAAGTCCATTTCAAAGTCAGGTCAACTGCTTTTTTCATTCTGGCAGAAATGGTTTTCAACTTCCAAAAATCTTTTGAGTTCCAAATCTCAACCCAAAAATCACCCAAAAAATCATGGGATCCAGTTTAAAGTCTTAAAAGATATCCCAATTTTTACTTTACTGAGTTTTCAACTTATTTTAGCCCAAAACACACACACACACACACACAAATGATTTTTAGCTTGGAAGACTCGTTTGCGAGAGCATTCCGAGTGCACACTAACGTCCTTCCCGGCGTGTAACACTGACCTCCGAACCTAAATCTCTGATCTCGGGCTTTTTCAAAGTTTTGGCCCTCCAAAATAAAAATGGCGTGGCGACTCCGTCTTCGTTGATTTTTCAAACACAAAAATGGGAAAATTTTCGGATACACATCATCACAGTGGCGACTCCCGGCATTTGGGGACTAAGCTTTTTAAAAAAAAAAAAAAATGAGCTATTTGGTATAGTGGTGAAACCATTAAACTTCCCGTTATCGCCTCCTAACACGAGTCGGGGATAAATTGTGGTCTAACAGTGATCCCACGTACCGGTATCACCGTTTTCAAAGAAAAAAAGCTTTTGAGGGTCGAGCTTTCGTCTGGCTTTGAAAATCATTTGTGTGTGTGTGTTGATTTTGCACGGAGTTTCGTGTTGTTTTGGCACGCCTCGGAGAAAGTCAAAATTTTGGTTTGTCGGAATAATGTCCCTAAGCTGTTGGAGATTTTTCGTGCTGCTACGTGCTTATGTGCTCATTAAATTTCCAAAAAAAAAATTCAAAAAAAAAAAGATTTTTCAAAAAAAGAAAATTTCCAAAAAAATCATGCATCATGCTTTTTTAAGACCACATAAAAAATCTCTATTTTACTTTCGAAAGGGAAGATGAGGTTTGCACACTACGCGCACGTGACCGTACACTTTGCACCCTACGTCCCTAACCCAGGGAAATCCTTGTCGCGGTCCGTTTGGTCTTATTACGCCTCTCGGATGAGCCTGGGAGCTGCCGAAACATCCCGCTGGAGCCTCGTGTCGACCATGCACTTGTCAAGTGACACACTTTGTCGAGACCGGTTGGTTTTTAGTACTGCAGTGCATTGTCATGCCACATGTCAGTACGTATAGACCTTTCCTTTCAAGCCTTTGTCGGCATACGGAGCTCAATATCTTTCCGGGGACCACTGTCCCGGTCCCGAGAGATTCTGCTTAGGTTTTCCGCCGCGAGACTTTGACCAAGATGTCAATGGCCAGCGCCTTGACTTCGGCTGCGGCGCTCAAATTATGCACGGCTCCCGGCCGCTGACCTTTGAGTCATCAAGGATTACGGGTTATTCCATGCCTGATTACGGCTTAAGCGACGACAAGTCAAGATCAGCGCGTGGACATTTATCGGTCGAATCATGCCGAAACTTTTTGTCGAGCCCTCGGACACGATCTTGACTTTGACGTCGGTGACTTTGTCCGTAATTTACATCGAATACTCGTCAAGACTCGATTACCCGCTAGACTTCTAGGATCGTTTTCTTTTCGGTCGGTGGGACACTGGCTGCCCTATAGGACCACTCGCATTTGTCATCCCACCACAACGGGAGGTCGAAATACGGGTGGAATACGAGGGCTTATAGACGTAGTGACGGGGCCCAGCGATCAGGGGATCCCGAGTAGTTTACGAAAAAGAAGAGCAATCTTTTCCAACCGATTAGGTTAATAAAGCATGTTTTAATGCTAAACGTGAACAAATAAGCGCATGTTGCATGAGCCGAAAGCCCAAACACCAACTTTGTTTCGGCTTTCGAGTCGAACCACACCCTTTTGTGCCTTCCACAGTAAGCAAAGTTTGGATCGAGACCCGGGTCATCGTTTGTTCGGCTACCGGAGTCCATTCGAAGTCGAGATGCTTCCATGCCGGTTTCCTCCTTCGCTTCGGCTCGAAGTTTCGAGAATGACTTGACTTCGGAGAGGAGAACGGTGGGGGACATACAACTCCACACCCCGAAAATCCGCAAAATGCCGAGAACCGGTGGAATCGAGATGTTGGAACGAGACTAAGACAAAATCAAGAGCTCGAGATCTGATGCGGTTATTGGAAAGTATCGGGAACCCGGGGCTAGCGGTATTCGCCACCCTAATGGAACCTTTACGGTTGATGCGAAGATTGGAGCTAATTACCCTCCCAGGAGCATGCCAACTACCATCAAATGCCTGTTCCCTTTCGTGTGGAACTACTAATGAGGCCAAGCATCCCCAAGCCTATCACTCATTTGCCTCTCGGCCTCATCGTATCGTCTTTCCCTCTTGTGATCCGATACTCCTCAGCAGTCCGATCTTGGTCAACTTCCACATGGCGGCAACTCTCAGTTTTCACCTGCGAGTTTCAATCGGTCATTTACGCTTGCTGACATTCTTGCCCCCTTGACTTAGAATGGAGTCAGGTTCGCTGCCTCCAAAACCCCGGTCGGACCGGGCCATCGATGCAGGAATTGGTCGGTTCGGTACATCCTCGGCCCTTCTGGCTCGATACTCCTCGACGAGTCCGATCTAGGTCCAGCTTTTGCCCCCGAGTGCCTCTCGGAGTCTCACCACCGGGATTGAGTCCCGGTTGGCTTTCGCCACCGCGGCTCGGAAGGGTCGACTTACCTACTTCACCGCATCGGTCTGGGCTCGGAGTGCACATCTCGGAATGGGACGGGTTTCATTTCTCGGAGCTCCCGTAGTTCCGAGAGGGGGCCGAGCTGGCCACTCCCGATTCTCAGCTTACCTTGGCCCTTTAGTGATGCTTGCAAGATCACGTGGGCCACCAGGTTTTATCACCACTTCATCGGGGCTCTACCCGCCCCTCCCTGGTTGGAAGGAAGTCCGACAAGGTCAAATGCTCCTCAGTCAAATTCTCCACCCGTAGATTACGCAAGCTGCTCTCTTGCTCGTCAAGTACAGTATCCACATTTCCCTTGCGAGTCATGTTCCTCGGTGCGGTCAAGACACATTCAATCCTCTTTACATTACGATGCCTCGAAGCCTCATGTTTTGTGTATACGGATCCGCACTGTTTTGCTCCACTGGTATCCACCCATTCCCCGAACCATATAATCTTACATCTTGTGCATTGCCCGAGAGCCTTATGAGGAAGATTACGGTCCACGCACAATGCTCGGTGTCATTCCTCCCACCCGAGTACTTCCCTCTTTGTGGTTTCGTTTGCATAATGCCAAATCTTGTGGCGGGGTCATGCAATTCTAATGTTCCTACCTTGACTGCGTCCAATGGATTATTGGTAGAACCGATTAAGAAGAGTACAAGAAAAGCCTAGCAACGAGAGTATCGACTGATGCGCTCGACTCGGGCCCATCTCTACCATATAAATCTTGTGTATCCGACACGTAATGAAGTTTACAAAGGTCGAGAATCTCGACGATTACATTGATGATTACATCAAAAGGGTTCGTGCACGGGAAAAGACTACGAGTCCGAACATGTCTCGCCCGCTATAAGCCTTACACACCTTCCAACACGGCTCCGGACATCGTGGGTAAAGGAAAGAAGGCATTGTTGTACAATTAGACCCCGCGCCCCTCAAAAGCAACCAAGAAATGGTGGTCCTTTAAGGCAACGAGAACGCTTTTGATGATCTTGGGATGCCCACGGGCTTAATTTTTCAAGCGGCTTAGTAAGGGTAGGCCTTTTTGGAGCCTCTCAAGGACTACCATCCAAGGAGCTCAAATGCACCTCTCGACATTGTAGATAAGCAACTGCGCCTTCCATGATCATTATGGCCACCCACGACCGACAATCGCATAGTCTTGAAGAGAGCGGTTCCAAAGGTTAATCGAAAGCGGGCAAGCTTGAAGGCGCCCCAATGAGACCAAAACCGGCCCGAACCCCGTTCGTAATGGTGACCCGAAGTCCCGATGACGAAATCTCGAATCCCGAGGATTTGGGTGTTCCCTTAAGCAAAGTTTTAAATAGCTTGCATAGAAGCAGGGTCTCCTCGAACCCATGAGAAACTATCACCCCAAGGATCCCCAAAATCCCTTTTGACACCACTCAAGCATTGTGCTTTCCATCAGCACCACTGGTCATATGCGACCGACAATCGTTATCACGCCTTTGAGAAAGGCGATTCGAGGGATTAATCAAGAAGGAGCAAACTCGAGCCGCCTCGGTGATCTCAACCCCGCCAATGATCATTTCCCCCAAACAACGCGAATGCTAAACATGATTGAATTTTATGATTCAAACTCTGTGGAATTCAACAGTACCTCTAACAAGCCGAATATGATGTTTAGTCGCAAAAGCAAAATGTTGAGAATGGATGGTTTGACCGCAACAATGGACATGTGTGGCCGTTGGCAAAGTGGATTTGGTAAAATGCTTTGAGACAGTCTAGCCCTCCGATAAGTCCCACACCGACGCCGAGAGTTAAATGGGATGATAATGATGCTGATGGCATGCATTTGTGCGTAAAGCGGTAAGGATACAAGAAATGGAGTGAGATTAGGAAGGAAGAGTTAGTCCTGGCTTTGGAAAACGCCCATAAGATTCATGAAGAAACGGTGACCGACCTCTGCTCATCAATGCTCTCCGCCGCCACGGAGTTCGTGTACGCGAGTTGAGGCGAATGGTTCCCTGGTCATAGTCGAAGATGAGACTTCGAAATGCAGTGATTTCGGTCCCCCTTCATCACTATAAATCTCCATCCCGGCCCGGCCAACACCTCCCTCCATCCACATATGATCCTTTGCGAAGGACAATTCCTCTTGACCCTTTCCAAAGCCCTCGGGCCATTAGGGCTCCCGCTGCAGCCACTCAGCTCCTCGTCAGAAGGCGCAGGTTGGGCTCCACATCACACACTGCTCCTCAATCCCTTCAAAGCAATACCGCGTTTATGCTCCGGCCTGTCACATAATCGAGTTTGAGCTATGTGGCTATGTTCCTCAAGCCTCTACACCCACCCGAATGCGATCATAGAGTTGCTTTAAAAAAGAAAATCCGGATGCCACTGAAGTTTTCCGTTTGTCAGTCTACCGGACTTAGTGAATTCACCCGTCGGTTTCACCCGTGGCCAATTTGTGTTTTCCCTCTCGCCGATAAGAGTCTTTGTTGCGAGTTCCAAAGTAATCCAACCAGATGGAGAATGTTCCCGTTGATCCCCATGTGGCAATATTGATAGAAGCAAGTGAAAAGCAAATGCACGGGGGAGAAGCTTGATCTTATGATAAGTACTAGCACTCCTTTGACCCAAGATGTCGAACTGTGCAAAGAAATGATTACGTCGTCACCTTGAAATTCAAGTGCCCGAAGTGAGAGAATCCGATAGGACAACTCCGCCCTGCAGCACACTTGTCTAATGCCAGTTCCCAAGCTTCGAGAAAGGCCCGAAGACACACCCGCGGCTAGTATCACCCCTTTCACTCCAAAACAACCAAATAAGCGCATGCGTCGAATCCTCCCAAACAGAGCCCAATACCCCTCAAGGTCCTCTCGGAGGTTCACTTCCTTCCATCAATATGCTCGCCGACAAAGTTCGTCCCCGTGACTTTTTCCGACCCTTTCTTTCGGGACAACTTCAGTGCTCGCCCCACCGCTCCTACGGCCTCAAACTCCTCCACTCCCACCGATTATCATGGGCACGTAATCGATCACTCGCCTCGGCCTGGCAGTGAATGGAATCGGGAAGTTAACAGAGAAGATGGAAAGCTCAAGCGTCTTGGCGCCTCCAACAACAAAGAAGTAGCTAGACTAGAGGCTACCCATCCTTTAATATTAAAACAAGTCTTTTTAGTCCAACCTTCGTAGAGTTCTAGTAACTTTCTTCGTTCAATCAAGTCCTCCTTGGACATTGTAGCTTAATCTTAAGTTTTCTATAAAAGAGTCTTTTTTTCTTTTCTCGCTAGACTTGAGACATTATTTGCACACTCTACATTACATTTAATGAAATGGTTTTTATTTTAAATGATCACTCGCATCGCTCAACAAATAATCTCTCGGAAATGATTAAGATTTTTAATTAATTGGTGCGAGAAAAGTCAACTAATGCCCTCCCTATACACTTTCCTCACCTCACAAAGGCCTCCCATCAAGCCATACACTTTCCAAAACATATCCTATCATCACCTTGATCCAAGTCAACGAAGGCGGCAACATCAAGGGACAACAAAAGGCCAGCTCAAGATCGGGGAGATCGACCCCATATCGAAAAAACAGGGCTTGCCTCCGCCCCCATGCATCAAGAAAGTTCAAGTAGAAGCTTGCTTCAATGTTTGCTCCGTGTGCTCAAAAAAACAAAAGCTTCAAAAAAAAAAAAACAAAAGCTTCAAAAAAAAACAAAAGCTTCAAAAAAACAAAAAGCTTCAAAAAAAAAACAAAAGCTTCAAAAAAAAAAAAAAAAAAAACAAAAGCTTCAAAAAAAACAAAAGCTTCAAAAAAAAAAAAAAGCTTCAAAAAAACAAAAGCTTCAAAAAAACAAATGCTTCAAAAAAAGCTTCAAAAAAAAACAAAAGCTTCAAAAAATGAGGCCAAGGACTAGCACCGCCGATCGAAGGTTTGACATATGGGCAAAATTAAAGCCCGAAGAACGGAAGTTGTCGACAACAAGGAGCAGCTAAAGCAACGGCAAAAACATATCATAAGCCCTTAAGCCGCATCCAAAATCTTTCTCCCCGATGAAGGACGACGATCAAGAAGCAACAGAATCGCTCAAAATGACTTGTCAAGGAATCACCTCAAGGCCTCGCACCTTATCATCCAAACTTCCTATCCGAGCCTTTTCACCAAAAGTACCACAAATGTTCATACCCCTTTTCTAAAGCCAAACACAGCTTCAAAGCCCGAACTACGGCGACCCGAGCTCCTCACAATGAGGGGAACGTAGGGCAACCGTAAAATGGTCCTGGTCATAAACACATTCAAATCCCGTAAAATCCGGCCTCACCAATAGCCTCTCCTATACACGATCCCTCTTCACCATTCGCCAACTTCGACTCTTGGTATCGCTGACTTTCTCTCTCATGATTAATCAAAATGTTTGTTCATATCGAGATTAGGGTTGAATAACCCGAACATCAATAAAGGGTTTTAAGCAATCTTGTGATCATTTTGAATAAAACATATTTTCGATGTCTCGACAAGTCTTCTTTTTCTACATTATAGGAAAAATAGAGCTAGACACTAATTTTCTCGTCGCCAGGGCTTCCATACACTTTACAAACCTTTCTACACTTATGCTCTCTCAAAAGAGTCAAACCCAAAGCGAGTTCTTTTGTGCCTTCATCAAATAAGGCCAACAAATAATACAAATCGGGATTCGCCCCACTCTTTCGAAAATATGCCCCTTTGCAGTATACATTTCTAAATTGTCTTTCTTTTACATTTTCTTCCGGCTGACTCAATTGACTAAAGAAAATAATAAAGTAAATATAGAAGGATGGGGTTGCCTCTTTTGCTACATGACAATTCAATTTGCATTAGAGTCGTGACTGTACTTTCTGAGGAGGACTTTCGCCAAGCCATTTGTTTAGAGCGGGGCTTCTTGGTCACGCTGGTTCTTCACTTTGCTACAAGATGGGATGGGTCTTTGTTTAGACTCATCTCGCATCGGGGTCCGCAATGCCTACTGTGTTTGTGTCGATTCACAATCATGAGACAAAGGCTCTACCAAGTCACTTCTTCAAAATCAAGACTTCGCAAACACATCTCTTCGTACCAAGGCTCCACCAAGCAAAGTGAGATTTGATCGCCATGTCGTGGTCATGGGTTTGTCAAGTGCAGCTTCTTGATGTCCAAGGATGAGGACGGAATTTTAACCAGACCCGAGATTCATCATATTTCCATGGCTAATATTGGAAACCGAGTCCACAAGACTCCTTTGTGCCAATCGAATGAGGTTTCGATGTTCATCCCCGGAAGGTGTCGTGAATTTTGGGACTTTCACGGTAGAAGAGGAAGAGGATCCTTATCCCTATCTTGGCCGTACGTACTACCGCCGAATGCCACCACCTTCCTCACATGGAACCTCCACTCTTCTCAACCCGCGAATCGGGCCATCTTTTCAAATTTCTGGCCTGGTATACATTCACGCGTCGCCTGGGACAAGCTTGGGGAAACAAATTGAATTCAGCCCGATTTGGGCCAAGATGGCGTGCCTCAATACAACTGGGTCAGCTCGGTATGTCATGCCAGCTTGGTATGCCTCGCAGCTCGGGCATGCAACTATGAATCAGAGCTTCGCCCCATAGCTTGAAATGCCTCGACAAGAACTCCAGCTCAAGATGTCCAATCCCCGCACCGCACAAGTCTCACGAGATCCCTTCATGACCGCCTCTCAACGGACAAAGAAACCCCAAATACGTACTCATCGGACCTATGCAGCCTAACGTGACCGATCGGGCCAGCCTCCTCACGGGCAAAATCTGCACGGAAATGTCTTCTCATGGTTGGGGATACCTGAATGCCACAAAGAAATTGGAATCCCACCTCGCTTGGAACCAATCTATCAGTGGCCTTCGCAAAGAACAGCTTGGAATGCTTCCACAGCCTCTGTCCAGTGGCAAATAAGCCCTTCCTCAATGATGCTAGCTCGCCCGCCCTCACACGCCTTTCACAAATCCATTCCTCACTCAGTTTTCACACGGGTTACCAAGCCTCCATCCTGGGCCATCAATCACCAGACCGCAGCACTCCCCGGTCATGCACCTTCGCCTATGCAATTCAACAATCGTGGACAACAACCCGCACTTAAGCCTACTTATGGGCCTCACTCGGAAATCCGAGTTACCCACCTACATCAAGATCGCCTTTGCCCTCTTGCGTCGGTTGAAAATCAACAACAAGCCGCGAGGTTCTATCCCTTTGCCCAGTGGTCCTACTCAAGCTCCCCGGTGATTCGGGCCAAGGACAGGATTTCACCTATGTCCCCGCATCGGCTGCGCCTCCACCTCGTATGCCGCCAAAGGTAGCTCCTCTCTAGCTCGCCGTTGGTTTGAATGCCATGGTTCCACCACAAGACCCTCATTTGGCTTGATTCGTGGAACGACACAAGGAAATGAAAGCACGACACACCGAATTACTAAGAAGTCTGCTTCCATCAACGAACCCGACTCCTTGACTCCCCACAAATTCGTGATGCCTAATTTGATCTCGATGGCACCGCATGCCCGAAAACCCATCCTCGACACGTATACCTTTGGCAATGAAGGTCAAAAGTGCGCCAATCGCAGCTGTCGACTATTTCGCCTCTCTTTGAAGTCCAAAGTGCTCAAAATGGTTCTTCCGCTTAAAACCCGAGGCCAGTGGCTACATGGGACCGGATCACCGGTGCTTTCACAAAGAAGCATAAAGCTAATTTGGAGTGGGAAACAAATAGAGTTGACTCAGGCATAACAACACGGTGCAAGCGTTCGAGGAAAATATCGGTGACTTTACAAAGGCATTGAAACCTCAAGTTGAGTAAAATGACCAACCCTCCTTCTAAAGAGGAACAACTAGACATCTTTCGCCTCACGCCCGAAACCACATCCGAGGATCTCACTTAGCAATTTCCCTATCCGGATCTACGGGCAATGATCAATTCCGGGCTAAATTTGAGAGGGCTTACAATCGCAGCCGAGTTGTCGCACTCGCTACGGGATACCGGGTTTCTTCCACCTCCAACACGACTCCCGAAAAGGGCGGTGAGAACCGATCGAAAAGGGGACCCCAAGGACCCAATACTACCAACAATCCATTCCCTAAAAAAAAAAAAAAAGTAGGGTGAATATGATCGAAGCCACGAACAAGCCAAGTGCCACTATGGCTAACAGCCTCCTATATGGGAAGGCACTCTTCGAAGAGAGGATTCTAGTTTCATAGCTCGGTATCAAAGATGGGTTTCTCCCTTCATGACAACTTCACCTCAAGGCTCTCACGTTGATCGATTGGCTCGGTATTTCATCACTATGTCGCCAAACCTTTAACCGGACTCTGTAGTGACGCTTTGTCAAACTCCGGGGCTTCATCAAATCATTCAAAGAAAGATTCCGTGGTTTTCGCCATGTCTTTTCCATGGAATGGGGCTTTATCAAGTCACACCTATCTTCGTAAGAAAGGCCTAGTCACCTCAACAACTATCTTGGAGTTTCGCCTTTAGAACTTGGCATATGGCAACTCCCGCATCATCAAAAGTTGAGAATTGGGAATCTCCTCATATCGGCATTTCGTCAAATCACAACTAACCCAAGCAAAAGAGGGTTCATTCATGTCAACATTCTAGAGCCCGTCGTCGCCTTCAAATGTCCGAGACTCGAAAAGAAATTTCAATCGAGACCCGGGTTCAAATCCAACTTCATCCCAAGATCAAAATTGACCTCATCAATAACATGCAATTCACCGCGACCAAAGGATATCACCCCACCACCAAAGTTTGTCCCAAGCGTCAACAACACATACATCCCCTCTCATCACCATGCATCCCCACAAAAATCTCCCTGTGGCTCATGTAGCATGCACAAAACTTGAATCAATAGGAACAATCCTAAGTGATTGAAGATCTTAAATTCCCGCCAAAAGCTTAGGCTAAGTGCATCTTCGAAAGCAAGTAAATGCATCATCTCGCAAACTTATGCAAGGATACTCTCACAATCATTTTTGGCTCTATGCATGCATCCGTCACCATAAATATCATATATGCATCTTCCTCTTCACTAACGAACGCAGGAATTCAAACGTGAAATCAAATCCCCTTTTCGACAAGGATGATCTTCACCAAAGACGACCTCCAATGTCCACAAATGGATGAAGACGCCCTCCAAAGATCTACGCTTTGGCAAAGACAAGCTCCGGCTCGCAACTTGCTAAAGACGACCTCCAATGTCCACAAATGGATGAAAAAAACCTAATGAAGACCACCTCCAGTGTCTACCGTTCGGTCGTAGACGCCAAGTTCTCAAATACAATTCGGTCGAATACAAATCGGTCAGAGACGCCAAGTTCTCAAATGCAAATCGGTCAGAGACGCCAAGTTCTCAAATACAATTCGGTCAGAGACGCCAAGTTCTCGAAATACAAATCGGTCAGAGACGCCAAGTTCTCAAATACAATTCGGTCAGAATACAAATCGGTCAGAGACGCCAAGTTCTCAAATGCAAATCGGTCAGAGACGCCAAGTTCTCAAATACAGTTCGGTCAGAGATGCCAAGTTCTCGAAATACAATTCGGTCAGAGACGCCAAGTTCTCGAAATACAAATTGGTCAGAGACGCCAAGTTCTCAAATGCAAATCGGTCAGAGACGCCAAGTTCTCAAAATACAAATCGGTCAGAGACGCCAAGTTCTCAAGTGCAAATCGGTCAGGGATGCCAAATTCTCGAATACAAGCCTGGCCGTAGACGCCAAATACAAATAGGTCAGGGACGCCAAGTTCTCAAAATGCAAATCGGTCAGGGATGCCAAGGTCTCAAAATACAAATCGGTCAGAGACGCCAAGTTCTCCAATGCAAATCGGTCAAAGATACCAAGGTCTCAAATACAGTACGGTCAGAGACGCCAAGTTCTCCAATACAAATCGGTCAGAGACGCCAAGTTCTCAAAATACAAATCGGTCAGGGACGCCAAGTTCTCAAATACAATGCGGTTAGAGACACCAAGTTCTCAAAAGCAAGAAGTCCCAATGTGAAGACAAGCTCAAAAACCTCTACAAGTTTGACGATCACCAAAGAAGATGCGGACTCAACCAAACTCCTCCTTCGAGGTCAAAATGCCTCCAAAGACAAAGCAAATCGTCAGGCTAAACCGTCCCACGAACGGCAACCTAACAACTCTTCATCAACATCGCCGTAGCCTCGGCATGTGTAAGCACAAAGACGGTATGAAAGCATATCTTAATCAACTACTTTTCTAAAAGAACATTATCATCAAATCTTAGGGCGACTTCCCAAAAAAAATAGTCAAACCTCAAATACTGTCAAACCATCAAAGACCATCCCCAGCTATTTTCGAACTACGACCGGCTTGATTCCCTCTTAAGGATACGTAGGTAGCCTATCATTAGGTCCAGCCACTCGACCAGCACGGTCATCCTTTCCTTCGGCAGCAGACGTAAAACCGATCCCTTCAAATGAAGTCCACTAGAGGACCATCTATCCTAAAACGCCATCATCGAGGTTCGAGGCACCTAAGACGCCATCATCAAGGTTCGAGGCACCTAAGACGCCATCATCAAGGTTCGAGGCACCTAAAACGCCATCATCAAGGTTCGAGGCACCTGAGACGCCATCACCGAGGTTCGAGGCACCTAAGACGCCATCATCAAGGTTTGAGGCACCTAAAACGCTATCACACACAACACGAGGAAAGCGATAAATCGCAATCATCCCTTAGGGTGACTTCCCAAAAATAGTCAAACCATAGGGTGACTTCCCCAAAACAGTCAAAACCTTAGGGCGACTTCCCAAAAATAGTCAAGTAATAGGGCGACTTCCCAAAAATAGTCAAACCATAGGGCGACTTCCCAAAAATAGTCAGACCTTAGGGTGACTTCCCAAAAACAGTCAGATCATAGGGCGACTTCCCCAAAACAGTCAAAACCTTAGGGTGACTTCCCAAAAAACAGTCAGATCATAGGGCGACTTCCCAAAAATAGTCAGACCATAGGGTGACTTCCCAAAAATAGTCAAATCTTAGGATGACTTTCCTAAAACAGTAGGGTCGACGACTAAAGATAGTCGAAAGACCCGAACTACGGCCGGCTTGATTCCTCTTAAGGATACGTAGGTAGCCTATCATTAGGTTCAGCCACCAGACCAAAATGGTCATTCCTATCCCCAGCAGAGCGGATATACAACCCTAGCCATCAGACCGAAGAGGGTCATTTCTTATCCCCAGCAGAGTTTCTTTCAGCAATCGACTGTAGAACTCGCTCGCCAGGTTGACATCCTAAAACAGTCACTCCAGGGTCGACAACTAAAGATAGTCGAAAGACCCGAACTACGACTGGCTTGATTCCTCTTAAGGATACGTAGGTAGCCTATTAAATAGGTTCAGCCACTCGATCACTTGATCATCCTGCCAAAATATGGAGCCTTACTCTTATCGACGACCCCGCTTCCTTCGAAAGCGCCGTCGCCGAGGGGCTACTGTAAGTGCTCCAATTTGAGCTTGTTAGCATTTTCGTTAGAAAATTAACGAAAGTTATAACATTACTAACATTCCTAACATTCCTAACTTTTCTAACAAAGTAAGGGTAAAATGGGCATTGCCATTTAAAGTTAAACCAAGAAAAGAATCTCAAAAAGCAAAAGAAATAAGAAAAATCCGAATTGGGCAAGTTGAAAAACATAAACTGCTGGATTTTTGAATTTTATTCTTCCTGTCCAAAGCCTGAAGCTGTAATTAATGAACAGTGCACGCTGTCAATCATATCCGCGCGGACATGTTTGTCAATTTCAGAGGGCTATAAATTGAACCCTCCTCTCTCAGTTTACACAACACAATTTGATCACAGCAACGAAACTCTGGCGAAATATAGAGAGAAAACAGTGGGAATCCTTAGATTGCCACCATTTTCTCTCCAATCTTTCCCAAATCTCACTCACTCACAAACACTTCAAATCACTCTCATACATACTCTCATACATACACCAATCCAAGCTCAAATCACCCTATAGGAGGAGGATTAGAGAGAAAACATAGAGGACTTCATTGTTATCTACTTGTTTTCTCTTTAACCAACTCAAATCATCAACCCTAAACACCCTCAAACACTCTCATATTCAAGCCTTAAACACTCTCACATTCAAGCCTTCAAACACAAAACACAAGGAAGATAGGTATAACCTCCCTCTCCTTACCCTAAAATTCATCCATGCATGCATTTTCAAGCTACAAAATGTAGTTTATTCATCTTCTTGCTTTAGATCCAAGAAGATCACCATGGAAGTTCATCTCCATGGATGATCTTCTACAAGGATCTACATTATTTTCAAAGTGTTCTTACTTTCTTGCAAAGAAAACACATTTTCAAAACCCTAAAAATCATTTTCATACATCAAATCTCATTTTCAAAGGATAAAATTCCCCTTCCCAAGCAAATGAAGTGCTTAGTCCTAATGTACCCCAAGGATGGTTTGATATAGTTGATTCACCACTAAAATGTCAAGTGATCACTAATCAAAACCTAGGGAAATGGGGACAAGCATGGATGCAAAACCCCCTTTAAAATCATATTTTCTTTCTTGAGAAGTTGCTGTCCAGTAGCAATTTTCTCAGACCTCAGTCCATGGTCTAATTTTTTGGACATAGATAAACTTGGAATTTGGTGTTGACTACAAAATACTTTTTGTAGCCAACATCCAGATCTTTCCATACATATTTTTACTTTATTTTTTGTGTGAGTAAAACTCCTTTTTTCAAATTTTCTTTTAAAGGTCAGTTCATCAGTCTCTGGAAATCCAGATTTCAGATCTGAGATTTCCAGAAGGTTTTGACCCCTCAAATCATCTCCAAAATGAAAAGTTCTTTTACAGAAACCTTTTTTAAGGTGTTTTGAACATTTTTCATTCCCGGACTTTTCCCATATTCTGGAGTTTTCAAGCCCTAAAGTCCATTTCAAAGTCAAGGGTCAACTGCTTTTTTCATTCTGGCAGAAATGGTTTTTAACTTCCAAAAATCTTTTGAGTTCCAAATCTCAACCCAAAAATCACCCAAAAAATCATGGGATCAGTTTAAAGTCTTAAAAAGATATCCCAATTTTTACTTTTCTGAGTTTCAACTTATTTTGGCCAAAACACACACACACACACACAAATGATTTTCAGCTTGGAAGACTCGTTTTACGAGGCATTCCGGGTGCACACTAACGTCCTTCCCGGCGTGTAACATGACCTCCGAACCTAAATCTCTGATCTCGGGCTTTTTTCAAAGTTTTGGCCCTCAAAATAAAAATGGCGTGGCGACTCCGTCTTCGTTGATTTTTTCAAACACAAAAATGGGAAAATTTTCGGATACACATCATCACACGTCGGTAAGAGATCGATGGTGTTGCCGTGGTTGGAAAGCTGAGTCGAAATCAAGGCGCCGCCATGAAAAATCAATTTGATTTATAGGGTTGAGAATTGAGATGAGAGAAAGACGAGAGAGGGGAAAAGCGTAGAGAGAGAGGGATAGAAAACCAAACAGAGGAAATGAAAGAGATATGAGAGGGTTAAGGTTTTTATAAACTTATAATGTCGCTGGATGGATAAGGTCACCGCAAAATTATTTTATTATTTTTAGAAACTAGGAATTTGAAGTGATGAATATATATATATATATATATATATATATATATATATATATATATATATATATATATATATATATATATATATATATTATACATAATATATACATAATCGGTCCGGTCCGGGTTCGGTCCAGGACCATATATATTTTTTCAAAAAACTAGGACCAATCCAAATAATCGGTTCCATATAAATTTGGGACCAGAACCAAAACCAATTCTATTGGATTGGTCCGATTTTCATTGGTCTGGTCCGGTTCTATCGGTCCGGTCCGGTCCGTCTATTTTTTTGTTCAGCCCTAATATTAAGCAAGCAATTTCAAACGATCAATTGCGCCTAACTCGTGTCCAATTCATAACCTTAATTTTAGAAATGATACTATCGTTCAGGGTCATCTAAAAAAGGGAAGTAGGACTATTATTTTGAGATGGAGAGAGTACAATATTTAACAAAACCAATTTCCAGATATTTTGTTAGAAGATTGGATATGTAATGTATGGAACTTCTAAAAGAGAACCAGATTCAAGATTACAATAAAGCTAAATATTTCCAACCAATCCTACTGAAAACAAGTGTGATAAAGATTGAAAGTAGCTCTTACATGTGGGTCAGGAGCTGCTACTGGAGCAGAATCCACAATACAGCCCCTAATCCTCCCTATTAAGGTATGATCCCTTACCAATGTATGAAAACTAGTACTCAAATGCCCGTGCCAATGGCACGGGACAATATGAAAGGGGACAGTATGGAAAAGTGAAGATTGGGGAAATGAAACCGCATGATAACTATGACGTTTTATTCATGATCGTAACCACTCTAGTTCAAGGAGGAGAGTGTAAATGATAATTAACAAAAAAACACCTTCTCTCCTTCTATTTGGCCAAATTTGAAATAACAAACTAATGTATTTAACAAACTGTTGTTGTACGTATGGTTGAACATATACAGATCATATGAGATTTTTAACTCTACAACAATTTTCTATAAGTTTACACATCAACATAAAAAAAATTGTGAGCCTTCAAGATGCAAATAGAGTTTAAAGGGATACCCTTTCTCAACTGACTGTTGAACATCCAAGCTAGCTGAATTGCAAAAGGTACACAATCATCTCCTGCATCCGAATTCACATCCTTATGATACGGTACACATCAAATAGGTTCGAAATTTGAAATAACAATCTGCCTAGCACCATATCATAGAACATCTGAACACAAAAACAAATGTTGGGTCAATCATAAAAGATAAAAATGAAGGTTGTATATGTTGAAGTCATTATTGAGATTCTGGCATAGTCTTATACCTAAGGTTTTTTGAAGTGTATGTCACTAAATCAAGGATTTTCAATACATTTTAAAATGCTTTAAACGGATCTTTAGAAATCAAAAACTCATTTTGGGATGGAGAAAATATATTAATTCAATAATTACTGATAAAGTAATATATTATCTAATAGATACTCATTAAACAAAAGATCCTAATAAAAGCATAGATAAAAAAATAAGATAGGAATGCACCTAAATAAATAAAAAAGAGTAATCTTTCTCCCGTGAACACCCCCCTCCAATCCCATATGTGAAACCCCCCACCCCACCCCCAATCCCATTGTCCGAGTGTCTTCCCTTCAAACTTTCACTCCAACTATTACTCTCTTTGTAAACCACCCAAAGTCATTACGCTCTTTTATGTAAACCTCACATACTAACTCTTCAACTCCCTCCGTCCCAAAATAAATGTCCAATATTTTTTCAAATTTGCTCATAATTCAATTTGAACATTTTTTTAACATTCATTGTGGGACAGAGGACGTATTATTTTAGAACCTACAAAAAAATGCCTATCCACTCTCATATTCTTATTCAACTCTTACTCAACCTATATAACCTCCAAAATAAAATATAATGTATTGCCAAATCCATAACACTATGTAATACAGTCATACAACATTGACTAATCGACAACCATCGGTAAATGCATAACTTATATTTTTCATATAAACCCTGATACATCACTATAATACATCGTCAAAAAATTCAGAAGTTTCCTAACAAACAAACCTCAATGCAAGTAATGACTACTAAATTCTTCCTAAGATGACAAACCCTTGACATATCCACAAATGACCATAATACCGTTCTCATTAGCGCACAAACCTACTAACCTTCCCCCATTTGCAAAATTACTTCCACTTTCTTCCTGATTAAAACCGCCACTCCTTGAATCCCCAAATTCCGGCCATCTTCCTTTCACCTTCCTCATAAAAGTACATTATAACTATCCTCGTTTCAACTACGAATGATTGCTCCCTTCCGATCTCCTTTTTCTAACATATCCACTTTGCAAATTTCTCAAAATCTTGCTATACTCATTCTTCTTCACTCACATCTCAGGGTTCAAGAGGTTATTTGGTGTCCTAAATTGGCAAGTGGTTGCAGAGAATGTCTCTGATCAAGTGTCCCAATAAATTCGTGCCTAGTTGTCATTAGTTGGTAGCAGCATATATGCCACATGTATGACAATCAAATACATATTGCTAAGGGGATAGTTCTCACTCCTAAGCACTTACTATGCTGCTGGAGTGAAATCAAAACATGCATATGCCTCTTGCTCATCTTAACTTAGAGCACTGCCATTCACTTTCTGCTAGGAGGCATTGTTTAAGTAGATGGATCGTAAGCATATAGAATATAACCCTAGAACTCTCAATATTAACACTTTAATCCAAATAATAGTATAACGAATTTCTCAAATCTTGAACCTAGAAGATACATATGTATATACTTGCCAGATCATGTGTGTCACAATCATTTGTTTTAAATATATACAGGAATCCACAATTATACCATCACTTAGCATACCTCAAACTGAAATTGATTAGGAAATGTAATAAAAGCTCTTGCTAAATAAAGAGAATACTTCCAGTTAAGTACAAACAAAATTCTCCTTGTTACTTGCAAGTAATACGAATAATATTTTCAATAGAGGCTCTGCTTGATGGTCCACTTATTGGAAAACTTTTCTCAAAGACAAAATCAAAAGGATAAAAACTATTGATACTAAAGGTGGCATCCTTCTGTTTGATAGAATTAAGAAGTAGAATAAATTGAGCTTGCCTGAATTATTGCTAAAGCAATTCTGTATAACATGACATCAGTGGTATTTTCTCGAACAATTTGCACCTGCTCCCCAAGGATCCTAAATAAATCAACAGCAGCGGGTGTATACAGCTTTCCGTCATCAGTTTTCTTTGGTGTCTGTACTTTATCAGCCTCAAGTATATTCAAGTACCATTTCTGAAGGCAGAAAAAGATGTAAGGGAGTTGAGGACCTCTAAAATGAACAAAATTACTACTCCCTCCGTCCCAAAATGAATGACCACAAAACTAATAGCGTTCGAGTATAATCAAAAACTCAAATTTGGCCATGTAAATGAGGAGAGAGAAACATGATATTCTAATGTGAAATGGCAAATCACAATGATCTCAGCAAATTACTACAACGCGCCAAGCCAAAATCAGCTTTTAGGACAAACTTCATTGAATTTTTCTTCACGTACAATTGATGTCAACCTCAACTTCAAAGTGTAAAAAAAAATATGCTCCCTCCAACACGGGTACTAATAATGCCTATAAGCAAAGAAAAGGAAAATGGTGAGCAGTTTAAGGTTTACAATAAAATGAAAAGCAGTGTACAAAAAGGTTATGTGGATTGACCTTATAAGTCATGACATAGTAGTTAAGTTAGATGGTTTGAACACTACAATGGGAAACGCAACATTCACAAATAATGTAATATAAAATTGACTCCACATTACGCATTCACCATCAGAAAGAACACTTGCCAAGACAAAACCATTAAGAGAAAAAAAGTGTATCAATCACACTGGGCCGAATCAATAACACTTGCTAAATTTGCAAATTTGATTTCTGGAGTTGAAGAAGAACTGCATTAGTGCCCTTGTCAAGCTGTTTCTTGAACCACTTTCTAATATCCGGCTGCTATTTAAGGGGGGAAAAAGGACAGAGAAATATCATCACCTAAATAAGAGATCAATTGAATAAAAAGAAGCAAAAATTGATTAAAATATCAGGTTCTATTAAAAAAGAGAATTGAACACGGGATTAAGATGACACCATATGCGAAAACAAAGAATTGAACAAAAAATAATGTATTAGTGCAGTTAGATACTTAATGATGAAGATAAACAACTCAAGAAAGTAGATATGAGAAGTTTAGGAATAGTGAATTACCACAATAGTGCCGCTAAATTTCAATGATGTGGAATTGATTTGAACTGGAAAAATTCCATCCCTGTTGAGGAGATGAACGAGATTGGCTTGGGGTTCGTGCAGAACGGAACCCTAGATCAAATTCATCCAAAGCACCAAATTGGGGTTTTAATCCCCGAAGAAAAAACTCAAGTTATTACGGACTTGGTTTAGGCCTCGATTGTGAAGATAAAAATTGGGGATTGAAAGAATTGCAGAAGCAGCTTGACCATGGAGGAACCACAACGAAATTAGCCGTTTCCTTGTGTGGGATTCCGTTTCCTTGTATGGGATTGAGGTGGTGTTTCTGACGATGGGGAAAGAATGTGAGGGAGAAGAGACGACACAGGGAAGTGAGAAAACTGTCGTAGGTTTAGGGGTAGGATTTTACAAACTGCCGTCATTCAATCTCAGCCATTGAAATAGATTTCTAAGAATGAATCCTAGCCACCACTTATCCCAAGTTAAGAGGCAGTTATTTCATTCCTCTATTGTATATTAGACTAGTACACAAAAGCCCATGCCATTGGCACGGGTCAGTACGGAAAGAAAGACAGTATGGAAAGAGAAAGACGTGGGGAAACTGAAATCGCATGCTAACTATATGATGTTTTAAATGTAATTTTAAACTGTTTATAATACACAATAAAAGTTGTTTACAAAAAGATAACACATAAATTAACATCTAATTAACATATAGATTTTTAACCAGTTGAAGTAAAAATGTTGTCTCAATCGATCAATCGAAACAGACATTGGCCAGGTACGTTTACGTAAAAGCACCTGAAATAAATAAAAAATGAAATCAATATATTTTTATTAAATTAACAATTTATTAATTAAAAAAATAATAATAATATCTTATTATGCCCATTCCAAGTCATTGTCGGAGGTGTGTGCAAGCGTCTATATTCTTTCACGCACTCATCCCATGACTACAAATATATGATTGAAATATTTGAGAATGATGATAAAATAATTATTGAATTGGTAAGTAACTTGACATAATTTGATAGAATTATAATAAATAAAATTAAATTACATGCAGCCATATCAAATTATAAATATAAATAAACAATAATAAATATTTAAACTGAAATTATAAATAAACAATACTAAATATTTAAACTGAAATGAATTAAATACGTGGGGGCAATGCAACTGGCTTCAGAGGTTGGTTAGTGGAATTTGATCCTAATAATGAATTCTAAATATTAGTCAAAAAATCTATATATATATTGGTTAATTAATGTAAAAAAAAAAAAAAAACTTAATTTAACATCAAATGTTTACCCTTATCATTTCATCGTGTTCAAAAGGTTCTCGCATGACTGATGAAGTAGTATTTTTCATTAAGACAATCAACCTCTCCATCCTGCCTATCGCAGAATACTTTATACACTGTTATAGGACCGAATAAATTCATACTGTTTTGGGTTTTTTGATACTTATTTGAGACGAAGGAAGTAAACCTGGATGAAGTTTTGAGTTAAAGTGACATTCCTGTTACTACCATATTAAAACTGTCTCATATCTATTAAACTTCTCTGAAATTAATCAACTAAATAGCAATTGACATGTGAAGTTGTGAACTATGACACTTGTGTCATATGAAGTTCCATAGAAATATACCTAATGTTTGTGTTTTTGTGATTAGGAGGCTGAAGATGGAAATAGTTGTTGAAGTTTTGGTGGTAAAATTAATGGCGTTGTCAGAGGTGCCTGAATTGCACCTATGCATGTTAAGTTCTCTCGATCATATTCTTTTAGTTACTGAAACGAAGTAAATATAGGATATAACAGAGTCAACAGTGACGCAGAGTTATTTATAGGTTAAGGCTTCGTTAGTCCACTGTATGTTTAAGTGAAAGTTCCTCTTTTTTTGTGTGTTATTAACCCTGCCTACTGTTGTTATTTACATGCTCGAGCTAATGGGCAAAAGTATGCACCTGGTGAGGTGGTATTCTTGTTTGTTTTTCCATGTAGGAATCCGCTTCGAGTATTTGATTGATTCTTTAGATTCCAAGGTATAATCATCATCAATTTCTTGTGCATTGGTAAACCATGGTGATTGGTACATATATCAGTCACTCAGTGAAATTGGACCAAGCTCGCATCTGCTCCTATTTAAGGATCTTCTAAAACGACACTGACAGTAGAAGAAAGGCAAAGTCTGTTACTACAGTGCTTAAAGAGATGAACAGATATATGCCACTTCTCCATGAAAGAAAAAAGAAAAGGTATATCATATTGATGCCTCCATGTTCACATTTATGCCCTCCAAAGAGCATGTCACTACACATAAATGCATGCATGCATGAATGCATACATAGTTACATGTGTATGTGTGTGTGTCCCCGAGTAAATTGAAGTACAATAATTTAAACACCATTGTCATAGATCTAATATATACCTTCCATATGATGGTATGCAGATCACTTGATGACGATGCTAAGTAATGGCCATTATTGGAGAATTGCACGAACCAAACTTCATTCTTATGGTCTGTCAATATCTACAAAAATATACATAAAAAAATAAAAGTGGGGCTCAGTCCATCATTCATGCAGCAAAATCATAATCGAGTAGATGCCACGCGGTCAAGTATATGCCATGTTTACATAACTTTTACTTCATTTTCTAATGCTATTTATGATGGCAGAGTACTTGAGCACTTACTGGACTGAAAATAGATCAAGGATGAAAAGGTAATGTGAGATTCACTATTGAAAAGATGCACCCATTCTCTCCATTTTGTTTATCATAAACCTTAAGTATAAAACATATATATATATATATATATATATATATATATATATATATCGATTTCAATATTTTCAAGTGTTACTCCGTGGCATAGCGTGTCTCGGTCTTCTACAACTTCGTGAGTTCGGTATCAATGGTAAACCACATTCTGTTGTGTTTAAAGGCTAAATTACCATGCAATTATAACAATATCAAACATATTGATTAAAGATATCCTACTATTATCATCTAAGCAACTGTGTTACTTATATATTAGGAACTTAGAAAACATAAACTACTCGATTGGTAACTTAAACCACTTTTTGACTGATTAATGTAATTCTGAGTTTCAAACTTCCTCAGACAGTGTTTAAGTGCTCCCTTTGCATGATTAATAAGCAAATTAGCAGCTAAAGATATGAAAGAGGTGGACACTAAAGCATCAATTCCATCAAAACCCTACCCAAAATTCAAATCAACAATCAAAAACCAAAATAATTTAGAAGAGAAAGACACCAAGCAATTTTCGATCACTTTCATTGATTGAATTGGAGAGAACAACATATCATAATACTTATACTCCCTCCGTCCCAAAATGAATGACCATTTTGCATTCAAGGGTCATTTTGAAAATGTTAGATTTTTAATAGAAAAAAAAACATAAACATACATACTATTCACTTTCAAATTTTAGTTTTGCAAAAAAAAAAAATGAAGTATGATTTTTTTTTTTTGAAAATATCATTTAGGGACGGTTGGAAAAGTTTCAAAAGGTCATTCATTTCAGGACAAAAGAGCTATGAGATAGTCTTTAAATCAATTACTCAATGTTAGTGCCTTCAACTGGATTCAGACAATAGTGGAGTCAAATATTCATGATGGCCAAATGTGACAGTTTAAGTTTGGGGTCACTGATCTAGACGCGGGTGTGAGTTCATGTATACAATGATCTAACAAAAACTATCAGGCAACTGAAGACACAAAATAAATAATTGAAAATGACAAATATCTCAACCAAGCAGGTAATTTCAATCTAAGAAACAACAATTGATGTTATATAACATACCTATTCCCCGCCGGCTCCAAGAATCCAAACAACTCCGCCAATTTCAAAACACAAAATCATCATTTTTTGTACAAATACTTAAATAACTGAGTGGATTATGGGTGTGAAAGAAAAACTTCACAAACCTTGTCTTGAAAAGCCTCACGCTTTACAGAACCCTTTAATAGCAAAGTGAAATCGCCTGTCAAGAAAACCAAAATCAAGAAACATACAGAAATACCAATTAGCTTCAATTGTAGTGTGCCTCTCGCAAAAAAAAAAAAAAAAAAAAAACCATATTATCTAAACTGAAATGGGAAGAAAAAAATTCACAGCCAAGGCAAAAATCTGGGTTAGGCATTCAATCAAACATATTATGTGCACAAAAAGGTTATCTATTTTTTTGCACCACAAAAGCAGTCAGTGAAGATTAAACAAATCAGTGGAACAAATCAACCCATAGAAGTAAGAGAGAGAGAGAGATAGATGGAGAAACAGCGTACCTGAAGCACGGACAAAATAGAGAACGAAAAGAAGTGTTTGATATTGTTCAATCGAGAATAGTTGAGAGATTGAGGGTAATTTGAGGGAGGATGAATCGGAGCCGATTGAGGGTATGAATCGGAGCCTCAGATTGACGTTTATATAATGCAGCCATAGAGGAAATAGAATTGGAAACGGAGTTGCTAGATTGAAACGGAGAAGGATTGATCAGGAGAAGAAGTAGGAATTGGGGGAGAGATGATTCAGCAAATCCGAATAGGAGGAGGAGAAGAATTGGTCACGGCGGCGATCCACAAACGCACATAACTGTGTGTAATTTGAAACGGAGAAGGAGAAGGAGAATGGCTGAATTTTCACTAAGGGGAAGAAGAGAGTAATTTGAAACGGAGAAGGAGAAGGAGAATGGCTGAATTTTCACTAAGGGGAAGAAGAGAACGTGGGTTTACGTTGATGCTAGGCCGTAGGATTGAAGCAGTTACCAAATGATCTCAGCCCCTCTTTATGTAAAGATAAGAGGCAGTTATTTGCCACTTATATTGTATAATAGATGCTTTCTTTAGAGAGAGAAGGGAGGAAGGAAGAACATGAATTTTTCTGTATCTTTGTATACAATCAAGGTCTTGTTTATATAGGACATCCTTTTTAAATCTGACCAATCACAACCTTTCAATTTCAATTTTGAAAAGTTACAACCTTTCAGACATAACTGTCAGGCAGTTATAAATGTCTAAACAGGTTTTCTGGTTATTATCCAGAACTAGAAAATAATTTTTTAAACAATATTAAAAAATTTAATATTTATTTGCGAAAATTAAATCACTTCAGTAACTAATTTGATTACCAAGATTCGAGCTTTATGCTTACAAAAACCTGTGTCATGGGACTATGCCCCATGACTTTTGTCCGTCTCAAAAATAGCTTCGATTTGATATGTGGTGCGTTTTGTGGTTCATCTGAAATCAAAAGTTATGCTATTTTAGCGCACACACATAAATTTCACTAAAAGCTTTATTTTTTTCAATAAACATCTTTAACTTTCATCTTTTACCACACAAGTCTACATAAGTTCCAACAGTTCCATCACTTAGAAAAGTTTTAAATGGGTCGGAGGAAGTATGGTATAAATATTTCTCCCATTGGCTACCGATCTCTTTAGACGGCGTGTCGCCATCTAAGATGGATGGTTTCTTAGGCATGAGGATCCCGACATTGGCCTCAATGTCTACTAGGGATGTGCTCGGTACGGTTTGGCTCGATTTTAGGCTAAAACCGTTATCGAACCAAAAGTATTCGGTTACTAATTCTAACAAACCGCCACCACTCGGTTTTAGCTCGATTCGGTGTAGTCGGTTTCGGTTTCGGTAAGTGTCGGTTCGATAATATTCGGTCTTGACACCATTACTTTATATGGCCGCTGAGTTCAGGCGAAAGTTGGACCAAACATAAACATTTTATCATAAAAGTATAAATCTCCTATTAGCTGGATCCTCTAGTGCTGCTCCAAGTAATAATCTCTCGGATTCAATCATATTGGACTCACGCTAGCCTACCTGCAACATTACTACTTAAAACCAATCAACCAAAACAACACACACAACCATGAGTCATCTTTTGTAAAGCATAACCAGTAATTCAAGCGATGGGGGAGGCGAATAGGCGTCAAGCTGGTAGAGAGAGAAAAGGATATTTGGCTTTGATAAGATTTACTAAATCTTGTAAATCTGACTAAAAAATTAGTGATATATAATATTTCTTATGAAGATAATATTTATTTATTTAATATATATGGAAATTGAATAGATGAAAAACTATAGTAAATATTAGGAATATTTATTATTTAGAAGAATATCGGTACGGTTCGGTGTGAGTAATCGGTATGAAATCAAGTATCCCAAACCGAACCGATAGCTTCGATTTTTCAATATTTCATAAACCGTCCCTACCCAATTAACCGTTGGTACGGTTTATCGGCGTCGGTATTTTCGATTTTATTCGGTTATTTCGGTTTTCCGGTTTTTCTACTCACCCCTAATGTCTACTAACTCGAGTATACTATGCAGGGCCGGCCCAATGCCTAGGTAAGTGAGGCCTGGGCCTTAGGCCCCCTAATTTTGTCAAATTTTTGGGACCCCAAAATTTAGGGATTTAGTGGTAATATACAAGGAGGTGAGGGACCTCATTGAAACTCAATAGTCAATCTCAATCCACACACCAAGAAATCTCACACTTCTCACGATTTCACGAAGAAGAAGAAGAGACAAAACGACGGTCCGGAATTGCGATCGGAATTGCCACCCAGTCACCGCCGCACCATTTTTGCCAAGGTATTTCGATTATCTGATTCTCTCCCTTCATCGACTTTTCCTCTCTCTCTCATCTCAAATCCTTCAAATTTCTAAATCCCTAACAAATTAGGGATTTTGATTTAGGGTTAAATAATTTATTTTATCCTAGATTAGGGTTAGGGCTTTTATTTAGGGTTAAATTAAATTTATTTTATCCGAAATTAGGGCATTTGATTTTGGGTTAAATAATTGAAATTTGTTGACTACAGATAGTTTCCATTTGAGCTGGTGATTTTATAATAATCAAGCTTTGCTTTAATAAAAATTCCATTGTTTGAGAAGTGATGTGATTGTTAAAAAATTGCTTACTGTTACATAAGTTACTTGTATCATATTGAAGGCTGAAATTTGAAAGGGATCTCTTTATGTGAAATATCCCAAATTATAATTCTGGACTAATTACATGGAACAAAGGAAGTAGTTTAAAACTGTGAATTTTGTTGTACTCGTCAGTGCTATCATGTACAAAATCTGAGCAATGAATTATTCAGGGTTTTGATCAAAAGCTTTGGTAGTGGGAATTTATTGAAAGGAGCATGGGAAGATTAAAATTTTCACTTACCTTTTACTACCCCAATGGTTCCACTATTCCTTTACTATTGTGTCAATGGCTTGTGATTGTTCGTTTTCCTTCTTCTCAGAATTATATTATTGGCGCTTTTAAGCCAGCTTGTAACATTTCAGTTTCATTTTCGGATGGAAAAACTCGCAAGCAGGTATGCAATAACTTCTTTGTTTTTTATTCATCATGTATATAATATAATGGAAACTGAAACTCATTTTCATTTTTGGGTATTTCATGATATTTGAGCAATCGGATGGAATTTGATTAACATTTATCTGTTTGATGCAACTGCTTTGGTACTGTATAGCTGCATTTTTAATGAGCTATGAACTGGCTTTTTTGATACTTTTGTGTCTTTAATAATGGATTATTAGGAATATGTTCTTTGTGATTATAAATTTCAGGGTTTTTGTATACCAAGTTTGTGCTTTACGATATTCTACTTTGATTACTGATTTTGCTTCTAAATGTGTCAGAAGTGTGACGTTTATGTATTACTTAATTTGTAAATATGTCGTATGTTATGCCCATGATTTTGTTAAACATATTTTGTTTATTATCTTTTACGTTTGTTATTTTTTCTTAATTTAAAAAAATAGAAGAAATTATATTAGAAACAGAAAGGACTCATCCAAAGTTACCGGCCTACCTAGAGCCCCGAATATCACAGGGCCGGCCCTGATGCTATGTTTTCATGTGTCTCTTGGCTCTTTGTGAAAGTGAAAGGAAGATGGTCAAATGGCACGACAGTCCATATTGCCATTTTGGTTTACACATTTTACTAACTCTAACTTTTCCTTGTAAGTTCTATCTCTTGTGTAGGTCAAACAAGGCAAGGGCTCTTTATAAAAGACACAAATACCAGTATAGAGAGAAAGTGTGTGAAGATCTCCATTAAAGTTCTTCTTTATTCCCAAAATTAGAGACCTTGCAATGGCTTTTAACGTAAGATGGATCATAGCTTCTAATTCCAATGAGTATTCATGAACAACCTCTCTGCATTTAATGAAATTCTCTTAAATTTTTTGTCAAAGTTCAATCAAATTGACCACAAAAATCAAGATAAATAGGTATTTTGATAATAAAAAAGAGTACCATAGAAAAATAAAATGTTCTTTATTATTTCGCTACTCTGTTAATACTCATTTTTTCTGTTTAACTACAATGTCAATAAAGGACGATAGAAAATAGTCAAATCTTTTTAGCCTTATCCAAAAGAGAATCAAATTGCGACACCCAAAAAATAGACATAAATTTTATTCAAGAAGCGATTACAAGATAAGGGATACTTACCGGAAAGAAGTTAGATTTTGGGGCCAGAGACAGAGATTTCTTCTGTTTTCGGGGAGCAACGTGAGAATGTAGCGATCGCACCAGTCCAAGATTTGCTTATCAGAATATACATGATCGTTCCCGTAACCTTCAGGACTTGCACTTTCCCCAAGTTGTCGCGAGCATTTGTTTTTTTCTTCGATTGGAAGCGAAAAGAACTGTTTAATTTGGCCTCGCATGTCATTGAGAAGAGAACTTGAAATCCCATGACCTATAGCCTAATTCAAACAAATAAATAGTTCAAGAAAATGGCACCATATGTATCTTCTAACCATCAATACAAGTGCTTCCTCAGTTCCTAAATGAGTGCAGATTTTATAGTGAAGTTAAGTCACCTTATAAACTAATCTCTTTGTTCCCAGAAATATACAAGTTCAATATCATTTATTTTTTGTTGTCGAAAAAAATAGATTCATTTCTGAAAAGGTACCCCTTCGGAACAGGTCTGCGTGCATACCGACTGCTGTGATGTTTGGATGTCTGGAAGCCCAAGATTAAATTTTGGTCAAATTAACAACCCATGGTGTAGGGGTGGCCACGAAATTCCAAAAATAACCTTCAACAAATCTCCACCATAAAAATCAAAATCAAGGGTTTGAGATCCGAACTGCCATATCTTCTGATGGAAATGGCTCCATCCCCCCCCAGCCCCTTAGTCCAGTTGAAAGTAGCATTTTACTACATGCACAAATAAAGAAAAACAGATTGATTTCTTAAATTAACAAGGATATTGGTCAAAAAACTTTATAAGTAGAAATGTAACTCCTCAATAATTAAGAAAGCCCAGAAAGAATTACAAATATTTCCTGTTGCGACGTATGTAGTAATAAATAGTACGGGACTATTTCAAGAAGATATAGCGCACGTAAAATATAGTCCTTGAAAATTTGAGTGGTCAAATGTGATTTTTTGAGACGGGAAGCATATATTTTAAGTTGTATTTGATTTAAAAGAAGAAAATGAGCACTCATTTAAATATAGAAACAGGGGAAGTAACAAGATATTACCTAGAAACAGCCCCAAGAGGTGAGAGCCGATTTGAGATTGATGAGTTCATCTTGCGATCCGGCTGAAAGCAAAGTAAGGTCAATTGTGGGTATCTCAGCAAATGGAATGGAGGAGTGATTGGATTGATCTGTGACACTAAACTGTGGTGGTGGTTCAACGCCACCGGTCGACAACTCTTGAATACGCTTGGAGAGGAGATCTCCGTTCATGCTTCCCTGAGATAAAGGTCAACTAACAATGGCAGGCTGATATTGAGTTAAGCACCTATAATTCATGGTTTATTTAAGTAGTGGTTTCGCTTAAGTGTTGATGATTTAACATTATTTTATGGAAAATTACATGTTATGTCCTTCAACAATAATTACAATTTGAGTTGACATCCTCAGGGTTTGATTGGAACAATATACCCCCACTTGAATTGCACTATTTTCAAGATTGCACCCTTGTATAGACTCATGTTAAACTTAACTGGACTTTACTATGCATGTAAAACAAATTTGGAACGGCTGCAGTGGTCGATAATAGAATTGACTACATCTCCTTTTTTCTTAAAGGGGTGGTAATATATTCCTTTGTGGAGTCCCATATAATTACTAAAGGGGTGGTAAAGATTTATGGTGAAGATCAGGGGCAGATCTCTGACTTAGGATGATGAGTCAAATTTTGAGATAACGAGAAATATAAATTCAGACTACCACAAACAGAAAAATTTAACCTATTTTTACAGTATAACTTAGTCACTGAACTTTAACACTCCTAATTAAGGTTCCAATTTGTTATCACATTCGCCGGCCAGCATTATCAACTACAAACAGCAAACAAGGATTCCGAGCCAAAACTTCTAAACTTAAACAATACCAACACCAATGACTGTTTCACTGGTGGAGCCAGCTTAAATGATAAGGGGGCAATTGTCCCCCTTTCCTTTTTCAAACTTTTCTATATTGTTGCTGAATCCAGTCATTACCTGTGTTGAAAGCTCAATTTTAAATTCATTGTTTTGCAGTACCGCTACCAAGGAACTAATTATGAATCATTCAAACTTGACAAATCTTTTAACTAAAAAATCCATCATTCAAGATGAATTGTTAAACACAAGAATAGCCAGATCAACAGCGACTCTCCCTTTCTCCGTAAGGTTCTAGGGCTACTACAGATTTCTACATACCTTGAAGATGCTTCAGGAAGGCCAAATTTGAAGATGGATTGGCAGCCCCGGCCATTGATGGAGCTTCCGAAAGACCGCCTTTAATTGGGATTTCGGTAGAAGATGACGGCATTGCTAGAGGATTCCATTTGACGGAGAAGACCGACCTAAGAGAGTTAACTGATTTGATTAGAAGTAACCACTAATTATTTTATTACTGAGGCTACTTTTAAATCTATCCATTTTAAAGTAGGAAACCGAAGAATTGAAAATCTAAAACAGCCAAATCGAAACCTAACGATCAATCGAGCATAAACGACGGCGCAAATTCTCAACGAGAAAAAAATGGAGAACCAGAGAAATCAGTTACCTTTGGGGAAGCGGATTGTTGCCGGCCGGGAAGGAGTAGTCCTACCATCTGGGGTGGGCTTGAGCCCTACCCACCTATGCCCCTGGATTAACTGGTTCATATTGCATTCACGACAGCTTGGCAGTAGTCCTTTCGGATAATCCCAACTGATGAGAAGAAAGGCGCCACAGTTTGTGCAGTGGAGGTACCTATTTTGTTATCAAACCAATACAGAAAAGCATCATAAGAGTTCTGTACGTACAAGTTAAAGTCGGAGGATAATTATTATAGGTTGATTTATAATATTTCAGATTTGAGAGAGATAAACTTTAAGGAAAAAGAGTTTGTTGCTTACCGTTCGATACGCTTGCAAACAACACAGGCCCTTGCTTCTTGACAAATTTCACAGATGAATAGAGGATGAGGCAGTCTCAAAAGCTCCGCGAGCTTTCCTGTTGCATATAGTTTCTCCATCTCATTCATATCCCCAATGTGTTTTCCTTGCACAAATAATTGTGGCATATGTATGTCAGCAGTGTTTCCTAAAACATGTTTGAATTCCATTACGCATATATCATCTACGAGGTCTCTTTCATCAACAGTCATTGTGAATCTCCGCAAAAGCAATCTTGCGTTGATAGAACTTTGTGAATTAGATGTACAATAGAGAATTACTCTATCTTCACCTCCAGGCATACAGAAATCTCCTCCAGACTTATGCCTTTGCCAAGCCTCTTGCCATTTCATTGCATACTCTAGCACGGACACAACATCATTCATAGTAGGGCGTCTGTTTGGATTCATATTTAAGCATTTCTCTAGCATGATAACAAATGCCTCTAAACACATTGGGGCAATTAACCCTTTTAGATCAGGATCGATATTCTCCTTGGCCCATTGACCATACTTCTCATTATCGGAGGGATAAAAGCTCTCCTCCCGATCCCATGGCTTCTTCTTACATAGCACCTCAGATAATACAACGCCAAATGCAAATACATCAATTTTCCTTGTGATTTTTCCGTAACGCTGATATTCTGGAGCATAATAGCCTGTTGTGCCTTTAATCATAGTTGCTATCTCTGAATTTGCTTGGTGTTGAGGACTCATTTTAGACAACCCAAAATCAGCGATCTTAGCATCCAAGTTGTCATCGAGTAGAATATTGACCGGCTTGACATCACGATGGATGATCCCTTTCGGTGAAATGTTGGTGCGTGCGTGTAGGTATCTTAACCCACGCGCGGCTCCTATGCAGATTTTGAGGCGTTGCATCCAAGACAAAGAATTGGACATACTGTAGAGACTTTGAGCTAGGTTTCCATTGCTCATAAGCTCATAGATGAGAATATTCTGATCTGATTCTTGGCAATAGCCTACCAAGGAGACAATGTTTGGGTGATCAAGATCTGAAAGCATTGTAATCTCCTTTTGAAACTCAGAAGAGAGCCCTGGTTTTAAGCGCTTCACAGCAAAACTAGTGTTTGTCTTGGTCATGCCCTTGTAAACTGTTCCTTCTCCTCCTTGTCCGAGGATGCTTTCAAAGTTGTTTGTAATATCTTCAATCTCGTGGAATGAATAATTATAACACGATCGCCGAGAGGAAGATGCCATTAAGAGCTCAAGCTTCTTCACCACTTGACTGATACTAGGGCGTTTGGTTGATTCATCATTTAAGCATTCACCAGCAATACCTACAAGAGATGTCAAACAATCGGGTGGGATTTCTGCTTTCATATCAGGATGGATAATTTGATCATGAATGGTTCCGTTCAAGATGCATTTTTTGAACCATATGCCAAGATTCTGATCTTCCTTATCGAATAACACCTTTGATGCTGCCATGGAAAATGGTATTGATCAGGAGCTGAGTTTCCAGCTACTTCAATGGATACTGCGGCTGCTCTTCTTGGGATGACACATCTTGGGACCTACACGCACATGAACAACAATGAACTAAACCGGGGGTGACTCCGGTGAAACCCCTCCGGCGTGAGAATCAGTCCACAGTTCAAATCAAAAGAAAGTAGTCAATTAATGGAGAAAAGATAGAGTTTTTAGAGAGAGAAGAACTTACATAATAATGATGTATTCCATATATTTATATTAAATCAGAAAAGTGACCATGCCCCTAAAGGACACGTGTCAATCATTCACCAACTTTAGACCAACTACCCTCAAAGTCGACTACTTGTCCCATCATGTTACACCGTTGTACACGTAGATACCCCAATCAATTATTACCTACCATTGCCACGTTTGTCGCATGGCGACAAACCCTCTAAAGCGACAAGGCATGCTTGGTCGCCTATTATAAATTACGCCCTTGTTACCCAAAATCAAGGGGGGCAAGATTGTCTTCTCGCCACTGACTGACGGTTGGTGTGATGTGACATACGAAAAGACTTTTTGAATTTTGAAATCATTTAATGGGGGGAATTTCAAAATTTTGGGGGCCAATTAAATTTTTCTATTCCCCAAACACCGTTTCAAATTCCCCTAATATAAATGACCTCCCTCCTCCTACCTTCACTTTTTTCCACCCTCTTCATCTCTAAGCTCTAAAGCGATTTCCGTCCACCGTTGAACTTTTCCGGCGACCCTGCTTCCAGCGTGCTCTAGCCTCCCTCTGACTGAAACCCAGTTCTCCTTTGTACTTCATTCATAAAAACTTATTTTCATACCTATCTCCCTCTTGAATCAACCTGGAAAACCAATTCTTCGGTAGTTCATTGGAAATTCCGGCCAACCTTCGCTCAATCTTCAACTTTCTCAACGACCCTTCGTATTTTCCAGGTAATTACTTGGATCCCTACTTTTTTCTTATTTTCTTTAAATTTTGTTCGTCGCCATGGCTAGGTTTAAAAATTGCCTTAGACAAATTAGATATGGCCAGTGTCAAAGGTCTGGGGGTATTTATTACTTGACTAGAGGGATCTGGGCAAGAATCCCGCGAGATGACTTAGTAAATTGCCTAAGAATTAATAGGGTAGATCCCGCCATAATTGATGCCGTAGAAGTTAGGGGTAAATGTTTTCTTCATTTTTCAGCCCCCATGTCCAAGACATTTTTCACTTCCCGCGAACTTTGCGAACACCTATGTCGCTTCTATGGTCCTCCCACATATTCTGATAGCTCTGACACTGACTTTCTCGCTGCGAGATCTTTAGTTAAGAGGTCTCGTTATAAACAAATTGTTTCTTCTTCTGATTCAGGCGAGATGTCAAACTTGGGAGCCCCCGGCGCTTCTACCTCAACCAGCAGGAATAACCCTTCCACTTCAGCCGGAGCGAGATCTGACACTTCTCAAGATCCCCACATAACTCCCTATCACACCAAGTACAATATCAATCACCTAGACTACCACATTGCCGCCTATGATGGCGAGATGGCCCTTTCTGTTATTAGGCATAGACAAGATGGCGTCGTTGTTTTCCCGTCCCAACTGGATGCCGGACTTAGGATCCCCATAGATCCCTTCATCTCACTTGTCCTTTTCAAAGCTCAAAGGCAATAGCCGAGCTTCACCCAAATGAAATTAGAGTGTTGACTTGTTTTATCACTATTTGCCGCGCGCCTTCGGCGAGAACCCACTACTCATCTCGCTCATGGATCTATTTATCAAGCTACCAACAAAAGGACAAAGAAACCCAAGAGCTTCGCATGTCGCTTAAATACAAAAAACCCAAGATCCTCACTCCCCTTCCTTCTAAAGTTCATAATTGGCAGAACGACCCATTGTTCATAGTTTCTCGCATTGGTTGGGCTCTTCCCTCAGACTTGAAAGGGATTCATCCAAAGGTTGATAAAAAATGGTCCCTAGATGAAGATGAGAAACGCTTGAAAGCCACCATGGTCCGCCTTCTCGCCGAAGCTAACACCACAGACCCTTCCCCTGCCCTATTCTCCATTCAATAAATTCTTGCAGATCAATCTCTCCTCAGTCAAGTGGGACTCTCCTTTGATTTCCCGCCAATTCCTCCACGAGTGGCCATCGTCTTCCCAGAATCTTGGCCAGGATGGGAACGTCATTCAGGAGATAAATTTGGTACAGATTGCACCATTTGCGGGAATGGCCAAAACATGTGTCCCGCAATGCGACAAGTGCAACGTATGGTTTCCCTTGTTTTCTATTTCTTTATTCATTACAAGTTTTATTATCGCTTATATATTTCCCGCTGCAGACATAGGACGATGGATATGAACCAAAAGAGACTTGCTCAGTGGAATGTCCGAACAACAAGCCAAGCTGCCCGCTCGGCTCGAAGTGCGAGCTTAAAGTCCCAAACTGCTGATTTCACTATCCCGATTGCGAGAACCGGCGAAGATGAAAAAATTGCGAGTGAAACATCCCGCAAGAGGGCCCCTGCAAACACTTCCCGCCCCCAAAAACGGCAACGTAAGGCCGCCTCTGTCCCCACTTCTGAAGAACAAGTAGAGACACTCCACATGGTGGATGAAGAAGAAGAAGAAGAAGAAATAGAAGATATAGAAGAAGAAGGAGAAGAAGATGATCTCCATAATGAAATGGAAGGTGATGCTCCCCTTGAACAACCAGGAGTTGAGAATGAGGGGATTCATACAGATATCCCTGCGAGATCTGCCACTCCGCCTTCCTTAGCTCAACCACATGATGTGGCCCCCAACACTTCTCCCATCAACCCCTCATCCTCTCGCTCTATTCCCCGTCGCCGCGCCAGCTGGTTAGAAGAGGGATTCAAGATTCCTGAAGATGAACCAGGCATGGTGGCTCTTTGCCGGGAAGCGAATGCCATCCCCAAGCTGAAGGGATTAATCACTGAGCAGTTGGATACTGTTTCCTGCTTGCTGGGTTCCACTGCCCTCAAAAGGGCAAGTGATGCTGACCAGGTGGCTTACGTGGAAAAAGAGAATCCCGCCCACTCAGCCTATCACGCAGGAATTCAGCTTTCTCTGGCAAGTCGCTCTTGCTTCCTTTTTACTCATTCAAACTTCTCACTTTATATTTTCCATCCTAACATTTTATTATCGCATTTCTTTCCGCAGGCTAGCAGTACTCTCTTGGGTTTGAGCAACAAATGCATCAAACTTGAAGAAGAGCTTACCGAAGCTGAGCGTGAGCGGAATATAAACAAGCGGAAAGTGTCTAGGCGGGATACCACTATCCAAGAGCTCAAAGATCTTAATGCCCAGGCCAAAACTGATCTCGCAGCGGGAATAACACAATTGGAAGAATTGGAGAAAAAGAACAAAGAGGCAGAAGAAAAGCTGACTCAACTTGCCTCTGAAAATAAGAAATACAAGGCCGATGTCGCCAGACTTGCTGACCTCGAAGCCGAGAATAAGCGGCTTAGAGATGAAGACTTTGTCAAAGCTAACCAAATCACCAAGCTCAGGGAAGATTTGAAGACAGCTAAGTCTAAGGCTGAGACCTCCGAAATGGATGCGTTCGATAATGCCATCCTTCACACCTTGAGGACTATTGCCGCGGAAGCCAATCCCGCCATAACCCCAGCCATGTTAGCAAGATGGGGCTCTGAGACTATCTTCAGTGAGAAAAGCCGCAAAGGACATCCCCTGGTGCCCTTCAGCGAAGAAGAGCTAGCCCAACTTGCCGTTAAGATGAAGTTCTTGGCAAAGCGGCTTGGCCTGTTCCTGAGACCCGCAGCGACAACATCGTTCCCGCCCTTTTCGACCTCATGCAAAAGAACAAAGATGCTCTTAATGCTGCCTACAATGGCCAGTGAACTTTCCTTTGTAATTTCTAACTGTTGCCAAACTTTTTAAACTTGTCTTTGATCTGTAAACAATATTTATTTTCTTCATTTTTAATTTCTGTCTTTTGTTTCTCGCACCCTTATTTTGTCGCGAACGATTTTTACCTTAATTTCAATAGTAAGTCTTTGCCTCTAATTAATTTTTAATTATTTTGTCGCTGTTCCTTCGCGATTCTTTGCTTAGTGCCTTGTTTCTTATGACTTGTCTCCAATCTTTATTTATACACCATTAACATTTACATGTCGCGCGTTTTTCTCTTGATACGCCAGGATTTTGCTTCGATAGTTCATCGAAGATTGCATCCCTTCATCCTGTCTCTATATACATACTACTCCCTTCAAAAAAGTGAGGCTTGTCTTTAGGCAGCCTCACTCCCAAGCGTAGATTCTTGCCAACTATTTGCTAGACAATTTTCGGCGTATCCATTTGGTGTCTTGGTTTCTAACCAATGCACCGCCTCAATTTGGGCGACTTGATCTCTAACCAAGATGCCGGATCCATTCGGTGCCTTGGTCTCTAACCAAGACATCGCATCCATTTTTGGGCGACTTGGTCTCTAACCAAGACGTCGCATCCATTTGGTGCCTTGGTATCTAACCAAGACACCGCATCCCATTTGGGCGACTTGGTCTCTAACCAAGACGCCGCATCCATTTGGTGCCTTGGTCTCTAACCAAGACGCCGCATCCCTTTTGGGCGACTTGGTCTCTAACCAAGACGCCGCATCCATTTGGTGCCTTGGTCTCTAACCAAGACACCGCATCCATTTTTGGGCGACTTGGTCTCTAACCAAGACGCCGCATCCATTTGGTGCCTTGGTCTCTAACCAAGACACCACATCCATTTTTGGGCGACTTGGTCTCTAACCAAGACGCGCATCCATTTGGTGCCTTGGTCTCTAACCAAGACACCGCATCCATTTTGGGCGACTTGGTCTCTAACCAAGACGCGCATCCATCGGTGCCTTGGTCTCTAACCAAGACACCGCATCCATTTGGGGCGACTTGGTCTCTAACCAAGACGCCGCATCCATTGGTGTGCCTTGGTCTCTAACCAAGACACCGCATCCATTTTTGGGCGACTTGGTCTCTAACCAAGACGCCGCATCCATTTGGTGCCTTGGTCTCTAACCAAGACACCGCATCCATTTTGGGCGACTTGGTCTCTAACCAAGACGCCGCATCCATTTGGTGCCTTGGTCTCTAACCAAGACACCGCATCCATTTTGGGGCGACTTGGTCTCTAACCAAGACGCAGCATCCATTTGGTGCCTTGGTCTCTAACCAAGACGCCGCATCTTTGGGCGACTTGGTCTCTAACCAAGACGCCGCATCCATTTGGTGCCTTGGTCTCTAACCAAGACACCGCATCCATTTTTGGGCGACTTGGTCTCTAACCAAGACGCCGCATCCATTTGGTGCCTTGGTCTCTAACCAAGACACCGCATCCATTTTTGGGCGACTTGGTCTCTAACCAAGACGCCACATCCATTTGTGTCAGGTGTTGGCGCCGATTACTTCTCGCCTTCCTCCACGTGCTTCAGCTGTCGCCCCCTTTGTCGAATTTCTTTATCTCCTATGAAAGTGGCTTCCTTGACCCCCTTTCTTTTTTTTCTAATCTCGCCTTTTCCACAACTGTTTCATAAAATGTAAAACTTGTCAAATTTCAATAGAAACGATAATCACAAAACAAGATGTCGCCGAATACCCTCGCTCCTTCCATCATGTTCATAAGTTACATCATGCTAGATTGGCAAATGCTACCCAACTTTCCCGTCAATGTGATGTACACAAAAACACATGACCCCAGGAGAAAAGTTATGTAGCTTTTGTTATCTAGAGCAAAAATCAAAAGATGCAACTACAAAAGATTGCTACAACTTCATTGATAAAAACGCTTCAGATGATCAACACTCCAAGCATTCTTCAATTCTTCACCATCCCGCTTTCTTAGCCGATAAGTCCCTTCCCGAATAACTTGAGACACCTGAAATGGCCCTTCCCACTTTTCATTCAATTTAGTAAAACCTGGTTTGGGTCCCGTGACTTCTGCACTTCTTAATACCCAATCACCTACATTAAAAGACCTCTTGTTAACCCGCCTATCGTGCTGGGCCTTCATCTTCTGTTTGTAATTCACCATCCTCATTCTCGCTTGCAACCTCCTTTCATCAATCAAATCAAGATCATTACATCGTCGCTGGCCATTTCTCGCCTCGTCATAATAAGTCACCCGGTATGTCGGCAAGGCCATCTCGGCTGGTGCCATGGCTTCAGATCCGTAAGTCAAAGCGAACGCTGTTTCACCAGTTGAGCCCTTTATCGTGGTCCTCACATACCATAGTGCAGTTGACAACTCATCTAACCACGCGCCGCCCCTTCCTTCTAAATTCTTTCGTAAGGCGGCAATGATTTGCTTGTTTGCCGCCTCCGCCTGCCCATTACACTGCGGCCTGTACACTGCTGACATCCAGTGTTTCACATTCATTCTCTTACATTCCGCGGCAAATTTCTTCCCGAATTGTGTTCCATGATCAGAGACGATGACCCTGGGTAACCCATACCTACACCAAATGTTCTCTTGTACAAACTTTATTACATTATCCTCGCTTATCGTTGCCAAGGCTTTCGCTTCCGTCCACTTCGTAAAATAATCAACGGCCACCACTACATGCTGGCACCCTCCCTTGGCCTTTGGGAATGGCCCAATCAAATCTATGCCCCACATATCAAAAGGCCACGTTGCGACAATAGGCGTCTGCTCAGTGGCGGGTTGGCGCGGAATATTCCCAAACCTTTGACATTTCTCGCATTTCCGTACATATTCTTCAGCATCCTTCTTCAAGCTTGGCCAATAATAACCATGGAACAACACCTTCTCCGCTAGAGATCTCGCCCCCGGATGACCTCCGCAGACACCTTCATGAATTTCAAACAAAACCTTAGCCACCGTCCCCGGCTCTATACACCTCATCAATGGCTTTGAAAAAGATCTTCTATATAAGATTCCATCTTGCACCGTAAATCGCGGGGAAGTCACCTTTACTAGTTTAGCCCTTTCTTCCTCAAGCGGCAATTCACCCTTCTCTAAAAAATCTTTCATGTCAGTAACCCAATTTGCTTCCGCCTCCCCAATCTCCATTACCCTGGGTCTATCAATTGCCGGCGTGTCCACATACTCCACCAAGGGATCCACAGCTGCTTCATTTTCTCCACTTCCCGCCGACCTACTCAGTGCATCCGCCTTTGAATTCTCTTCTCGCCCAATTTGTACCAACTCCCAAAACTCAAAATGACTCAAGATGTTTCTCACCAAATCACAATATCTTATTAAAAATGAATTCACCGTGCCATATTCGCCTTTCACTAGCTTAACAATCAACTGAGAGTCAGAATGGACCACAATCCTCTTTACTCCAATATCCCGCGCAAATTCAATTCCCGACACCAATGCTTCGTACTCCGCCTGATTATTAGACACTGGGAACTTGAACCTAAATGCCTTCTTATACTCACATTCCGCATCTGGGGATATCAAAACCATTCCCGCTCCCCCTCTGTCTTTTGCTGACGAACCATCTACATGTAGGACCCAACAATCCTCTGGCCTCTTCTTTTCTTCAATCGAACTTGGCACAACCCTCTTTGCCGCCTGCTTCTTCTCGCGCTCCTTAATTACTTCTTCCTGAAACTTGGTAAACGAAGTTTCAACTATAAAGTCTGCCAACGCTTGCGCCTTAATAGCCCGGCGGGATTCATATCTTATGTCGAATTCTGTCAACTCAATCGACCACTTCAAAAGTCTTCCCGCAGAATCTGGCTGCTGCAAAATCTTTCTTAGAGGGGCGTCAGTCAAAACAACGATAGTATGAGCCACGAAATATGCCCTTAACTTTCTCGCCGCCACCACCAATGCATACGCCAACTTTTCTGCATTAAAGTATCTCAATTCCACCTCACTCAACGCCTTAGAAACATAATATATAGGCCTTTGAATTCTCCCATCTTCCCGTACCAACACCGCGACAACTGCGTAGTCAGAAGCTGCCAAGTAAACAAACAATTCTTCCCCCTCCACAGGGCTACTCAACAAAGGTGGTTTTCCCAAGTAAGATTTCATTTCTTCAAAAGTGATGCCGCATTCCTTGCTCCAATCAAAATTCTTCCCGCCCTTCAAAACCTTGAAGAACGGCAAACATCTCTCCGCCGACTTCGAGATAAACCTCCCCAAGGCAATGATCCTCCCATTCAGCCGCTGAATCTCACGGATCGACTTTGGTGGCGACATGTCTAATAACGCCCGAATTTTTCCGGCCGGGCCTCAATCCCGCGCCTGTTTACCAAAAATCCCAGAAATTTTCCCGCCGTCACACCAAACGTGCACTTACTAGGATTCAACTTCATCGAATTCCTTCTTAAATTTTCAAAAGTCTCAGCGAGATCCAATAAGTGGTTGTTCTCCCTGGTCTTGATCACCATATCATCAATGTATGCTTCTATATTCCGCCCAATTTGAGACTTGAACACTTCGTTCACCATCCTTTGATATGTCGCCCCTGCATTCTTCAAGCCGAATGGCATCATCTTGTAATGTAAATTTCCCTTTGGGGTCTTAAACGCCGTTTTCGCTTTGTCTTCCTCTCGCATCTTAACTGGGTGATATCCCGAATAAGCATCAATAAAACTAAACACCCCGTGACCCGCAATGGAATCCACCAACTTATCAATCTTGGGTAAAGGATAGCAATCCTTAGGACATGCCGTATTCAAATCAAGAAATCAATGCACATTCTCCATTTCTTGTTTGACTTCAAAACCATTACGGGCAAGCCAACCAAACCGGATATTGGATTTTCTCAATTATTCCCGCCTTCAACAACTTTTCCACTTCCTCCAATATCGCTACCTCTTTCTCTCGGCGACAAATGCCTTACCCTTTGCTTAAATGGCTCCACATTGGGATCGCATTCAAACAAGGCAGAGCCACACTCTCGTCAATACCCTTCATGTCTTCCGGTCTCCAAGCGAAGACATCCAAATTTTCCTTCAAAAATCAACCAAAGTTTTCGCTCATCCCGCGACAATTGCTTGCCAATCTTCACCTTCGCTCAGAAAATAACAATTGATTTCCACCTCCTCCAACTCTTCTCCCGCCTTGATATCCGGCTCATCCCGCACTCGCAGCATTTCCACCTCTATTCTTTTCCTCTTCCTCATGCCAACAGAACGGGCTTTTTATGATCGGCAAAGACATTACCGCAGGCCGCCCCGAGCGTCCTCCACCTCAATGGCTTCATAATCGCCATCGATTCGCTCATAAGTACTTTAACGTTTCCTCAACCACTTCTTCAATCCTTGGCTCCTCCATACTAACTAGCCTTACAACCCCGGCATAACTTATATGGGGCGTGGCACTCACTATTTCCATCGCCCAACAATTTTCTTCACCATCATCACTCTGTCCCACCATATCGGAATCTACATCCCGCCAATCTGCATCCTCCTTCCTCCTTTCTAGCCTAGCCCCCGAATCAGGTTCCCGCTCGTCCAACATACACATTTCTCGCTCTCCTCCGAACACCCTTATCGCCTGCCCTGAAACTTGTTTTGTCGCTTCGGCCACCATAGCAGTTCCATTTCTCATACTCACCGTTATGACCCAATCTGGTTCGCCATTCTCCACCTCTACAATCTTAACCATATTTATCTTTAACTGACTAGATTCTACTTTGGAAGTCATCGAAATTGTACTCTCCGCCTTAGCTTTCAACATCTCCTTTTGTTTTCTTACCACAGTGACCGCCTCACTCTTCAAGCAACCTATCCCATTGGTGGTGGGATACTTCACCCTCTGGTGGGGAATTGACAGAACCATTTCAAAGCTCAACATGAATGGGATCTCCACTATAGCATTATAGGGAGACACAAGATCAATCACCATGAATTCGATATTCTCGCATCTCGCCATCTTTCCTTCACCAATTTTGACATCCAACATAATGGTACCTTTAACTTTAACGGAGTGATTAGTGAAACCCTCAAGATATCCCTTATGAGGCACCAAATTTGCCTCTGTATAATTCATCCTTTTAAAAGCATCATAATAAAGCACATTCCTACTCGCCCCAGAGTCCACCATGACTCGCTGCACAATATTATTGCCTGGATACATAGTGATGATAATTGGTTGACTCCCATGGCTTTTGGTAACAACCAATTCTCTCCTGGAAAAACTGATCACCCTATCTTGACTGGCAGGGAACTGAGGAACATCAAACGTATGCGTCAAAGTCATGATTTGGGTATTCAACTGAGACACACTGGGTAATGGGTCGTGAATGACATCTACCAAGTTTCTCTCCGGCCTACGTTGATCATCCCGCCCAACATTCTCCTCCAAATACTCCCGTGTAAAACCCCGTCAATCTTCCCCTGAATCAATCTCCTCAAATTATAATAATCATCAGTCTTGTGCCCCTTATCCTTGTGAAATTCACAGTAACTATTCTGATCTCTAGACGGACCAGTTCCTGGTGTAATAGGAAAAGGTTCAGGCAAATTTATTTTCTTCATGATCTCGCTGATAGGAGTGTTCAACCGGCTATACTTGATGTCTATCTTTGGCTTAAACTCTCTCTGACCCCCCGTACGCCCTTCTCCACGGCCTCCGCTTCCTCCCGCTTGACTTGCCCCTCTATTGCCACCAAAACATCTTCTATCATCTCGCACTATCTCCACCCTTTCGCTCGCCACTTTCTTGACGGCCTGATTCGTCATTGTAGCCCCCTTTGTCTTAACTCTAGCTCCACTACAAAATCCCCGCACTCTTTCATACAACTCCCCCGTAGTCTTTGGCAATCTCATCCCTAGCTCCTGCTTGAAGTGACCTGGCTGTAAACTGGTGTTATACAACATGATTATCTCGCCTTGAGCGATGTCAGGAACTTGATTTGCCACTCCCATGAACCTGTCTGTGAAAGTCGCAATCCCTTCCCCATCTCTTTGTTTAAGACTGCACAACTCCGTCTTTTGAACCGGTTGTGATCCTGACGCACTAAATCTCGCCAAGAATTTCTCCCTGAAATCTTGATACCCCGTTATAGAATCTTCAGGCTGTGCTAAGAACCAATCCAATGCATGATCTGCCAGAGTGCTCACCAAAGCTCGACACAAAACTGCTTCATTCTCAGTCAACAGCGACATGGTTGCTTCGAATCCTCCCACATGAGTTACTGCTCTAGATTTTCCTGAATAACTTGATAAAGTTGGCATGCGAAAACTTGGGTCTGGGGCAACACCTTTGATACTTTGGGTGAAAGGAGCCAAAAAAGGCTTTTTTCCTTCCACTTTCTTTATTCCCGCCTCTAAATCCTTAATTTTCTTCGCCATCTCAGCCATCTCATTTCTTAACCTTTGTTCCTCTTCCTTCTTAGCCTTCTCTGCCTCACTAGCCTTGGCCAACTCTGCGGCTTTTATGGCTTCTACGAGCTTCTCGGCTTCTGCCGCCCTTACCGCCTCTGCAGCTCTCCGCTCCCTTTCCTTGTCATAATCTTTATCTTTCCTATCTTGTCGCCGTCGCTCCCTATCCCGTGGTGACCTCTCACGATGTCGCCTAGCATCATGATGTCGCGATATCTGGGTCCTTTCCTTGCCACGTCCCTCGTCGTGCGTGGAGCCGCTAGATTCATTGCTGTCATATTCAAAGTAATAAGATTCTTCTTTGGAGTTGCCTGGCTTATGGTATATTTTCTTTCTCCTCTTCTTTCTTGCTTCCAAGTCATCATCCCGCCTTCGATTTTCTGCTAATCTCCTGGGCAGCGGCGTATCTACATCCTGTCTTGGTCTATTAGCCACGCTAGCGCTAACCTCTCGATTTTGCCCGCCGACATGGGACCTTCCCGCTTGCCCATTCAGTAACTCCTCAGGAACGTGGGAAGGCTCCACATGTAACTCCTTCAATTGTTGGTTATTGGCGAGGACATGCATCCACGCCTCATTATCCACCCTTAACTTTTCAATCCTTTCTCTTACTTCTGCATTCTTTGACTTCGCGGGAACTTGGCCTTCATCTACTGCCTTGGCTCTTTCCACTCTCACCCTTTCCTCCTCCACCCTAGCCCGCCTAACACTGGTGTTAGTCTCAGACGTATGGACCTCCACCCCTCTTTCAGATCCTGCTCCAGCTCCCGCACGAGCATCCTTAGCATTTGGAGTTGCCAATGTTAAGTTCTGAGCCACCCTAGAAGGGGTAGCTTTTTCTTGTCCAACCACCATAACTTGCTTCCAACTAACTGTATACTTTTACAAACACTTCTAGACAAATCACACCTTTTCACAATAAACCAACTGTTCTGAAACCTTTACAAGTCACTTTCTGAAAACAAAACGCCTTTAATACATGTATTAATGAACTTACAACCTTTATAGCCAAGGACAACTTTATGACTTCCTGAAATAAATACAACAATCCAAAAAACAACCTCTGACAAGTACCATCTGAGAATCCTCCTTGGTTCTCTAGTTAACTAGCTTTTACTCCTTTGATCAAACTGACAGTTAGAATCTTCTGGGCTCCACCGACAGAACAACAACAATACTCCACCTTCTTTCTCACCTCCGACAGTCACCAACAACCTCCCAAACTTCACCTAGCCACCCAAAGAAGAACGCTCGTGGTCCCTAAGAACGGAACCAACCGATGCCGCCATGGAAAATGGTATTGATCGTGAGCCGAGTTTCCGATACTTCAATGGATACCGCGGTCGCTCTTCTTGGGATGACACATCTTGGGACCTACACGCAGCATGAGCAATGATGAACTAAACCAGGGGTGACTCCCGTGAAACCCCTCCGCGTGAGAATCACCCACGCTTCAAATCAAAAGAAAGTAGTCAATTAATGGAGAAAAGATAGAGTTTTTAGAGAGAGAAGAACTTACATAATAATGATGTATTCCATATATTTATATTAAATCAGAAAAGTGACCATGCCCCTAAAGGACACGTGTCAATCATTCACCCACTTTAGACCAACTACCCTCAAAGTCAGTAAAAGGTACTACTCGTCCCATCATGTTACACTGTTGTACATTATGGGGGGGGGACCACGTGTAGATACCCCAATCAATTATTACCTACCAGTCACGTTTGTCGCATGGCGACAAACCCTCTAAAGCGACAAGGCATGCTTGGTCGCCTATTATAAATTACGCCCTTGTTACCCAAAATCAAGGGGGGCAAGATTGTCTTCTCGCCACCCAATCTTCTCGTCTATATTCTATTTTCGCTCTATGCCGCACTATAGTACATACAATGTTATCTTCACCACTTTAGCACAGAATATTACTTATTATTTACTCGGTCATTGTTTATCTACCTTGGTGTTTATGGCCCATCCTGAGATACTTGGCCCACCAAGCCCATTGAACCCTCTAAACTGTTCAGGCCCAATCCATTTGATGACGCCACAGCTTTCGGGGTCAGGAGCGGTTCAAGGATATCTGGCTAGGATATATTTGATGGTTTGACGTACCTAGATCACAACACAAACAAGCACCGTTAAGGTCAAAGTTGGATGTTACTCCAACTCAGGCCCTCGGGTGTGAGAGTAAGAATACTGAGTAATAAGGCTTTGAATACCTTTGGAGTGTGTGTGTGTTTAGGTTTAGAGAGTAATAGAGCTTACTCAATTGTATATGGAACTTACCTTGCCCAAGGGGGTAAAGGCCTTCTATTTATAGGCGATGCAATGGTGCTTGTTGAGGTAAGCAATGAGATCAGCCCTAGGGGGCACTTTGGTATTTGACCAGCTACACGTGTCCGCAGCTAATTGGTCCTGTCAGGGAGGGAACATTGACTGTCCAGGGGACATGGCTGAAAGTGACATGAGCCGTGTAGCCGGCTTAGTGCATTAAATGGAATAGTAGGCGCCGGACTGAGCCGCATTGAATGCGTGATGGGGGAGCCGGCAAGTGGCCTGTCGTGAGCTGCAAGCTAACTTGCTCAGTAAGGCTTGACATTAACCGGGAAGCAGCATGTGCCCGCGGTCAACGTTGTGCCCGCGGTCAAAGATATATGACGCGAGCACGGTTGATGCGGGCATGACTCATGCGGGCACGGATCCAGCGAGCAGGGTCCCAATGGTCCTCGATGGGGACGATGCGAGGAGGGACACGGTCTTGACCACAAGGGCCTATTTGTCCGCGGTCTTCCCTCCAACGGTCTAGGAACTGCTACGTCACTGGTTCCTTGGACTAGACCGAGCGCGGGCCCGGTCCAGTAGATCCGGGCTCATCAATGGCCCCTAGCTCCAAGTGTGATTATTTATGGTCTGAGTGAGGAGCTACTAGAAGCTCGGTTTGCTCCAATTGTTCCTCGAGCGAGCACCAGTGTTAGCGCTTTTTGTTGTCTGTTGCTTGGCCCCATGGGCCAAAGGGAACGTTCGGGAGGCACCGATGAGTGACACGTGGTCCCTCGCATGGCGTGCCTCCCAAGCTAACAGCGGGCCCTCGCGTATGAAAAGACGGGTTAGTGGTACGTACAGGGGTACGTGTCGCTCATTCAAGGGGGGCAATAAATGCAAAGGGTATTTATTTTTTCGAATTTTCAAACGTTGGAGACGGTTCAGGGTCCGAGGTAGGATTTGTGGGCTAATTAATACGGGTTAACGGGTTAACCCGTATAGGTAGGCCTTATAAATACCAAACCCTTAAACCTCAAACCCTTTTACCGCTTTCCAAACCTTCAGAGAGCCTTTGAGAGAGAAACTTCTTGCTGCGATCTTCTTGCTACTGCTTTCCGAATCCTTCTCTCAATCTTTCTCTCGTAAGTACCGTTGGGTGTTTTCTTCTGCATCTCCTTCTGTTTTTCTTTTTCTCGGTTTCCGAATAATGACTACTCGAGAGTTTGGACCCCGCCGTCCCATAGAGTTAGGAGATGGGAGCACTCTGCATCTGTTTGCCGTTTGTAAACGGACAGGGGGATATTTAGGAAGGTAGGCCATGGGTGGCTTAGGTTATCCCTTGAGTGCTTCCAATATTTCTGTGAAAAATCCCAATGGGGGCCTTTTGTCCCACCCCGGTTGTGGGAGGCCAAGGAAAAAAGGGTAAAAAGGAACGGTGATGTTTTGGTGTTTGGGGGATACCAAGAGGGCCGAGAAATTTTGTGATGGGGGTTTTGTGCAGGTTTCCCGCGAGAGAGGCTCTCTGGCTCTGAACGCCGTTGAATTAGTGAGGAGAGCGATTCGCGTCCCCGAAGTAGTTTGTGACTGGGAAAAGTGCGAACTAATGGACCCTGAACAATCAAACAATTCGCGGGCACCGAGAGCGGGGACCCTGAGTGACCCTTTAGATGTTCTGCCCCTGAGTACCATCTTTCCCCCTGTTGTGCCCGCGGCTACTAGGGCAGAGACAGTTGAGCTGAGCAGCAGTGAGGAACTTGACCCCCTCAGTTTCGAGGTGACTGGTGAATCGGAGGTGGCCCCTGCCCGTGGTGACCCCACCGGTCTCTTTGGCTCCTCGAGCTCGGAGACCGAAGAGGATGACCGCGATGAGGGGGATAGGAGGGCCGCGGGGACCTCCAAGAAGGCCGCTGAGACCACCAACATTGTGGATGCCTTCGAGAGCTCTGACTCCGAGGAGGAGGAGGAGGTTGTGGCCCCTGCCCGGAACAAAGGCAAGAGGCCAGCTAGGGATGTTAATCCTGGTCGTGGCCGTAAGAAGGCCAAGGAGGTGGCCACCATTGACTGGGAGGAGGAGATCTATGAGGTTTATAACGTGGACCGCAACGCTTACCGTGTCCGCACCCTTGGGCATGTTCATTTGGCGGACAAGGACAAGCCGCGGCCGAGACCATAGCAGTATGTTCGCGGGGACAACCGAGCTCGCGTTTTTTATGGGGCCCAGCTTTGAGAACGGATTGAGGCCGCCCGGACCCTTTCTTTACTTCTTCCCCGGAGTTCAATGCTCGCCCGCCCACGTACTCCGACTCCCAATGCCATCCGAGCCATTGTCTCCTTCATTGCCGTGTGCAGATTCCTAGGTTATGAACCTACTCCTCGCCGGGCTCTATGCTTACTATCGAACCGCATTAGCCGTGGTATCCTGAGCTTGAAGGCTAGGAACTACTCCACCAGGACTTTCTCTCCTCCCTCCAACAAATTTTACCAATGGAATCAGAAGGACATTTTAGTTATTGAGTCAAGATTTGGATGGCCCTTTTCCAAACCTTCACACCCCGTCCCTATGAAGGTGGCCGCGGGCAGTTATCCGGACCCGTCCTCAGCCGATGCCATGCGCACTGCCATAGAGAGGCATCTGGCCCTCTATTTGGATAGCGGGGAGGAGCCCGTATATGACGTGGGCGCCATAGTGGAAGATGAGCCCTCATCGATCTACTCGGGGTGGCTCGCAGGGAGGGCACCCCACATGCCCCCATAGTAGAGATAGAGCCTCTGCCCCGTGACCCTGATTGGCGGGTGCACGAACACTACCAGTTTGAGGCCGATTGTAAGACCTGTATGCTCTGCGCTGAGTGCGATCCTCCCGAAATAATCGGTCTCTGATTCTTCTATAAAAACTGTTGCCAATTTATTTTGCCTTTGATCTTTTAACCGCTTCGCTAACCATTTTTCTTTCCCTCCGCAGTAGATCCGGAAGTGTATAATTTCGATGGCCCCTCTAAGTGCTGCTCAGCTGAAGGCCAAGAACCAGAGGGCCAACAAGGAAGCTGCCCAGAAGAGGCAGAATGAGATGGGAGGGGTCCCCACAAGAGACAAGACTGTTCCTGTAGCGAGCAGGAAGACTGGGGAGACTCCATCTGCTCCCAGAACCATTCTGACCACTGGGAATCTGCCTCCACCTCCCCGGGGTCCTCCTCCACCCAATGCTCTCCGGGCATCATCTCCCGGCCGTACTATTGCCTCCGGGCATAATCAGGAGCAGTCCAAGAAAAGGACTGATAGAGATGCGGATCTTACGCATAGGGAGAGGTCTTCCAAGACCCAGAAAGTGGTGGAGACCTCTTCTCGTAGCCCTCCTGCTGCTGCCACTACTTCTACCACTGCTCCCTCCACCGCGGGGACACTCTGCTCGGTGGCCTACCCGATCTCCTCCCTGGCCACCCGCGAGGAGACCTGGGAGAAGAGAAAACAGGTGGGAGGTGTGCCCGCCATTGAAGGGGTGGACCTGTATGCCCGCTCTGCCCATAACTCTGCTGTTGGGATAGGGCTCATCAACAGGCTCTTCGCCCCGGACTTCTATCATTCCGTGGCGGAGAAGGAGAACCCATCAGCCTTGATGGGAGACATTGGGATTGCCCTCACCGAGGTTTGACTCGTTCGTCTGTCCCTTTAACACTTTTAGCCTTTCTTGCTCTAACTATCCTCCTCGCAGGTGGGCAATAAGGCTATGCGAGGCTCCGGAGACTTTTGTGATAGCTCGTCCGCCGAGCTTACCAAAGCAACACCAAGGACATGGCGGCTAAACTCCGTGAGCCGGAGCCGGCCCAGGAGAAGGTGGGGACTCGAGCTCCCTCCCGGATGCCAAGGGAGAAAGAGTTCGCGACCAAGGAGTCCGATCTCGAAGGGCTTCCAGTGAGCGGGTGACCGAGCCGAGAAGAGCCTAGAAAGGCGAAGGGCCCATTAGCCGGGATGAGCTGGGGGCCACAAACTTCAGCTGGAGCAAAGAAACTCCGAGCTCATGGTCAAGCTGGATGCCTCCCAAAAGCAAGTGGAGATCCTGGAGGCCAAGGCGGATGATCTCTCCGAGAAGCTGCTGCCTCTGACCCAGTTCGGCTTGGAGAAGGAGAGGATGCTGGCCGAAGCTCGCAAGGAGGCCATCGAGGAGTATAAGAACTCCGATGAGTTCAACGCGGAGTGCACGGCCCAAGATTTAGGCCGGTGTCGGACAGATCCGAACTCGCGGCGCACTGGTATGTTCTCCGTGCAGCCATTGTCCGTGATCGGCTCACTGGTTGCTACTGACGCGGAGTGCGTGCCCGGGCATGCGCTAGTTCCTCTGTCCGAGGACGAGGTCAAGGGTCTGGATCTCTCCGCTGCGGCCTCTCTGCCTCCTGTGGCAGAAGTGACTGCCCTTGGCCTGATCGCCCAACTGGATGAGCTGCGATTCGGGGACAACCCTTTATCTTTGGGGGATGCCCTGGCTCAGGTTCTTCCAGAGGGGCCAGCCATAGGAGATCTCTTTCCCCAGCGGGCAGCTCCCGCTTCAGCCTCTACCGAGCAACAAACTGCTCCCACTACCGAGGTGCCTCTGGGGACCAGCCTGCCTTCCCCAACTCCGGACTCAGAAGCGGGCACAGGGGGTGCGGCCACTGAGGAGCCAGAGGCGGGCACAGGTGGTGCGGCCACTGAGGAGCCCAAGGAGAATGCTCCATTAGTATAGGATTTTTGCTTTTTCTTGTTGTAATAGTTTTAGGACTTTGTAAATATTTCCTTAACATTAATAGAAGCATTTTTCCCCACTTGGCTCCTTTACTTTTATCTTAATTGCTTGTCTCGTAGGCTATTTTGAGTAGTTTGGCAATTTTCGAGCATCTCAGTACTTGCATTCTTGCCTATTACTTTTTCCAGCGTTTTTGACTTGCAATTAACTTTATACTCTCCTTCTGCGGGCAGCAGCTTAGTAGGCCCTTTGCCCGCATTTTTTGAGTTTTCCTAACTCTTTATTCAAAACCCTTAGGTTTTTTGTGAGAGTCAGCCTTATTCTTCTATGATCGCGTTTGTTTAGCCTTGTGGCAAACTTTGAGGCCTTAACCTCGTTTGTCTGTTTGGCTTTGTTTAAACTAGTTTGATCACTCTCATCCATTTACACTTATTCCCAGCCTTGCGAGCTGTGGTGTAAGTCAAAAGTAGCCAAGGCAAGCATACTTTCATAGGGCATGCAGAAGGTGGCCGTGAGGCTATTGTCCGCGCAATGCAGAGGTAGGAGCATATTTTAGCATAGAGGCCCTTTAACCCCACGGCATCTCGTATCCCCTTATTAGAGGTTCTCACTTATTTGACCCTTTATTCAAAACTCCCTAGGGTTTTTCGTGAGGGTCTCGTGGCGATCTGGTGAACGGGCTTATATGTAGGCCTTTGTCACATACAGGCATGCGAGTAACGGCCCTAACGAGGTCCTTCGCGCAATTAATGGGTCCGGACATCAGGTCATTGTCCCCACTAGAATCCGTAGGCACGGGCATCATGGCCTTTGTACCTACGTTCATCTATATCCACTTATTTTTGGTGGTGTCACGCGGGCAGGAGAGAGTATCCTCCCCGCGATCATAGTACGGATCGTAATGGATCTTTGTACATATATAGGCATGCGGATCCTTAGATCTTTGCGCATCAGTAAGTAGGAGCTCATATGTTGGCTCTTGAACCCACCGGCATCCGTCTCAAGGGCATCCACCCTAGCTTTTGAGGCTGGTGGGTATTGATTTTTGCATCAAAATATGATGATAACTTCTCACTTATATATATATAGTCTATACTCCTTCCAAAAAATTACAAAGATTCTAAAAGAAGTATCTCTTAAGGTGGTCGCTATTCCAAGCGTGCTTAAGCTCTTCTCCCTCTTTTGGTCGCAATATGTAGGTGCCCTCTTTGACTATCTTTGTGACCTCATATGGACCTTCCCATTTCGGGGACGGCTTGTTGAAACCAGGTTGGGTCCCTTGGACCTCTACGCTTCGAGTACCCAGTCTCAACCGAAAAACTCCTCTTATTTACTCTTTTGTCATGATGCTTCTTCGCTTTACGTTTGTAGTTCACCATTTTTTCATGTGCCCGCATTCTCTTTCCTTCGAGATCGTCCGAGTCACACCTTCGTTTGCCTCGTTTTGAGACTCGTCGAAGTATGTGACTCGTACGAAGGTAGGGCTACCTCAACCGGAGCCATTGCCTCGACCCATACGTGAGCGAGAAAGGAGTTTCTCTGTTGAATTTCTTATTGTGGTGCGGACAACCCATAATGCGATCCGGAGCTCGTCCAACCAACGTCCTCCTCGTCCTTCCAAATTTTTCATTAAGGCGGTCGGGACTAGCTTGTTTCTTGCCTCGCCTTGACCATTTCCGAGGATAGGCAGCTGCGGACTTACGGTGTTGAAACAGACCTTCATTCTCACACATTCAAGAGTGAATTTTGCGGAGAATTGGGTGCCATTATCTGAAATTATTGCTCTGGGAACCCTAAATCGACAATAGATGTGGTCGTGGACAAACCGATAGTGTTATCCTCGGAAATAGTGGCTAAGCCTTTTGCTTCCGTCCACTTGGTAAAATAATCCACGGCCACCACGGCATACTTGATGCTTCCTCTAGCAGCTTGGAAATGGTCCAATAAGATCTATCCCCCACGTATCAAACGGCCACGATGGTACAACCAAAGTCCTGCTCTCGTTGATGGTAGTCTAGGGATGTCCGCAAATCTCTCGGCACTTATCACATTTTCTAACATACTCTGCGCATCCCTTCTCATTGTGGGCCAAAAGAATCCTTGGAATTTGATCTTGTCTTCGAGAGGGTGCGAGCACTGGATGTCCGCCACAAACTCCTTCATGGACCTCATAGAGTAAGTTGGTGACCATGTGAGTTTTAACACATCTTAGCAAAGGCTTGGTGAATGATCGCCGAAAAGCACCCCATCGAGGACGAGGTATTTCGCGGACACCGTCTCGATGGCTCTAGCCTTTACCGGGTCCTCGGGGAGGGTTTGCTTCTCGATGTAATCCTTCATTTCATCTACCCAGTCCCTTACTTGATCCTCAATATTGTTTATCCGTATTCGGGCCTCGCTAAGTACAGCTTATAGGATGTGCGTAAAAGTAGGCTCTTAATTTTCGAGCGTATACAAGCAAGGCGTAAGCTAACTTTTCTATATTAAGATAACGCCCTCTACGGCGGACGGCCTTACTTACATAATAAATTGGTTTTTGGGAGTTATTCTCCTCCCTTACAAGAACAAACAGCTACCGCGTATCGCAACGGCTAAATACAAAAAGAGCTCTTCTCCGGCACCGGCCGCGAGTAGAGGTGGCCGCCCGAGGTATGTTTTGACTTCTTCAAAAGCCCGATGGCACTCGGCCCCTCCATGTAAATTCATCGCCTCTCTTCCCTTTGAGAGTTTTGAAGAAAGGAGGCATCTCTCTCGCCGACCGCGAGATGAAGCGGCCAAGTGCGGTGATGCGACCATTGAGTTTTTGTACATCTTTCACGCAGTGTGGAGGTTTCATGTCCAATAGGGCTTGGATTTTTCTCGGATTAGCCTCTATCCCTCTTTGGTTGACCATGAATCCGAGGAACTTGCCCGCCTTGACCCCGAAAGCGCACTTAAGGGGGTTTAGCTTCATGTTGTTGTGGCGCAAGTTTTTGAAGGTTTCCTCCACATCGAGCTCGTGGGAGTTTTCCTTAGTTTTTATGACCATGTCGTCAATGTAGGCCTCCAGATTTCTGCCTAGTTGGTTTTTAAAGACCAGATTGACCATGCGCTGATATGTGGCTCCTGCATTTTTCAGCCCAAAGGGCATCATAGTGTAGCAGTATGTCTTGCCCGCAGCGATGAAAGATACAGAGCGGACATCTTCAGGAGCCATCTGGATCTGATGGTAGCCGGAGTATGCATCAATGAAGCTTAGAACTCTGTGCCCGGCTATAGAATCCACCAATCTGTCTATGCGAGGAAGAGGGAAGCAATCTTTGGGGCATGCCTTGTTGAGATCGGTTAAATCAACGCACATCCTCCATTTACCATTGGATTTCTTAACCATGACCACATTGGCCAGCCATTTGGGGTAGGAGATCTCCTTTATTATCCCCGCCTTTAGCAATTTTTCCACCTCTTCCTTGATGGCAATCTCTTTTTCCGGGGAGAAATATCTGGATTTTTGGTGAATGTTCTTGAAGGATGGGTCATCGTTGATTTTATGGAGGATCACGTCCTCGCTGATGCCTTGCATATCCTCCACCCTCCAAGCGAACACATCACAATTTGCTCTAAGGAACTCGATGAGTATCCTTCTCTCCTCGCAGTGAATTTCCAGCCCAACCTTAACTGTTTGCTCGGGAAAGTGGGGATTGATTACCACCTCCTCGAGCTCGTCGTTAGGTTGAAGGTCGCTGATTTCACGATTGTGCAAGGAGTCAATGACAATAGTTGGGGGTTGACCCGAGCTTCGGCCGTTGTTGCCATTGAATATATGATATCACGATCAATTTCCCCTCTATTCCTCGATCAATATAACCTCCTCAACAGGCAGCCAATCGTTTCGATTTTCTCGCTCATCTTGAGCTCCACCTTCGTGGAATGGAAAGAAAGCATGCCAATCGGTACGGGCGGCGGTGGGAGTGCAAGAGCTTTCCCCTTTTTTGACTTGTCCTCGCCTTTTCCCTCTATCATTTTGTCCTCGCCTCTATCTCATGGGCGGGGAGGTCCGGCCTTTCGTTCTTTCCTTTTTTCCTCCAAAGTGCTCGGAGGAATCTCCCGGCCGGTTCTTGATGGTAGTAACCCCGCCTCGGGTGTTAAATTTCACCCTTTGGTGGGGGACGGACGCAACTATTCCCAATTCGGCTCGAGCAAGCTACGCCGAGAATGGCATTGTATTGGGAAGGAAGATCGACCACCATGAAAGTTATCTTGGCCGTCTTCTCGCATGGGTTTTTCCCCAATAGCTACGTCAAACACAATCGTCCCCTTTACCCTTACAAACAAGTGGTTGGTGAAGCCTTCGAGCATGCTCGCATATGGGAGTGAGATGTGCTTCCGTCATTCTCATTCCAACCAAAGTATGGTAATAGAGTATGTCGCGGCAAACCAAAAGATCTATCAACACTCGGCCTATGTTTGCCCGGTTGATTCTCATTCCGAGGGTGAGTGGTCTGTGTGGAATGAAAAAGGGTGGAGGCAAGTTCACTCCTTTTGAACCCAATTTCTGCTCTTCCTCCTGAGCCGTATGGGATGGAGAAAACCTTCTCTAATGTCCGAATTTGAGGGACAATCGCTTATTAGAGGGAGGTTCCTCCCCAATGAAGTTAATGTCATAGTCCCTAAAATCTTCATCATAATTATCTCTTTCATTTCTCTCTCGGTCCCCGCGTGTGTCGTGCCCGCCGCCGATCATTGTTATTGGGGGCAGTATTGTTTCCCTTAACCCACTTGGGTTAGCTCCCCGTTATTGATTTTCCGCCGGATTACTCGCTTCACCGGAAATGCCCTCGCTCCGTGCCCGTGGTCGTTGTGATACTCACGTAACTTAAGTCTACTCCTCTCATTTGGCTTTCGAAGCTATGGGGGAGGAGCAGAAAGTCTGAGGTTTCTCATGATCACCACCCTTGGGTCGGTGAGCTCTGTAAACCTGTTTCGGCCATAGCCTTTTGAGCTTTTCGATCCCCGCCTCTGTTTTTGCCCCGATTATTGGTGTGAGCAGGCTCGGGGTGGTCTCCTGGACTTGGCTTATCCTTTCTTTCGCGAAGCTCGGGGAGCGGGCACACTAGGCTCTTCGGCGGAGGCAATGGCCGAGGCCCTTTCATACATTTCCTCCATCGATTTAGGTTTCTTTGGAGGCAAAATTCATTTTGAGGAAGGAGGAACCGAGGCCGCCCTCAAAACATGAGTACGATATCTCCTTCGTCCCAGTCCACAATCTCCTCGCTCACCTTTCCCGAACCGGGATATATAATCTTTTGTAGGTTCGTTTGGTGCCTCGCTTTCGACACCTTTTAACAAGATCTCGTCTTTGGTCTAGCGGGCACACTCGCTCCGGCAAAGGCATTGAGGAAGAGAACTCGAACCGGGCCGAATGACTGGATACATCGGGGCTTGAGGGCTAGCATCCATGATAGGGCCTTGCCCGTGAAGGTCGCAGCCAAAGCTTTGCACATCACCGACTCGTCCGCGGAGAATAAAGCCATCTCGGCTCCTCAAATCTTCCCATATGACTCTTGGCATTTTTGGATCCGTCATAGGTGTCCATCCGGGGGTTTGCTCTTACGGATCGGTGCCCGCGCAATTTTATCGCCGAAAGGCGCTCCATGGTGCGCCACACTTCGGGCAGCCTTTCGATGGGTCTCCCACATCTTCTCGCATAAATTCCACAAACTCGTGGTTCCGATCATCAACCTTCGCTTTTTAGTTCGTGGAGTCACGGCCTTCTCCTTGGCCGGAGCCAGGGTCCGCTTTGGACCTCGCACGGCGGTTTGACCGTGCCTCTTCCCCCATCTCCTCGCTATCCTCTACATGCACCACGCTCCGCTCGCCGGCCGTCCGCGTTCAAGGGCCGGGTTCAACCCGGCTTGCCCCCACAGCCTTGACTAGCAAGCGAGTTAGCGGGAGCTCGTTGGGAGAATCTTTGTGACCCTTGAGGGAACCGTAGCCCTCCATTGGCCTCTATTTCAAACATTTCCATCTCCGCGTCGTTGATGGCCATGGCCTCCGCGACCGCCTTGGACTTGGAGGCCAAGATTTCCTTCCTTCTCAGGATTTGCTCGGGGAAAGTGGGGTGGTTAGAGTGGTGTTTTTATGTGAGCTTGGGGAGTTTTTGGGCTATTGTTTAGTAGGGCCTCGGGCTTTTTCAAAGACGGGCTTCCTCGGTTAACCGGTGTAGAACTCGTTGAGCCGGGGATTTTGGGGCCGAGAATGGGCCCCCATTCTCGTTGAAAACAGAGTTGGTTTGCCTTTCCCTATTGATGGTGGAGGGTTCGGCTTGGTTCTCATCCTCTAGGGTCAAATGACCAAAGATTTTTCAAAATTTGAGACATGTCTCGTAAAGACGAAAATGACCGAAAAGAAGTGTCTTTTGATCCGCTTGTTTAGACTACAAGGTGTATCCGAAAACAAAAGTTTTAAACGGGAAAACTAATGAAAGCTCGGCTTCCTGCAAGCAATGGAACCACTGATGACGCCACAGCTTTCGGGGTCAGGAGCGGTTCAAGGATATCTGGCTAGGATATATTTGATGGTTTGACGTACCTAGATCACAACACAAACAAGCACCGTTAAGGTCAAAGTTGGATGTTACTCCAACCTCGTGCCCTCGGGTGTGAGAGTAAGAATACTGAGTAATAAGGCTTTGAATACCTTTGGAGTGTGTGTGTGTTTAGGTTTAGAGAGTAATAGAGCTTACTCAATTGTATATGGAACTTACCTTGCCCAAGGGGGTAAAGGCCTTCTATTTATAGGCAATGCAATGGTGCTTGTTGAGGTAAGCAATGAGATCAGCCCTAGGGGGCACTTTGGTATTTGACCAGCTACACGTGTCCGCAGCTAATTGGTCCTGTCAGGGAGGGAACATTGACTGTCCAGGGGACATGGCTGAAAGTGACATGAGCCGTGTAGCCGGCTTAGTGCATTAAATGGAATAGTAGGCGCCGGACTGAGCCGCATTGAATGCGTGATGGGGGAGCCGGCAAGTGGCCTGTCAGAGCCAGTAAGCTAACTTGCTCAGTAAGGCTTGACATTAACCGGGAAGCAGCATGTGCCCGCGGTCAACGTTGTGCCCGCGGTCAAAGATATATGACGCGAGCACGGTTGATGCGGGCATGACTCATGCGGGCACGGATCCAGCGAGCAGGGTCCCAATGGTCCTCGATGGGGACGATGCGAGGAGGGACACGGTCTTGACCACAAGGGCCTATTTGTCCGCGGTCTTCCCTCCAACGGTCTAGGAACTGCTACGTCACTGGTTCCTTGGACTAGACCGAGCGCGGGCCCGGTCCAGTAGATCCGGGCTCATCACCATTTATAATAATCACTTCAACCTTCCTGGACAATACTTTAACCAGCAGCACACCAAAGGCATATACATCAGAACTCTGGGATGGAACGCCGGTGGATTGAGCTTCTGGATCGAAATAAAAGGACATGCGATCATTCGGCCCTTCAATTGGTTCCCAATATAGATCACAAATCTTGGCAACACCATTTTCATCCAACAGAATGTTGGTTGCTGCAACATCACCAAGAACGTATTTGGGACCCTCTGAGCCACTGATGTGAGCGTGCATGTACTCCAAGCCACGGGCAGCATCAATGCATATATGAAGACACTGCTCCCATGACAAATAAAAGCTAGTAGGTGTTACCTTTTTACAAAGATTATTCGCTAGGCTCCCATTCACCATGTGTTGGTAGACAATGATGTTCCAACCAAGTTCACGGCAATAACCAATCGCCAAGACCACGTGCTCATGGCGATACTGAGACCAGGCCCCCAGTTCTTGTTCAAACCATGTGTTGAGAGCTTGCGGAAACGTTGTCCCTGAATTGAAGGCCTTGATGGCCACGGTTCTTGGTTTCCCATCATAATCATCGTAGGTGCCTTTGTACAGCTCCCATATCTCTCCTTTTCCTTTTCTAAGCAGCGTTGACTGGTCGAAATTGTTTGTTGCGTTTTTTATTTCAGCCAACGAAAACTGACGGAGTCCCAATTGAGCTGAGGAAGATGGCATGGACATATCTAGAGCTAGTTCCCACAAAAACCAGAAAGAAAAAGACTGGCTTGCCTTGTATGAACAGATAAGATTTAGAATACAGCAAATGGGAGGTTTTGATGTAATTCAATGGTCTGCTTCCGTTGGTGTTTTTAAGGTTAGTTTTCTGTACTTTTAATGTTAAAAATTATGTCAACATTGGGCAAGTGGATCGCAGATCACAGATAAGATTTAGAATACAGCAAGTGGGAGGTTTTGATGTACTTCAATTTTCTTTCAGAACTGTACTTTAATGCAAGTTGTCAGTTAAATATTTTTAAAATGTTAATAAGGTCTTGGGGGGGGGGGGGGGAAGTTCTAGACACTAAAAATTAAGTATACAGCTATGAACAGAGAAAAGTAGGTCTTGGGTTGGTTTGACTGCCCGTTGCTGGAAGGTCGGAACCCTTTGACGTGTGCGCTTTAGTTTGATTGCAGCTAACGCGCTTGACTAAGATTTGTACAGTTGTAGCAATCAATGTTTTCAAGGCTCAACCAAAGTGGGTTGGGCAACAACGGCTCTCTCCTGCCACCTTCATGTGGATAGCAAACAAATAAAGTAGCCATATGTTCGGAGGCTAGTCTTTTTGTTTTCTCCTTTAAGGATTCCGTAATCGAAAGTCACTCAAACTCAAGTGGGTGAGTGTGGGGTAGTGGCGATGCCAGAAACATTTTTAAAGGGGGGCAAAATAATTTTAGATATGGAAAATTATGATACAAAACCTAAATTTAACTAAAAGGTAGGCAAAATTATAATGTATTTTCTTGATTGGAAGGGGGGCAAAATTATAATATTTATTGATAGAAAACCAAAATTTCAGATTTTTACTAGTGTTATATCGACACATTTTTAAATCTTAATGGGGGCAATTGCCCCTCTTGTCCTAAGGTGGTCCGACACTTGTGTGGGGTAGGGTAGATGATAGGCTAAAGTCGCACGCCTACAAATTAATTACAAAGACTCGGCTACAAAACTGCAGCTAGGACAAGTCCAGGGTCGATTCACTGAAGAACGATTATTTATTTGCACAATTGTCACTTGATAAGATTGGGGGTCTAAGCTAATTATTATTAAATTCCTAAGACGGGAATTAAAAACTAGGTCGTAAACAATTAAAGTAAAGCACTTTGGATCAATTATTTTCCCCGTATGTCATTCAAATATCATCGATTAACTCTTTTCACTTTCACCCTATTCACTCGATCACGAGATGTTTATCAATCTCTATCTCTTCCTTTTATATTAGCTAATAGCAGTGACACACTCACTAATAACCCTAATCAATACCTAAATCCAACTGACACAGTCTAGATTCACAATATTGATTGATTTCGATTTAAGAGATTAAGATCGAGAATACGTTCTAATGCTATTTCAATTAGATACTTGTATATTTTCTTCTTCTTCACAATTTACCATGACACATGCATAAACCATAAAGTTGCTACTTATGAAACCCTAAATTGACATAATCTTAGGGGATTCTAGCAATGAATTAATAACTAAGATTCAACAATTGGCCTAATTGAAAAACCCTAGAAATCAATTCAATCAATCAAAATAGAAGAAAATATGAATAGAACAAAAGATATGAAAAGAAATTAACCTCAATTGAATTTCAAGACGGTTTCAATAATCGAATCCAAAGCAAAGGTATTTAGTTCTCCATGAAAAGCAATGAACTCTCTAGGAAAAATAAATAAAAGTAGAACCCTAAAACTGATGTCAAAAGAAGTATATATACTCCTCCGTCCAATAAACCTAATCTATAATTGATAAAAGAAAAAGGAAAAACTAAATTAAAACAAAAAGCTTTCCTCCTGTGGTCAACTGTCAACCTCGGTAACACGCCTCTTCACACGCCTTGTCACACCCACGTGCACACAGTATTAAGTTTCCTAATTTCTTTATTTTACTTTGGTCATCCATCTTTCCATAATTTCATTCTGGTCACCGAATTTTCTCCATCTGTAGTTTGATCCTTGAACCTTCAGTTGACTTGTTGACTTTTTGGCTTTCTTGGCATCTCCAAAACAGGTCTATCTCATATTACAATAAAATACCAATAATAATCTTTCCTATTACAATGTTCCTCAATATTACAAAATATAGCAATTTAACTAATATAAACACAAAATGTAACCAAATTGCTATAAAATATCCGAAAAAACCGAGAAATTACCAAAGCTAAAAACAACCTATCAATAGAGTAGGGTGATAGGGGAAATGTAAAGGGTAAGATGGTGGTAGTGTAGGATGGTGATAGGGTAGGGTGTGGGGGTGGGGTAGGGTAGTAGTTAAGAGTGGGGGGAGTGGAGTTGGGTGGGGAGTTGTTAAAAAATAATATAATTTAATTATGAGTAAAAAAATGTTCAATTGTGTGAAGGGAGTTTGTGGTGGGTGGGGGTTGATGTAATTCAATTTTTGTTCAGATCTAGATCTGTGCTTTAATTTATGTGTTCATTTTAATATTTTAAATTTTAATTATTGTCAGATGAGTAAGTTTTGGGAGAAATCAGTTTCTCCATAAATTATAAAAAGTTCAATTTTTTTCAACTTGCAAATATTTGACGAATATAAGAGCAGTTTAAAAAAACAGGACTTTCTATAACTTAGGGAGAAACTAGTTTCCCCCAAAATATTGTGTTGTCAGATAACTTTTCGTCAGGTGTGAATTCACACCTCAATAACGCGTGAATTTTATGTACTCATTTTATTCCAAAATAATGACAATTTTGAATTTAGGGATCATTTCAAAATATTGTTTTTTAGTTGCAAAATTTATAAATATTTTTTCAAAATATTGCTTTTTAGTAGCAAAAATTCATAAATATTTTTGATACTTTCAAAATTTTAGTTTTGAAAATGCTCCCTCCATCCTGGAGTATGTGTCCCACTTTGACTTTAATTGAACATTCATCATAATTTTATAAAAATCTAGTTATCTAAAATAACAAATTGTTACTGATTCACTGAATATCAGTAACGATATTTAACTCATCATATTATAACCTATTTTTACAGTAATGATCAGTTCCAACAATGAGGATTAATATAGTATAACACTCCTAGGTTGAATTAATGCTAGATATTTGACATTTCCTAAAATTGTCGATTGATTTTCTGTTATATATATATATATATATATATATATATATATATATATATATATATATATATATATATATATATATATATATATATATAATTAATGACAGTAATGCCCTTACAGAATGCATGATTAGTGGAATGAATGATCACATGGACAAAGAAAAAGTTTTGGGAAAGAAACGTTGAACTTTGACCCTTGACCAAAAAAGCAGAAGACAGACATTTGCACGTAGCAGCATATGTAACTCCGAATTAAGGTTCCAATTTGTTATCACATTCGGCGGCCAGAATTATCAGCTACCGGCCAGAATTATCAACTACAAACAGCAAACAAGGATTCCGAGCCAAAACTTCTAAGGGCCCGTTTGGTTCGCGGAATTGACCATTCCGCCGATGGAATGGAATGGTCAATTCCGTTTGACCCATTCCATTTCCATGTTTGGTTAAAAATTTTCTCAAGTTATATACTACCCTTCGTCCCATTACAAAGAGGAAAGTTGGTCTACTGTGTGAATCTTTGACCAATGATTTTATGAATATCTAGATATTTTTTTGTAATTTTAAAAATTGTTATTGCTTCACCATTAGAAATACTATCAATAATTTTTTTTAGAATTGCATAGAGATATCTAGACATTCATAAAATCATTGGTCAAATATTCACACAGTTGACCAACTTTCCTCTTTGTAATGGGACAGAGGGAGTATATATATATAAATATATAACTTGAGGGCTGCCCGGATGGCAAGACCTTTCTTATGAATAATCTTTTGGTACAAAGTCAAAAGTTTCCTAATGATTTTCAATTAATAGTATAGGGAACAATTATTCTAGAAATCACTCTTTACGAGAACTCACTATCTCACACACAGAAACACTCTAGGAATGAAAGTTATTCACGATAACTCACTGGTGTCGGACAGAGTATTGCCAAAACATGGGACAACACTGAAGAGCCATGTTTCAACTTGTGCAAATCTCAACTTCTGGACCAGGTGATTGAAGCTGTCGAATGTTTGCACTTTATATAGGCTTCTAGAACTTGAAGCCTACTCAATCTCACCAGAAAAACAGCCATGAGAGATTACTACTTTTAAGCTCCACCTTTAAGTGTTACCGTAAGGGCACCACTTATTAACTGGTTCGCATTGCATTCTTGACAGCTTGTCAGTTGTCCTACGATATGCCTCCAAATGAGATGAAGGGCGCCACAGTTTGTGCAGTGGACGTACCTATTTTGTTATCAAACCAATACAGAAAAGCATCATCATAAGAGGTACATACAAGTTAAAGTTGGAGGATAATTATTATAGGTTGATTTATAATATTTAAGATTTGAGAGAGATATACTTAAAAGGAAAAAGAGTTTGATGCTTACCGTTCGATACGCTTGCAAACACCACAGGCCCTTGCTTCTTGACAAATGTCACAGATGAATGGAGGAAGAGGCAGTCTCAAAAGCTCCGCGAGCTTTCCTGTTGCATATAATTTCTCCATCTCATTGATATCCCCAATGTGTTTTCCTTGCACAAATAATTGTGGCATATGTATGTCAGCAGCGTTTCCAAAAGCATGTTTGAGTTCCATTACGCATAAATCATTTACGAGGTCTCTTTCATCAACAATCATTGTGAATCTCCGCAAAAGTAATCGTGCCTTGATAGAACTTTGACCCTTGACCAAAAAAGCAGAAGACATTTGCGAAGACAGACATTTGCACGAAGCAGCATATGTAACTCCGAATTAAGGTTCCAATTTGTTATCACATTCGCCGACCAGCATTATCAACTACAAACAGCAAACAACAAGGATTCCGAGCCAAAACTTCTAAACTTAAACAATACCAACAACACCAATGGTACATTTCCTTTGGTGGAGCCAGCTTAAATGATAAGGGGGCAATTGTCCCCCTTTCCTTTTCAAACTTTTCTATATTGTTGCTGAATCCAGTCATTACATGTGTTAGAAAGCTCAATTTTAAATTCATTGTTTTGCAGTACCAAGGAACTTGATGATGCCAAAATCGTCAAATCAGCCCAAATCCAAGCGATGAATGCTCCGGCAATTGTGAGGCCTGAAAATAAGAGAAAACACGTAAACTAAGCCGGGGCGGATCCGGTTAAAGGCCCTCCGGCGTGAGAGTAAGTTCACGGTTTGTATGTGAGAAACTAAATTGACAGAATTTCTGTATTGTAAAAAGTAACGTACCAAATAATGAGCCATGGGGCTTGTATTTATAGGGATGGATTGATAGAATCCATGTTGAAGTGAACTTGTAAAGAGATAAGATATAATCCTAAGACAATTATATCTGTTAAGGAGTCATTGTTTGACTTGAATTGGTGTTGGTAATTGTAATTCTGATTGGATCATGACTGTAGAATCCTTGTTGATAAGGACTGTGTAATCTGCTAGCCGGAACGCCGAGGAACAAGAATACTTTATCTCGGCATTTGATGATATACCAAGGTGAATGATTTTGCTTCCTCGTTATTCGATGATTGGCCGGCATGTAGAGATGTCGGGGTAAATGATTTTGTCTCCTCGTCACTTTGGTGATATGCCGAGGTAATAACTTTTCTCTCCTTGTCACTTGCGATATCTCGAAATATGACGGCCCAAGCATGATGATATAAGGCCGAGATGGATGCTCCTCGGCATACGAGGAAAACCTTCCCCGGCCCTGATACATAGTTATTAGATTGTGTTTATGGCCCAGCTCGGGCAAGCCCATGTTCGTATCTCGATTTATACCGTTCAGTGGCCCCCGACTTTCTAGCTCGGGTTAGGACGAGTAGAAAGTCACCTCGTCCTCGGCTTATGGGATACGAACAGGTTTGACACGTGTCCTCGGTGTCGTTTCATGTAACTGACGGTTGCTATTCTGATGATTACCTGGGGCCCCCCAGTCTTGTCACGCCTCGAGAACTGTTGATAGCATTTAATGTTGGGGGCGTACTACCCGTTTTCTTGCTTTACCCACGGGTTGACCCGATTTGATGGAGTATAAAAGCTAAAACCTTTTCATTTAAACCTTTACATACCCCAAATATTTGAGAGCATTTTGCAAGGATACACCGGCGAACCACAGCGATCTTCAATCCCAGTTTCCGGCGAACTCGATTTTTCCGGCGAAGTTGCTTTCTGTTGCGATTCCGTTCATTCCTTCACACTCAGGTATGGAATTTCTCCCTTTTTATGCCTTTTTGTTCCTGTTTTCAAGTCTTTAGGGTTTTTGAAAGGGATTTTGAATGTGTCAAGAAAAAGTGAACCGCCATTGTTGAAGAATGAAACTTTTCTTCATGAATTTCTGTCTTGAACTCTCAAAACTTCAAGTCTTTGATTTTCTTTGCATTTTGTTGAACTTCTTTAAATATTGAATGAACTCCCCCTTTAATCTTTGATTCCCCTTAGAAATGGCTCGTTCTTGGGACCATTCCCCCCGATTCCGTTATGGATATCACACCGGCAATCTGAGGGTTTATCGTAGAGAGAGAGGTCCATGGTTGATGCTCACCCTGGATGATATAAGCAAGCAGTTGAGAGGTTATGGTCGAACTTGGTTGTTCCTTCAATACCCAGATTCCACAAGAATAGATAGGATTGCCTCCGATTCTCCCAATATGATAGTTTTTGAGGATAGGGCCGAGATGATGGAGCACATCGAACTGTTCTACCCAGCCTCCGATCGTGAAATGCGTGAGCGTCTGAGTGGTAAGGCTCCCTCCTCGTCCTTATGAAATGACGAGGAGGGGAATCTCCCTTCCCCGTCCTAAGATCAGCCATTGACGAGGTAACTAACTTTGTCCCCTCGTCTTTATCCAGATATGACGGGAAGAGAAGGAGAGACCTCCTCGTCCACCCGCATAGTTGACGCCTTCGTGGAAGGTGCCCAAGCTGATGGCCGCCTGGTCCGAAGAAGGGAAAGCCAAGGTAAACAACGGGAGAGGGCTCCAAAGGCCGGGGACCCCATGCTCGCAAAATTGTACTCTACGTACGGGGTGGATAAGGCCGAATATAAGTTAACTTATATGGGCAAGCTTGAGCTTAAGACGGATAAGGAAGTGCAGGACTCCTATTACAACCAAGACTACGTACACTTTTACTTCAAACAATTTCAACAGGGGCTGCGTCTTCCCTTGGACCTGTAGCGATGCGCGAATTTTTTCTAAAAAACATCTTTTGAGTCGCCACCTATATTATTCGTTTGGAAACATAGGAAAACCATTTTGAAAGAGATTTGAGGGTTCGGGGGTTAAGTTATGAAATGGGTAGGTCAAGGAGCATCCATTTCACCCAATCCGAAGATTGGTCTTGCTAATTGGGTGTTATTAATCTAATCAATTCAACGAACAGTAAGAAGAAATAAATAAACCCTAATTAATTTATTAATTAGGAATGTCGAATTGTATGCTTCAAGATCGCCTCCATTGACTGAAGGGACTCTAGGCTAATCCTTTTGATGGGATTACACTACTCTAAAATCAATAGAGAGGTTGAGAAGAGAAACGGAAGTCAAAGGATGATTACCTTTTGTTTGAGAAGGGATTCGGACAGAGTTTCGACTCAAGTTCAGAGTTGAAACTTGATACGGACAGAGCTTCGCCTCGATCCTTGACTTGGATCTTGATGCGGACGGAGCTTTGCCTTGGTCCTTTGATTCGGGCTTCGATGTTCGTCAATCAACGTGGTTGAAGGACGAATTTAGGAGTTGTTTGTGAGTGATTTGAAGGAGTCTTTCGTGAAAAGAAACCAACAAATTGTGTGTGTTGTGTATTTTCTTGATCAAGGATCGGAATTGTCGACCTACGAAACAACGAAAGTCATCCGGTATTTATAGGAGGTTGGAGAGGTGAAGGTGGAGAGGTAAAATCCCTAGGAAGGTTCGAACTCGGTTACGATTGGATACCCGAATTGATAAGGTTTTATCCAAAAAGAGAGTTTGGAACGGAGAAGGAGAGTGATTTCTGCACATCCTGTCGAGGAGATATCTCGCGCAAGATATTATATCTCGTGCGAGATAACTAGTCTGATGACTATTTTGTCCTCTTTAGTTGTTCCGTTAGTCAGTTAGGTCCAAAACTAACGAGGTTAGTTAGAAACTTAACGAAACATGACGAGCGATATGCTTTCATTAAAACATAAAAGAGAGATGAAGAGTAGTGTAATCATGTAATTATGAGTTCAGAATGGGGTGTCTACAGAGCCCCTCGGCGACAGGTCTTATGAAAGAAGAAGTGTCGTCGATAGAAAAGACATCATTCTGAACACTTTGGGATGGTCGTGCCGCACGGCTACGTATCTCTATCGGAGAATCGGACCAAAACGTAGTTCGACTCCAAAACACGAAAAGGTTGCTTTGGGTATTTTGAAAATCATTTTTGAAAATCGAGGAGATTTTATTTTGAAAAGGCAAATCCATGCGAGGAATCAAATCATGACCCAATTCTGAATATGCACATGCATGCGAAGATTCGCTGCTTGGAGCTCAGAACCTACGGGGAAAGATGTTAGAAGACAAAGGTTTACCTGACCGGTCTTTGCGTCCTGTTGGTTTGTCTTTTGAGACTGGAGTGGGGTGACGATCCTGGCGATTCGGGACCGAGCTTTTATTGAGGTGACGATCCTGGCGATTCAAGACCGGGCTTTTTGTTTGGTGACGATCTGGCGATTCAAGATCGAGCTTTTGTTGAGTAGTACTCGACATACTACTTGTAGATGCTTGACACGCCTAGCTTGTCGATCCTAGGAAGGGGATAGTTGTCTTTTGGGCAAGCAAGATTGAGAGTGGTGAAGTCGACGCACATCCGCCATTTGCCATTTGATTTTTCACCATGACCACGTTGGCCAACCACGTTGTATGAGTGGCCTCTTTGATTATCCCCGCACTCAAAAGTTTTTGTACCTCGATTTTTATAGCCTCCTCCTTGTCACGAGCAAAGCTTCTCAATTTTTGGGTCCTAGGCTTTATGGTCGGGTTGACTTCAAGTCTATGAACGGCGACCTCTTCCTTGATTCCCTCATGTCCTCTACTCTCCATGCGAAGACATCATTGCTCTCCTTAAGCGGCTCGATTATTTCCGGCCTTTCTTCGGTGACAATTTGTTTCCCAATTTGAATTTTTGGTCGGGGTAGGAAGGGTTGGTGATCACTAACTCTAGCTCGTCCACAGCTTCCAGTTCTGGACCATCCCTGAGTTGTAAGGTTTCGATGATGATCTCCCTCACTTTTTGCCTTTCCTCGGCCCCCAGGTGTGGAGCCTCCTCTGCAATCATATCATCCAGCTTATTTGCAACCTCGCTGGTGGTGGTGGTGGCTCCCGAGTTATTGTCGAACTGGAGGCATAGGTTGCCTATGAGGACTTGGTCGACCATAACTACATCTGGATCGACCTCTGTGTTGTTAGAGTGACGTGTCGACTCAAGCATGACCTCGTCATTTGAGCGATAGGTCGACTCTTCCACATTGGTGATTGTAGACAGTAGGAGTAGTTTTGGTGGTGATTGAGATAGCTTTAAATAACCGTCTGTAGTCTCGATCTCAAGCTCTCTCTTCTTTCTTTCCCGAAGAACATGGTCCGAGGTAAGCTCGAGCCGTGCCTTGTATGCGGCCTACTCCAGCGGGTGTGGGGAACTTGACTAGGCGATGAGGTATCGACGCCACCATTCCAAGAGCGACGACCCGGGGAATACCAAGTATAGCGACATAGTCACTGTTTACATCAATCACAATAAATTGTACCTTCGATACGACCCTGAGGGGGTGTTGGCCTAGGTCGACGTCGAGCTCAATCTGACCTTTTGCATCAACCCGATGGTTGGTGAAGCCCTCCAACCTGCCATCATATCTTTCCAACTGCTCGTCATTAAGACCCATTTCCTTGAAAGTCTTGTAGAACAAAATATCTTTGCAAGCCCCCGTGTCGACTAAGAGTCTGCTCGTCGTACATCCGTCAATGAGACCTGGGATGACGAGAACTTGCTCCCTAGCCGCCATGTTAGTTGCCAACTCATGGGGGTAGAAGCTGATCGTTTCATCTCTAACATTTCTCCTTGGAGGTACGTGTAGGGCTTTACTAAGTTGAAAGATCTTGTGCTTGATAGCAGTGTTACTTGCTTGCTCTGTAATGACCCCCAACACTACAAGAAACAGGCTTATTTACGGCGGTTAAAATCCGCCGTAAATAATACGCGCCCCGCCGTATATAGTATTTACGGCGGACTAGCCGCCGTAAATAGATCCCCGTATAAATTATCGCCGTATATACTATATACGGCGGGGGAACCGCCGTATATACTATATACGGCGGATATACCACCGCCGTATATAAATGGAATACATACGTATAAAATGGCGTATTTGAGTGATCTTTATACGGCGGAATGTGTAACCGCCGTAAATAAGAGACGAGTCGTCCGCTCCGTGACGAGTCGTCCCGATTCACCCCCCACCGGGTTCCCTCGTCCAAACGAGTCGTCCATGGGACTTTTATACGGCGGTCACTATATCCGCCGTAAATAACTAAATAGGGACGACTCGTCCAACATGGCACAGTCGTCCCATTTCCACCCCTCTTGGTTCCCTCGTCCCCCTTTGGGCACGAGTCGTCCCTAGGTTTATACGGCGGATTTGGTCACCGCCGTAAATAATCCTATTTTTTTTTCCCCGACTTTGTATAATTCATTTTCCCCAAAAATACGTTCACAAAAACCAAATTAAACTGTACACACACAATATAACAAAAAATACACAAATGCAATCAATATTTACAATCTACATATTAACACAATTAATGTTGAATGTATCCATACATAATAACCATTATACAAAAAGTTGTTAGTTGTTGAATGTATCCAAAATATACAATGTCTAAAATCCACGAACACCTATTCATTACCGTCATTTCCACGTCGTTCCATCCAACGTTTCAATTCATCAATTTGTTGTTGTAACTTAAGGCGTTCATCCTCATTTTTTCGGCGTTCCTCCTCAAGTTGTCTTTCAAAATCTGCTTTGACCCCCGCCACCGCCTCCGCTACATTTGCTGAGAAGGTTGGGATTTACCAAACACCTTAGTTTTGTTCGACCGCCTCCCATACATCGAACTCTCCCATGGTCATCGAGCCAAACATACCAACAAAAACATCTTCACGCGCCGCGAGAGTCCTCTGGCGGCTCCTCAACCGCATCATTAAGCGTTCTTTGTAACAAAAACAACATGTTCAATATAAATGTTTTAACTTTAATTAATATTATGAAAATGAAGTTAGAAATGAAAAAAATATTCTATAGAATAACAAAGCTGAAAACGAGAAAAGGTTGAAACTTTAACTTACAATCATTTGAGTGGTGGCTTGATCTGCGGGTGTTTTGCCCGTGCGCGTATGTATGAAACGCTTACGCGATCGGTTGGTAATCCCTTGTCGCCTCTCTACAATTTATAATAGAATCATTTGACAAAAAAAAAAAAATATTTATATACGATACAAAAAGAAACATTAATTGAATTGACAACTGAGAACTAAATTGAACGATGACAAACCTCTTTGATGACTTTGGGATGGGACGTTTTTCCGGTCCTATTCGTGCACGATTGTTTTTCTCGATTCAATTTATTTGTTTCTTATATTTCCTGGAAAAAAAAAAAGATAATATTAGTATTAATTTGACTACTTATATAAGACATTCACGATAATAGATTGAGATTAATTTGAAATATACCGAGCCTTGGGCGTACCCCACATCGCAACAAGTGCAGCCCATTGATCCGCAACGCACCCACGGGGTGGGTGAGCCAATGCGTCTTCGTCGATTGATACATCTTATAATGCTTTGTTTCAACCGAGTAATAATATTCATAATCGAGTCAATATTCATAACAAAGTCATAAGCGAGTAATATTCATAACTATATAATACTTATTATATGCTTGTCTCACATTGTATTTCCAGTCACGCCACGCTTTAGCGAGAGAAAGAGCCATAACCGGGAAATACTCCGGAGGAGCATTTGTATTTTCCTATATACACAATTCAACAAAGAAAAAAAAATCAATTGTTAGAGAAGCATAAGACTTTTGACTACGTACTAGAGATATATGTAAGAAATATGGATTACAACTTACCGTAACGTCATTCCATACGTTATTTATGCACTCGTGATTCATCTCGAGACCACTCATTAGTTAATGGGAAATGTTCCCCATTTTTAGCAAAAATTCCTATACGAGTAGCTAATTGTGCCATTTCCCCACCAACCGGTTGACCATAATTATTCCATATTATGATCAATCTCTCTTTACCCCATTTGGCGGTTGGTTTTGCCAACCCTCTTCCTTTAGGGTTAGAGCCACGACACGGTAATAAATTTTTCCTTGGAGGCATATACGTCATATGACAATTCAATTATAGCACAAGAATTGGATAAACCAAGTAAAGGACCCAAAAAACAATCTTATAATATATGTATAAGACCTATAAATTTATTATAGGTCTTATGTATCATGTATAAGACCATATATTGGTCTTATAAATGGCCTTATAGAATAACAATGCTTCCAATATACAATTGTAATACTACAAGGTAGATATAGAAATATGAACATTGACAAAACAAAGAACAACAACAAAACAAAGAAGAACAACAACAAAACAAAGAAGAACAACAATAACAAAACGGCGAAGAACAACAACAACAACAAAGAATAACAACAAAACAACAAAACAAAGAACAACAACAAAAGAAGAACAACAACAACAAAACAAAGAACAACAACAAAACAAAGAAGAAAGAACAACTTTTCTTTTTTTTTTTTTTCATTTTTTTAAAGAAAAATGATACCTGGAGTGCGTGGGATTGTTAGACCACAATTTATCCCAAGCCCCGGGTTAGGGAGCGATACAGGAAGGTTAATGGTTTCCACCTATATACCAAGTATCGTTTTCATTAAAAGTATAAAGTATAACAGAGCTCATTGAAGTTGAAATTGACATATGTAGCAATAATTAGCATAGAGAAAAAAAAAAGAGCTCATTGCATTAGGAGATGGAATGATACAAAGAGATTAACAAGAGATTATATATATATATTGGTACAGGTAATTGACTTTTCTAACTCAATTGGAGTATTATGTATTCACCCAGGCCATCCCTATTTTATTCCTATACCTAGTGACTGGGAGGGACTAGGGAAAAATCAACTACTCATTCTACTTGTAAGTAAAAAATACTTGTCAAAGTAGTTGTTACTTATTCTTCTTACTTGTACAAACCACGGAAACGACATCAGTTCTCCCCATGTTCAAATGGTCCCCAGACAAATACTCATTTGAAATTCGATTATCCAAATCAATCCAACTTTTGTCCATATATGACTTGACTTGATATTTTTAACGTTAAAATACAACCTATATATAAGACCGAGAGACACAAAGTTTAGAATAAAAATAAACTCATAAACAAACATAGTCTAAATATGTACAACTTTTGGCTCGATATAGATAATATACATTGTTGGAGCCTAGCCTATTAGTCGAACTTGGGCCCATGATATAGTATAACCCTATGACAACATTCATTCGTTCTCTCACAAGCCCCCTAACTGAGAATCTAATTTAAGGAACTAGGTTGATGTGCAAAAGAATATGCACATGCAACAAAAGATTTGAAACTATTTTTAGGAACTAGGTTGAAGTGCGCAACATTATTTTTTGAAGTGCGCAACACCAACATATGGACTAATAGATTGAGATTACGGGCACACTAGAGTTAAGGGAATTTACAAGGTTTGCCTTCAAACAAGAAGTCCACGACTAGGTATTGTCTATTTGTTGGAGGCAACTTAGTATCTTAGTAAAGCAAGAAGGAATCATTGGTATCAAGATTCATGATCATGTACTAAGGCAAGAAGGAATCATTGGTATCAATATTATTTACATTTACATTACAAAATACTATAAACCAAAACAATGTAGAATCGGCATTCAACTTTTGAGACTTTTTGACCATTAATTTTCTACTCATTAGCTTGGTCTCCTTTTTACTCTATTAATTTTCTACTCATTGTTTACTTGAATTTACTTTCATGAAATTACACTAAAAGTATAAGGGAAATGACAAATTGGGGTCCAATGTTTGGTTTTCTTTTTTGTTTTTTTATAGACTATATAGACAGTGTTCAACACCATTTCAAAGTTCAAGCGGTTTCGACCAAGTAAATGTGATCAACTCCAATCAAAACATGACTAATAAAGGTAGCAAGATGAATGCGAATACAATGGTTCATCCAATAAGAATCCAATATCTAATACTAGCCTCTAATACAAAATTGATAAATCCCTCTTAAGTATTATTAAAGCTTAATGTCCAAAGCCACCATCTATTTGACAAGCACAAATCACATGCATAATAATTTAAATTTATATTTCATAAAATAGCACACTTCCGCAACAACTGCCTATAACACATGAAGAGCATAGAAATTGAAAACGCAACAAGAGCATACAAATGTATACCTAATCGCCTATAAAACATGAAGAGCATAGAAATTGAAAAAAACGCAACAAGAGCATACAAATGTATACTGATTGTTGTAAATCGAAGAAATCAACGCTCAAGGAGGAGAGAGAACGACCGAGATACGCTATTTAGAGGAGAGAAAGAGAGGCCGAGATACGTAGATCGAAGAAATCAACGCTCAACCACACCAAGAACAACAAAAATCAAAAATTAAAAGTAAATACGTATACCTACCTGTTGATTTGGTCGCCGGCGGTCGGAAAATCGTGCCCTAGGTAGCTATGGAGGAGAGAAAGCTTCAGCTTCTACTTCAGATTACCGCGAAACTGAATAGGGAAATTTGGTTTCCCGGTATTTAACAACATTTACGGCGGACGCGTATAAACCGCCGAGAATAAGTACCTATATACGGCGGACGCGTACAAACCGCCGAGAATAAGTACCTATATACGGCGGCTATATACATACCGCCGTATAAAACTTCGACCTCGTATACGTACATGCCAAATGTACGTACATTACCTATTTACGGCGGACTTAGCCGCCGTATATATTTATTATATACGGCGGATGTTCAAACCGCCGTATACATATAATATTAACGGCGGACGCGTGTCCACCGCCGTATATGGGCGCCGTAAATAACATAGTTTCTTGTAGTGCAAGTTCAGTCTGGGTTGCCTCGGCCCTTGTTGTCCACCTGCTGGCTGCTCGCCTCCACCAGCTTGAGGTCTTTTCACATATGCGTCGAGTCTCCCCTGCTCGACCATTCTTTGGATGATACGCTTCAAACCCAAGCAATCCTCTGTGAGATGACCCGTGTCCTTGTGGTAATCACAGTATTTGCTGTTGTCCCTTCTGAACTTGTTGCATGGGTTCATTGGGGCAGGTGGTGCCAACTCGACGGCATTCATGATTTCTGTTCGACTCACCGTAAGGGGAGTGAAAACCTCAGGCACCTTCTCTGTAGCCCTAGTCCTGTTCTTTCCATTCTTATTATTTCCTCCATTCTTGTTGGGGTCCTTCTTATCATCTGCGCCCTCAGTCTTGGGACTCTTTCCATTCTTCTTCTCTTTCCTTTACTCAGCAAGAGTGACATTATACACCTTCTCAAACAACTCCTGTCGAGTTGTTACTGTACGAACTGTGAGTTCATAATCCATGTCTGCCGAGGAAATACCGTTTCGGAAGCAATTGATGACTTCCCTATCAGTGAGGTCCTCCTCTATCTTATCCACCATTTCCTTGAACTTGGTGAAGTAGCTCATCGAGCTTTCATTTTTGGCCTGTACCAAGTTGTTCAGATCAGTGACAGTCACCTTCCGAGCTCCGGCAGTCGAGAAGTGATCTAAGAATTTTGTCCTGAAGCATGTCCAAGTGGTGATGCTACCGGCGGCTAAACCATTGAACCAAGTTAAAAATTTTGCCCTCAGGTGAGTGTGCTTAGGAGAGCTTTGCACATATTGTCATCCTCATTGGCGACAAAACACATTGTGGCTTCCAGATGTGCTATATGACTCTTTGCATTGGTCGACCCTGAATACTTCTCCAGAAGAGGCAACCTGAAAGTAGGAGGAGGTCGACTATCCCTGATTTCTTTGGATAGAGGTCGAAGAGCATAGTCAATTCGTTTGACCTTTCCAATCTCCTTTTTCTTCTCCTCCTCCCATTGTTCGAATTTCTTTTTCATCAACAACCATTCTCTAGCGTCGGGTCTTTCATCTCCTGGAGGGGGAATAGCATTTGACTTCTGACCTTCACTTCTGGGGGGAGTTACCTGCCTACTCCTCCTGTCTCTGTGAGAATGAGCCCTCTCTGATCGAACTGGAGATCTATGCCTGTCATTTCTTTGTGGCGACCTGCGCCTATCAGCACCGGATGGCGACCTGCGCCTATTATCCCCAAGTGGCGACCTGCGCCTCTCCTCTCTTATAGGCGACCTGCGCCCGCTCCTGTCTCTATATGACCCTGATCTCTGTGTCCGTGCTGGGGAAATGCATCTGTTTCTGTTGGCGGTTAATTGCGTCCTCAAATCAGACTGAGCCTCCTGCTCCCTATTCCTGGTGAGGCTAGCCCTTAAGTCATTACTCGGCACATGGATAGGTGACTGAGGTTGGACTACCATCCTTTGATCACCATTTTGACCCATACCTTCATTGGGCCTAACACCTCTGGTCTGCTGCCTGTTTGAGGTTTGAGAGGGAGCCACCCTCTCTGATCTTACATCCGCTTTCTCAGCCTCCTCCATTGCCAACAGTTCGGCCAGAATTTGGGCTCGTTCCAGCAACATTTCCTTCCTGCTCAATGGGTTGGATGAGGGACCTGCCCTATTTCCAACATTCACCTGAGCAGTTGGACGCTTGGGGGGAGGTGGAGCTCCTTGTCCCTCCATGTGTCTTTTCCCCCTCCTTGTGTCAGGCAATCCTCTGCCATCAACAACATTGGTAGAGCGCGTTGCTCTACCGTGAGGGCGATTTGGTGGGGGAGGAGGCAAATCCATGTTTTCAGCATTGACATTGAGATTTCCTGCGTTTGTATTGGTGTTGTTGTTCACCTCATTGAATTCTTCAGAAGCATCTTCAACATGCCCGTCTGGAGTTACCATTGTTGTAGGTTGATGAACTTTTTGAGGTCAAGCTTAAGCACGATTCCCGGCAATGGAACCAAACTGATGCTGCAGGAATTGTGCTTATCAATCTTCCTCCACGTGGCAGGACGAATCACCTGGCTCCTTGACCTGAAATCAGAACCCACGACTAGCCGGATGTGTCTCCGGTGAAGACGCTCGGGCGTGAGAGTAAGATCACAGTTGAATATTGCTCAAAATGTATTGAATGAATGAATTCCAATAGCAAAATGGCAGTTACCTTTCACCGTTTGGTAGTGATGAAGTATTTATAGACAAGAGTGGTGTATTTTTGGGGAGGCGACATGTGCTCCGTGATTGTAGCGGCGGTTATTGGTAATGGGAACGTGTCTATAACGGCCCCTGATTTGTAGGGATGTGGTTATGAGAATAGTTCAACCAAATACGCCGGCAAGTGTCAAGTCGTCACTTGTTGTTTAGGTCGAGGTCACCATTCGAGGAATGGTCGACCTGACTGTCGGGTAGAGCATGGTTCGTACCCGAGTTGTAATACGGATTCTGAGGTCGGACTAATTTAAGTCGGGGCCTGGTGGGCCGGACCATGGGCTTAGTCGACTGATCCTTGAGATGGGCTTTGGGCCCTGTTTTGGTTGGGTCAGCCTCATTGAGGATGTGAGAGTCAAGGCTGTCTGTGATTGGGCTTTACCCGCTTGGCCCAACTCGACACTTTTGGTATGTTCATGACCCACATTTAATTTAAAGGATAAAACAAGAAAATCAATAAAAATTAAAGTTACACAACTATATGGGTTCTAAGTGTGAATCTAAAAAGTAAAAGGTAAACTATACTATATTAAAAGCAAGAAAGTGATCAAAATGGAAATTTAGCGCTAAAAAACGTCAACATCAAATGGTTAAATTTAGAAATCTGTCAAGGGTATTTTAGTCATTTACGTTCATGGTATAAATGTAGATATTAGACATTGAAATCAACACCAAGTGCTTTTGATTGGATGCCTTAATTTACGAATTTTTTTCCCCAAATTATTTGACCTCAATTATTTTATAATAAATTAATTAAAAAAAATTTACACCAAAATTCATAATTTTTTCCTCTACAAATAGAGACTAATTTATTTTTAAATGGTCAGCCATTATGGTGATTGGATGTCTATATATTTCGTGTTATTATATCGACTAATTATATATTGCTTGCGCATATATTTTACAGTAAACAGAGGAGTTTAGAATTTGACTACTCGATTGTAGCGGACTTAAGAAAAATGGTTGATGAAAACAACCCGTATGCAAAGATTTACAGAACAGCTGCAGAGCGTATTTCTTTGAGAGGTTCGAGTGAGATAAAGCTTCGACTGATAGGAAAGCGATCTAAGGATGGAAGAACGTATAATTTGCCAACAACTTCTGAAGTGGCAGCTCTTATCGAGGGTGATATTCAAGATACACCTGATGTGAGAGACATTATAGTTGAAAAGCGGTGTGGTGACTTTAAACAAATACACGAGTTCAACCCATGTTATCTTCCTCTTCAGTACCCGCTGCTGTTTGTTTATGGGGAAGATGGGTTCTATACAGATATTCCTAGAAATATGCCTCCAATGTCAAAGCGACCCAATCTTTCTTTGAAAGAGTTCTTATCATTCCGACTACAGGAGAGGTATGCAGAAGGACACCAACTTATGAGAAGTGGAAGACTGCTGCAGCAGTTTATGGTTGATGCGTATATAATGATGGACACACAGATGCTTCAGTGGATTCGTCATAATCAACCCGCTCTTAGGGTCGAAACTTATAGAAAACTTACAAATGCAGTTTCAATAGGAGATACTGATCCATCGTCTGCGGGTAGACGAGTTGTGTTGCCGTCAACATACACCGGTGGACAGCGGTGGATGACTCAGAATTTTCAAGATGCATTAGCTATTTGCAGGTGGACAGGATATCCATCACTCTTTATCACGTTTACCTGCAATCCAAAGTGGCCAGAAATTACAAGATTTGTTCGAAGGAGGGGCGAAGACCTAAGATAGGGTCGATATTCTATGTAAGGTTTTTAAGCTGAAGCTTGATGAATTGGTAAAGGATTTGAAGGAAAAGAAAATTTTTGGCGAGCCTAATGCGCGTAAGTAATCCTTTCACAATATATCTGTGTTGTAGTTGAATATCGTTTGTTAATATAATTGTTTTATCCATCTGTCCTACATTTTTTTGATAATTTTGGTTAACTTGATCAAAATTACAAATTATAGTAGGACGAATGCTATATATAATAACTAAACCATATATTTTATTTTTTGGCACAATAATTTTAATTATGCACATTTTTTATTTTATACAGTTGTTTACACAGTGGAGTTTCAAAAATGAGGTCTTCCCCATGTTCATATTCTTCTTTTTCTCAAAAGTAAAGACCAAGCACTAATCGCTGAGGATGTCGACAAGTGTATAAGTGCTGAGATCCCCGATAAAGAAACTGATCCGAAATTGTACGAGGCCGTGAAAGAATATATGGTGCATGGTCCTTGTGGTGTTGCTAACCTAAAATCTCCTTGCATAGATAACAAAAGATGCACGAAGAACTTCCCCAAAAGCTTTAATGAAGGCACTTCCGTTGACGAGAACGGATATTATGTTTACCGGAGGAGAGACACTGGGGCAAATGTAGACAAAAACGGAGTTTTCCTTGATAATAGGTATATTGTGCCTTATAATCCACAGCTGTTGTTGAAGTACCCGACTCACATCAATGTGGAATACTGTAATCAAAGCAAATCAATAAAGTACTTATTCAAGTATATCAGCAAGGGAAGTGACAGAATAGGGGTAGGTTTTGAAGTGAATGATGAAATTAAAAGGTATATCGATTGTCGATATGTCTCTGCATGTGAAGCGATGTGGAGAATATTTGCATTTGATATCCATTACAGGACACCCGCTGTAGAGCGCTTATCTTTCCATTTAGAGGGAGATCAAACCATTCCTTTCAGAGATGGCGATTATCTTACGGATGTTGTGGGTAAGCCTACTGTTGGCCAATCAAAATTTTTACAGTGGATGGAGATCAATCGTGAGAATCCAGAGGCTCGACAGTACAAGTATTACGAATTTCCGCAACATTTTGTTTGGGATAAGTCAAAGCGAGAATGGCGTCCTATAAGGAGAGGCACATCAATTGGACGAATTTATCATGTCCCCATCAATTCAGGCGATATCTACTATTTGAGGCTGATGTTAAATCACATTGCTGGTGCTACGTGTTACGATGATTTGAGAACTGTAAATAATATAGTGCACGGTGATTACAAAAAAGCGTGTTATGCACTAGGATTGTTAGACGATGATAAGGAGTATGTTGATGAAATAAAAGAAGCAAGTCAATGGGGGTCACCGGATTATCTACGAAGACTTTTCGCAATGCTACTATTATCTAATAGTATGTCGAGGCCACAAGATGTCTGGAATCAAACTTGGCAAGTTACGTGACGATGTCAACTACAAGCATCAAAAGAATTTTAACAATCCTGGTAAATACTTTATTATGTTAAATCATACTTTGACTAATAATCTTGGTCAATCTTTTATTCTATTGATTAGTTTAAACTATACTCCCTCCGTCCTATAAGAAGGCATACTTTTGGTAAAATTGATCAAACTTTGACTAACAGTTAACAGATCAAGAGCAAATTCTGCCTGAAAAAACATCCCAAAGTAAGAATCCTACTTTCTGTTTTGTTACTAAGGGATTATATTGTATTTACATTAGTGGTTAAAGTTTGATCAAGTTTTCTCAAAGTTTCACTTCAGCTGGGACGGAGGGAGTATTTAGTTAATCATTTTTTATTTTAATGTCAATCTATTTTATTATACATAGGTTTGACACTCAGTGAAGAGCAAGTTAAAAATTGTGCATTGGCTGAGATTGATAAGTTATTGGCAGCGAATTGCAGCGGTCTACAAAATTATAAAGATATGCCTCAACCAAGCAATTCTGTAATTTCTGATGCGGAGAATATGTTAATATTGGATGAAATGTCTTATGATGTTGCGGAGATGAAGGCTGAGCACTCTAGATTACATAAATGTTTGACTGAAGAACAAAGGATGGTTTATGAAAAGATCATGACGACTATTGATAGAGGAGATGGTGGAGTTTTCTTTTTGAATGGGTATGGTGGCACGGGGAAGACTTTCATATGGAAGACATTGTGCTCCGCCTTGCGAAGTAGGAGGGATATAGTTCTTCCGGTGGCTTCTAGAGGTATAGCTTCGTTGCTACTTTCGAGGGGTAGGACTTCTCACTCCAGATTTGGCATAACCATACAAATCGATGAAAGCTCAACCACTACTAGAAAAAGGCCGTTTACCGACGGAAATTTCCGTCGGTATTTCTACAAATCCGTCGCTAAATGGATATTACCGACGAAAATAGTCCGTCGGATTCCGTCGGAAATAATTGGTTGGTAATACCGACGGACAAATTCCGCCGGTATTTCCGTCGGATTATCCGCCGGAAAATAAAAAATTCCGCCGGAAAACGTCCGTCGGAAATGAGTTACGCCCGGCCAGGTTACTTAGGAGCAATCTGGGAGGTTACCGATGGAAATATCCGTCGGAAATAAAATCATTACCGACGGTTATAACCGTCGGAAATCAAAAAATTTACCGTCAGATCTGTCCGTCGGAATATAAACCCTGAACTGACGGATATGTCCGTCGGTATTTTGAGTATTATTTTTTATTTTTTATTTTCCGACGGATATTTCCGCCGGAAAAATTGAATTATTTATTTTTTGTATTAGTTTACCGACGGAAATTTCCGTCGGTAATCTGGCCAGATTTTTAAAAAAAAATTTTGTTTTATTATTAAACCACCTGTAAAAGGCTGTAAACCTGTTCAAACAACCTGTTTTAAACAACTACAAACTACAAACTACAAACACACACAAACAACCCAATTACAAACTACAAACACACACAAACAACCTGTTTCGCTTGTACATCAAATAAAATACATATGTTTGTCCAAATCAAGCGACAGGGGAAGGGGAAAGGGGAAACCGCCGGGGAAAGGGGAAAGGGGAAACGGCCGGGGAAAGGGGGAAAGGGGAAACGGCCGGGGAAAGGGGAAAGGGGAAACGGCCGGGGAAAGGGGGAAAGGGGAAACGGCCGGGGAAAGGGGAAAAGGGAAGGGGAAACGGCCGGGGAAAAAGGGAAAGGGAAAAAGAAACTACATATGTTTGTTTGTTTAATTACATGTCAATGAAAATTCATGTTTAACAACCACGAGCGCTGCCACTGCTGCTACCGCTACCACCACCATGCATGTATAAACCTATCAAGATATTAATTAAAAAACAATATATCAATATATATACAAATAAAAAGACAATAATAAAATGTAAACATTATATATATGACATTTACAATTAAATGATACTTACTGGCCACTGGGAGAGATAGATATTTCCATTTTTCCTTCCTCATTAATAATTGCGTCCAAATTAACCCGCTCGGATGGTTCACTACGTCCAGAACCAGAAGTAGATCCCCTCCCTCCCGTCCTTGGTGAAACAAGACGATGGACAAAACCCGCAACCTTCCCTCTCTTTGAACGATTGCCACCTCGACCCGACATATCTAAACTAGTATATTATATATGTAGACATAAAATATTATCAAGTAGAACAAAATTTAAATATGACATAGCATGTAAAGAGTAACCAAGTAAACAAAACGTGGGTAACGTGTGGACTTGGTGTCCTCGTCGACATTGCACTTCTTGCACTTTAAAATAGAAATGACAATATGAAAACAAGTAAATAATGGAGTTCACATGGACCGGTGGTTTCGTATAAGGTTGTTTTACTAAAAACAAAAAGAAGCAAAATAATGGAGTTCACTTGGACGGCTTGAATTTGAAATAATATTGTTGTTTTCTTTAAAATAGAGAGAGAGAGGGTTTACATTGATAATGAGCTGGAGTGGAAAATATCAAGTTTGCACAAGCATTTGGCCCAAAGATTGAAACTTTGAAAGTAGATTTATTATTATAATAATTAATCAAAGTTTCAATCTTTGGGCCTAACGCTTGTGCAAAAACTTGAGATTTTCCACTCCAAAGATAACCCCATGGTAGTGGTTGTACGTGATAGTAGTGGGGTTGGCTTCTATCCCATCCCGAAATACACGCATGAATTGCAAATATCACTTTGTCTACTTGCTTTATAATCGAAAATCAAGAAATTTTGACAGCATAACCCCATGGTCTCCAAGTGCACGACGTAGACTAGGTCAATCAAACACTATCGATTATAATCGACAGTGTAATCAACCATATATGTCTAGTATACACTCAGAGAACAATAGGATTAATGCAACCGAAATATTTCAACTATCGACAATTCAAGCAATTTTAATAGACAATAATGATATTTATATATATACATATATGTATATTTTTATTTTTATTTTTATTGATTATTTTATTTTTTATTTATTATTATTATATTTATGTCCATTATTATTATTATTATTATTATTATTACAGTGATAAGTGATATAAAATGTACAAAACATTATATACAAAACATTATCTGAATTAAAACTAAACTGATTCATTCACTACAATCTTGATCACTATCACTACAAAATTCAATTTCTTCTTCACTAGTTTCCTCGTCGTCGTCTTCTTCCTCATCTTCATCATCGGACCCAGATATATACCCTTCTCCTTCCTCATCCTCCACATTGTCATCATCGATTTCATTGAAAGTGACTTCCTCCCCTAGTGGACGGGTGTTTTCGGCCATTAATGCTTCATCCTCCTCGACATTATCATTCAAGTCAATAATCGGAGGTATAGGCATTTCCTCTTCCTGATAACAATCATGTAATGATGAATCAATATTTGAAGTAGACGTTTTTGCACGCAATGGTATATCAAAAGTGCTTCTTGCTTTGGTTTTCCATATGGCCCACCATCCGCTAGACTCTCTTCGTCGACGGGGGTAGGGGGTCATATACACCTGTTGTGCTTGAGATGCAAGAATGAACACATCATCACCATTATGCCTAGAAGAATGCTTTAAGTCAACGAGATCAAAAGTGCCATGTTTATTAATGCCTCGCTCGGCGTCCCGCCACTCACAATTGAAAAGAACTACGAATTTCCAAGCAAATACTCCAATTCAATAACTTCTTTCAATACGCCATAATAATCGAGATTTCCCTTGAGATTGACCCCGCTTATTCCAAGTTGATTTCGTTTGGCCATATTCTTCGGTGTGGAATACGTAGCCATTGACAAAATATCTCTTATATACATTCACTCTTAAGGACGGACCGTGTGCTAATGCTTGTAATCTCGCAGCCTTTTGCATCTCCAAGGCTGTTCAAAATCTAAATAGAAACACATAGATAGTAAAAAACTCATACTTCAAATTCTATTAAAAACATTGAATTAATGAATTCGCATTTACATAATTATTAAACCAGGAGGGAAATTCGTTGCCTGTCCTTATTGAAATCAATTCAGGCGCAATGTCTCCAGCCTGTTCTTCGAACATACTGCATTCAAGGAGAACATAAAGTTGCTTAGTTCGTCTTAAAGTTATTAGGATTAACATTACTTAGTGACAAATGAAGAATGCTTACTTCAAGTAGTCCTCGACCTCAAAGACACGCTTAAGGAGAATATAGAGTTTAGCCGCATCTAATTCTTTTTTGCTTAGCATGCGCGTGCACTTTCTATTGCCAAGGAATCGACCAGAGAAGAAAAAACCGAAATTTTTGCATCAGGATCAGTGACTCCCCCATCATAATTGTGTCCCACTTTATTGAACCTTGTCTCAATGTCTGGGTGAAAATATGTTGAAACAAACGACACAATTTCATCGACAATCACTGATTCAGACATAGATGCCTCAACTTTTGCTCTATTGCTCATTTTCTTTTTCAAACCCCCCAAAACTCGTTCAAATGGATACATCCATCTATACCGAACAAAGTCCTCCAACTCTAGCTTCATAAGCTAGGTGAATTGGTAAATGCTCCATTGAATCAAAGAAAGATGGCGGAAATACCGTTTCAAGCTTGCATATTGTCACCACAATGCTCTCTTCGAGTCTTCTCATATCCTCAACACGAAGAGTGCTGGAAGTCAATGCTCAAGAATTCACTCAATTCTCGTTAGGGCAACCCATATTTCATTAGGGAGAATGTCTCTAAATGAAATGGGTAGCAACCTATCCAATAATACGTGACAATCATGACTTTTCAACCCATATACCGTCCCTTCTTCCACATTCACACAGCTTGCCAATATTAGATGCATACCCATCAGGAAGTTTCAAATCTTTCAACCACCGCAACACGTTGCTTATCCTCTCCGACGTAACAAAGGGAGCAATGGTTTGAAATCTTTTCCATTAACTTTAGTAATGTTCAGGATCTTTACGATTGCAAATCGCTTCAAGGTCTAGCCGACCCTTGTCTCGTGTCCTTCGTTGAGGTCTTAAAACCCATCACCGTATTGAAAATATTGTCAAACACATTTTTTTCAATATGCATGACATCAAGGTTATGTCTTATCAAGTTCGTCTTCCAATACGGTAACTCCCAAAATATACTCTTTTTAATCCAGCTTATGGTCTTTACCAAATCCGTCCGGTCTATCCTTTGAAAACATCTTTCCCCACCCGACATCGACACCTCGGACACCCGCTCAAAATATCCTCCCCACTCAGACGAGGAGGGGGCCCCGTTGCTCAACTCTATTTTTGGTGAAAGCATTCCTCTCGTTTACGAAATGGATGGTCACTAGGAAGAAACCGTCTGTGGCAATCAAACCAACACTGCTTCTTTTAATGCCGAAGTGTGAATGCATCTCGTATTTTCCATACAATACGGACAGGCCAATCTCCCATGTGTGCTCCATCCCGACATCATACCATAAGCGTGAAAGTCATTAATTGTCCACATCACCGCAGCCCTCATGTTAAAATTTTGCAACTTGAAAGCATCCCATGCCTGGACACCATCATTCCACAAATGCTTTGAGTTCATCCATCGAGGTCGAAGATACACATCAATGTTTTTGCCTCGGATTCGAAGGGCCGGGAATGAACAAACTCAAATACATATAAGGATCACCATACATAACCACGGGGAAGATTATACACCGTGACTATAACAAAGGCCAACATGAATAAGATTTTGCCCTGGTCTAAATGGAGAAAACCCATCTCGTACATATCCCCACCTTTATGTTTCTAGGATCCGCAAAGCAAAATCGTGGGTAAGTGGCATCAAAATGTTTCCATGCTTCACCGTCGAAGGATGAGTCATCACACCCTCTTCACGAGGACACTCTTTGTGCCAACGCATGGCTTCGAGCTTTCTTTCAATGCGTAAATTCGTTGCAACCTGGGAATTAGCGGCATATAACGTAATCGCGCCCGAGGCACATTTTTCTTGTGCTTGGCACTACCACGGCGTTGTGGCTTATACCTACTAAGTCCACATATTGAACATGTATCGAGGCCCTCATTTTCTTTATAAAAAGCATGCACCGATTCTTGCAAGCATCAATTTTAACAAACCCAAGACCGATCTCGCCCCACCAACTTTTTCGTCTGATAAAAATTGTGAACCATATTATTTTCTTCGGGTAGCATCCGATGTCCCCATGACATTATACGATCGTAAGTATGCCGGCTCATATTTGTATCACCTTAATATTTAGAAGCTCGATCACTTGCTCTAACACCGTAGCCTTTGCACCAGGATGAATTTTCTCATTTGCAGAGTCCATTAAATCCATAAACTTCTTTGCAACGGGATTTGGTGCCTCTGTTGGATTAGGGTTCCAATCAAACTCTGGGCCAGCCGCATTTCGAACCATATCATCCAAACCGACAGACGGCTCCTCTTCATCAATCAAATGTTCAGGTTCCCTTGGCGGACCACTTGATACAGTAGGATGATTGCGAACACTTGTTTCAACCACATAACGCTCCCGTGCGCTATCCATACCTTGTAACCATCAACAAACCACGACTCTAAAACATGTTTCTTTACCCATCCAACACTCGATATTTTCTATTCTTACACTTTTTACAAGGACACCTAATCTTATCACCACGCATGCACTGGGAATGCGCTCTAGCAAACTCCACAAAATGTTCTAAACCTTCTAAGAATTGAGTTCTGACACCCCTTCTACCGGGATTACTACGATTATCCATCCAACTACGATCTTCTCCGCACATAATTAACTCCCCGCATTTCATAATGTATTAACAGTTTAGATGTAATTAACGCATTATAATTCCCTAAATTTGGATTACAAACTTAAAAGCAACAAGACATGTTTCGTTAGGTTTAGAATTGGGGTTGGCTTCTATCGCACACCTTATTAAACATTTTTTTAATTATTAATATTTTAAATATTAATATTTAATTCTTTGTTGTAAAGTATATCATTTCCTATGATGAAAGGACAATTCATGTCCATTAGGTTTAGAATTGGGTTGGCTTCTATCCCATCCCGAAATACACGTATGAATTGCAAATATCACCTTGTCTACTTGCTTTATAATCGAAAATCAAGAAATTTCGGCAGCATAACCCCATGGTCTCCAAGTGCACGACGTAGACTAGGTCAATCAAACACTATCGATTAGAATCGACAGTGTGTAATCAACCATATATGTCTATTATACACTCAGAGAACAATAGGATTAATGCAACCGAAATATCTCAACTATCGACTATTCAAGCAATTTTACTAGACAATGATGATATTTACAAATCATATAATCGTGCATTTCAAGACTGTCCACACGGACAATTTAAGAATCGATGACTACATGTTGACCTCAACATGATAAGTTAAAGATTCTTAAACGGGTTTCTAAGCTTTTGTGTTTCAACCGTCACAACGTCACGTCGTAGCATTAATTTTTATTCATTACCGTAAAATGCATAATTTTACAATAATTAATTAACACACACATCTATCATATTTTTTAAATTATTAATATTGTGAATAATTTGAAATATTAATTCTTTATTGTAAAATTTGAAATTTTACAATGATGAATTAAATTAACATTTATAAACAAGATAAGAGTCGTTTCATCCACAACTATCAAAACCCAATCTCATCTTAGACCAAGAAAGACAGCAAACAAGTTCATTGCCGTTTGAGTCAAGGATTTTCTGTTTAATAAGAGTTATTTACTCTTATTAAACAGAAAATCCTTTACTCAAACGGTAATGAACTTGTTTACTCCGTCTTCCTTGATCAAAGAAGACGAATTTTGATAGCTGTGGGTGAAAAAGGCTCTCATCTTATTTATATTTTAAATAGAGTTGTACCTCAATCTATTTAAAGCCTAATTAACTACCAATTAGGTATAATGAAGAGCCACTTCCAAAACCCAGCTTGATAAACTAGTTAGAAAATGCAAACAACCTAAATCGGAGGACCAATCAAGCATCAAACATTCAAATATTTGAAAATTCACACAAATACCAATCAATAATCATGAACATTAGAATCAAAAACAAATTAGGGTTCTTACAAATACCAATCAAAAAATATCATATTCCTTAATTCCCGCGCAAACAAAAGATTAGTGCGAATATTAGCGGGACGGAGGGAGTAAATACTATCTCAAATATCAATACAATTAAGTTTTCCTTTTACTAACCACCTCAATGCACACAAGATCTGTAGGTCATTTCATATTTTCTCAAACCTTAATGGATTACTCTATGATTCACCTAATCCGAGCCACGTGGTCAATATATTAAGTTTCTCAAATAATGAACCAAGTAGAATGTTGTTAAAACCACGTCACCGAATTTACCATTTAATTATTTTTGTATGTCGATACAGAAAAATGAAATTGTTTGAAGTAACAAAATCAGCCCTCTACGTGCAAACGGATATACTACAGCATAAATCGAGTGAGAGAGAGAACGATTGAGAGAGAGAAAGCGAGAGAGAGAGATAACGTACCGGCGACGGCAACGGCGATGGAAAGAAACGGCGGCGACGGCGTGGACGGCGTGTTCTTCTTGGCGGCGAATTACTGAGAGAGAGAGAGAGAAAGTGAGAGAGAGAAATCGAGTGAGAGAGAGAAAGCGATTGAGAGAGAGAAGAAGACTTACCGGCGACGGCGAGGCTCGGCGGCGACGGCTTGGCGTTGGCGACGTTAGGGTTCGCGAACTGAGGATGGAACGGAGGATCGATCGTAATAAAAATGATACGTAATTAAAAATGGGGAAGAAACGCGTTTATATATATGGATTTGTTACCGACGAACATAGTCCGTCGGTAATACCGACGGACTATGTCCGCCGGTTTTACCGACGGATATACCGACGGAACTTAATCAATTACCGACGGACAAAACGAAATTTTAAAAATTTTAATTCCCGGTAAATTAAATTAAATTTCCGTCGGTAAATGAAAATTTTCCGTCGGTAATGCCCCTGTTTATAGTAGTGAACTTGCAGCAAGATTAAGCCAGGTTCTGATTTGTGTGGTCTCCTAAAGAAAACGAAGCTGATAATTTGGGATGAGGCTCCGATGGCCCACAAGCATTGCTTTGAGGCGCTTGACCGGAGCTTGAGGGACGTTATGCGTACTCATGATGGTCGTTGCTCTGATAAGCACTTTGGTGGATTAGTTGTTTTTGGAGGAGATTTCAGGCAAATATTGCATGTTGTGCCTAAAGGAAGCCGACATGATATTGTACATGCTGCCATTTGTTCATCTAAACTTTGGAATTCGTGTGAGGTCCTAAAATTGACAAAAAACATGAGATTGCAGGTAAATGATCTAATTTTAAACTCTTTACATATTACATTTCCCTATTGCAGAAACTAAATGTTTCATCTCATTCATTGCCTAAATGTAGGTACGTTCCTCTTCTTCTTCTGATGTTCTAGAGATCAAAAATTTTGCTGAATGGATATTACGGGTAAGAGATGGGGATGTCGGTGAAGAAAATGATGGAGAAGTTTACATTAAGTTACCCGATGATATTTTGATAAGAGATACAACTGATCCTATTGCAACCATCGTTGAAAACACGTATACTGACATATTACACAATATGCGCATTGATGGATTTTTTCAGAATAGAGCAATTTTGGCACCAACTAATGAGATAGTAGATACTATCAATGATTATGTGATGTCGATGTTGCCCGGTGATGAAGTGTTGCATATGAGTTCTGATAGCATCAGTAAGGAGGACTGAGATATTGCTGGCCACGAGGATGTATTTTCTGTTGAATTTCTTAATACGATTAAATGCTCCGGATTGCCGAACCATTCCATACGTCTGAAGGTTGGGTGTATAGTGATGCTACTCAGAAACATTGATCAAGCTTCAGAATTATGCAACGAAACGAGAATGATCGTTACAAATCTGGAAAAACATATAGTTGAAGCAAGAATGCTTTCAGGAAAGAATAAAGGAATGAAGGTGTTTGTGCCCAGAATGATGTTGAGCCCGTCAGATATGACAGGGAAAACCAAAGTTAGTACTATGAAGCATGCTTCAATACTTATTTTTGAAGCATGCTTCAAAAATAAGTATTGTTACTTTGAAAAGTCATCAAAATTATTGTGTTACCGGATCCGGTCGCCCTTAAGTCTCGGCCAGACTTGTGCGGCCGCCCAAGTCATTGTGAGGACGCCCTATTGCTTCGGTCGGTTTTGTGCGGCCGCCATTGCTCTTGTGTGGCCGCCCTTAATCTCCTTTGCTGGGCTGGATCTGGTGTTGGGCTGATGTTTTGGTTTGGGTTTTATTCTTGGGCTATGATTTGTTGTTTTGTGGTTTTAGAGTTGGGTTATATTCCAGCTCATCGATGTAATTTTATTATTTATCATTAATAAAATTTTCCAGTTGTCGTCCTGGTTCTCTTAAAAAAAATGAATGGTCAGGTTGTTCTGATACCACAATATCTATAACTATATAATGGCTGAAGTGAATAAGGATTCTTTCCTAAAACAGAAATTTGGGCGGGAAAAATGAAATCTAAATATGGAAATAAAAATGCTTCGTATTCCTAAACTGTGTAATTAATACTAACCTGATTCACCATTAAGTTAACAAGCATGCTGTCTCGAATTTCTAATGAACATTTAATATAATTTCTACTTAAAAACAGTTCCTAATAATTATATACTTATTACAACTCCAATTCGAAAAAGAAAGAAGGCAACAATTGCTTACAGTCCCTTAATTATTTTTACAGTCCCAGGCAATAAAAAATTAAAATATGTAAATAAGAATTGAAGTCCAATCGTTTTACATCACATATAAATAGTTACACGGTTCCATTTCAAATTTGTTCTTTTCTCTTCTTCTTTTACTTCTCTCTCTTCTTCTTCATTCATCTTCATTCAACAATGTCTGCTTCCCCGCATCACTATTAAAAGACCTTCGTAGGGGAAGATCTCGACTGGGTTATCAATGTTCGTGTGGCTAGGAAGTACAAAGTTCAAGTTAGAGAAGGTGTGAAGATACCGAAAGTTTCGAGTTAATTCTTGTGGATTCAGAGGTAAGTTACACATTTTGTTATATGCAAAGATGTAGTCTCGGTTGAAGAACTCTTTCTTTCTACATCATCTTATGAAACTTTTTTTTTATATTTCAGGGTGCAAGGATTCAAGCAACAATTCCCAAAATGTTTATGCATAAATATGGTCCTAAAATGAATGAATGTGCAGTATATTACATTTCTAATTTCAGTGTGGTTGAAAACAGGGGAAAGTATCGCATTACTGAACATCCTTTGAAAATCATCTTCTTTAACAAGATCGATATTTATTCGATTACGGGCTTAAGTTTCTCAAAAAGGTTTTTTCCCTAATGTCTTTTCGCGGATTTACTAGCTTTAACGGATGTTGATGATTGTGGCTTGATAAGTATTTATATTTCTTATTTTAACTATTTTTTATCCAGTTCCTTTTTTTTTTCTACATTAATTTTTTAAATTTAACCTTTTCTTAGATGTTGTTGGGAGATTGGTCAGAAAAAGCAAAGTGAAACATATTCACAACCAACGTACAAGTCCAGATGAAAAGTTAATAGAAGTCGTATTGGAGGACATTGGGTAATTACTTATTTCATTTGAAGTATATATGTTTCACAGTTTGATGTACTATTTGTAATTTTTTTTGTTCCTTTATTGACAAATTTTTTTTTTCCCAGGAACAAATCTTTAAACTGTACTCTTTGGGGTGATTATGCTGATGAGATGTTTAGTCTCATTGAAACATGTGGTGATTCTCCTTTGATTGTTTTGATTCAGTTGTGTAAACCAAAAAGTTATGATGGTAATGTATTCTATACCATATTGTTCTATAGTATAAATTATCTCATCATTATTCGATGTGAATATAACTAACTATTATTATTATATGATTTTAGGTAAAATTTCAATCTCAAATGCATTTTTTGCTACTAAACTACATGTTGATCATATTGTTTCAGAAATTGCTGAACTGAAAAGGTAGTAAATTTGTTCATTGATTATTTTTTTATTTACCTTTTCATCTTTTATATTAATATTCTGATGTGCTAATATGCTAATATATTTTCTCTTCCAAATTTCATAGTTTGTTTTGCAGTTGAATCTGGATCTTCTCATAAGGTCAGTCAAATTGAGTCATCTAATGCTTATTCCAAGCTTATGATGAACTTGAAAGTGGTTTGGCTAACGTTTTGACTCGTAGGTGATCTTACGGAATGCAAGGAGGTTTTTTTAAATAATTTTGCTCTTTTATTTACGTTTCCTGTTCATGTTTAAAGGAATTCGTATCTTCATTCATTTCTTTTTATATTTTGAAGGAAGGATACTTTTGGGTGATAGGTCAAATTTCTGAAGTATTTGTTGATGGATGTTGGTCTTTTATTAGTTGTAAGGTTTGTATGCATAAGTTGAATTCTGTTGAAAGCGGTTATTTTTGCAAAGGTTGTAACAACAATATAACCAAGGCCATTCCAAGATATAAAGTGAAGGTGAATGTTCACTCTGGTGATGAGACGGCGAAATTCATGCTATGGGACGTATGCTTTGTGAAACATTGGTTGGTCAATCTGCCGTGGAGCTAAAGGACCACTATATTAAGGTTTTTAAAAATAAGTTTATTTTATTTTATTAAATTGAAGTCATTTATTTAATATTTTATCTACTAATAGTTTCACTTATTTTCATTTCTTTCAGATTACAGAAAGTGGAAAAAAGGAATATTGTTTACCCCATTGTCCAGATGAAATCATTGCCATAGTAGGCAAAACTGCTATTTTCAAGGTTCATCTGAGGGATGTTAATTTAAGTGGTAAAGATCAAAATTATTCTTCCTGGATCCCGCTTTCATGGGAAATCTTTGGTGGATAAATATATTAAGGAAAAATTAAGGTAAAAAAGGTTTGTATTAGGTTTTGAAATAACCATTGCAAATGTACTTTAAATGGTTTTCTTTATTAATGTTGTTCTCTTTTTGTAGAGGATTGATGTATTAGCGGCTATTAAGGAGGCTGGTGATGAAGTTATTGAGGTAATAAACTTGACAAAGTTATTTAATTTTATTTTTCATTTCAAATTTTATTTTATTTTTTTCTTACTTTTATCATTTTTGTAATGTAGATAAATGATTCTTGTGGTGATAATGAAGAGAAGACCCCAGAAAATGTTGGCTTGAAGAGGAGATTTTTGTCATTTGAAGACACTTTGCGACAAGCACATTAACAGTGATGGTGGATCATCTAACAAGGATGGGATTCGAGCATTTAAGGAAATCAAGATTGAGAAAGACTGAAAATTTTACAGTCTTTAGTGTTTTTTGGTTAATTTTATTGGAACATTATCATTTGAACAATTGTGTTATTTTGTCTGATTTGGGTATTTGTAATTTGTGGATTTGTAATTCATTTTGGGTTTTCTTTTTTTTTTTAATTTAGATTTTATAATAGTTTTATGCATTTTGTTTTCACTTATTTCCTTTTTTTTTGAATGTTAAAGTGTTTTTACATTTACTTTTTGTTTTTTTTTTAGATATCAATTTTATACTACCTGACATGTTCTTATTGTTCAAATTATAATGCTTTCCCCCTATTTAACTTATTTCTACCAACTAAATCATTTCACTTAAAAATTCCTTAAAATCAAATCCCTAATCATGTTTCCCTCTAAACAGAATCAAGGAAATCTTAAAAAATCAAATCACAATAATAAGTTTGCTAAACATAAAATGCGAGCAACCTTATTCAATCATTTTTAATTCTCAATCAATGTGTCTACTTTATTCATTTCAAATTAAAATACATGAACATCATATCCTTGATTATGTTTTTAAGGCAAACAGATTCAATGAATTCTCAAATTGTCCATTTTAAAGCTTGTAATTTGAATGAAGACAATGGAAGATGTATATAAGAGAAACTTACTTCTCCTCTAACATAAGTCCACTATGGTAGATCTCCATACAAAAATTATCTCCAGTACTTGGAAAACAAAATGCATAATCAAACATTTTGTTAGAATAAAATCAATTACGACTCAAAAAATATTATCTATACTCTTTATGTCATATAATTTAAGTTACAAAAGATTTACATTTCAATGATGCTATTAAAGTACCTTCTTTTCATGTAAATTGTTTTCTAATAAAAATTCAAACATAAACATCAATTTTTCAGTACAATGTTTTTGCAATGTCATTTAGTCATGTATCCAATCATCTTATGAAGAAATTAATGTTTATTAAAACAGTTTTTTAAATCAAATATAGTATCCACAATTAATATACGTATAAAATAGATTATAATTTATGGAAATTCTAAGTCATAATGATTCATTAAAAATACATTCTTTTTATTTACGCCATTCTGTAATGAAAACCACTTATGTTAATCGAAATGACATCAAAATTAACTTTTGTTAAATCAATAATAGTTCAATTACACTAGATTATCTATACCTAATATTGTAGCTTAAAAAATGCTTTAAGTACAATTCTTATGTCTAGGTTAACTTGACTCTTTGAATTCCACTCCCATAATCACTTGACTCCTTTATATAAGTGTATATCAAAGTCTAGGAATAGTTTTTTACTAAACTCCAATCGCTTATAAAATTCTATTATCTTACAAAAACAAACCGCAATATTAAGTATTACAAGAGAAATGAAGATCACAAAGTCAATGATAATATGCAAGAAGAGGAAGTCCGAAAATGATGATACCGGTATGTCCTATATTTTTCCATTTTTTTATTTTTTTCACAAATAAAAAACTATATTTTTACCATTTTCTATTATCATTTCACCTCTTATTTGTTTAGTTCTCGGCTGAAGTTTAAGAGGATGAAGATTATATACAAATTTCAAGTTTATTTTTTATTTTTCTATCTCTGTTTTTTCATTATAATCAGTTATTTCTAAAAAATAATTACGTTTTAATACTAGATTGCTATTAAATTTTTTTGTTAGTACTTTTCTATCTAATTATAATTACAATAAACATTTATATTTACTTAAGTTATTTAAAAGAGTGTATGTTATTTATACATTAAAAGAGTTTTTGTTAGTTAAACAAATTATACATTTTAAACAGTGTTTACCATTTACTGAATATGAATGTTTCAAAGGGGAATTTATTAATTAAATAGAAGCATCTGCAAATGGTCTAAATGCCTCATAGGTTAGGAACTCTAGAGAAGTCCACTAGGACTACATGTGTAATGATTACTCAAGTTTCCAAGATGTAATCCATTTATTAATGACAGATATCTTTACTTTATTACCCTACAGCCGCTATTAGTGTATTTAATGTATGTATTTGGCTTTAATGTTCACCATTTCCCTATAACAGGTTGTTGGTAATTAATCTTTACTCATCAATGTTGTTTTGGTCATTTTTTGGGTATATATATGTATCTACCCTTCCAATACCATCCCTTCTATAAGTCCATCCTTAGTTGTTCTCTAGAACTGCAAAATGTGTGATGAAAATGGCTCCTCTTCTGAAGAAATTGATTCTCGACACCGAGGAGCGTAATCATGCATTCTCTCGAAACCACTAAGAAGCTTCACTTTGGGCACATTCGTATACCAAACTATAACATTCTTACGCTCTAAAATGTCCTACGGATGCCCATTCAAGCCTTGATCGGTCGTAAGTTGCGACGTATGGGTCACAACTCACTGCATAAAGACGCTTATCGATGCTAGCAGGTCATCTAATTTTTCTAATGCATCTAGGGGAGAGCATAGAGCCTTAGCCGAATACTTTAGGAACATCCTAGAGTTATTTGGTTCTCTTGATCCCCCTCTTTGTAAAAGAATGATTTGAAGAAGAAACCTTTTGATAAGGGTGATGGTGCGGCCGTGGTGGTGGGGCATCCGTTGGCTCTTATGGTAGGGAGGGTGGTTCTTTTGTTCACTAAATCAAGTTTTATTTTCTGTTTTTTCGTATTTCTTTTTTTGTTTTATGTCAGCTTTGTATTTTTTTTTGTTCTATTTATGTTTAATATATATATTAGACTTTTGTCCTTTTCTCTTATCAATTTTTATTTTTATTAGTCTCATTACATACCGTAAGCTTTTAGTTATCCTAAATAAGGGTTTCATTTATTTGTCAAAATTTCCTATTTTAAAGCAAATACATTCCCAATAAATTCGTATAAAAAATTTGGGGTTCATTTTCTGAATACACCACAATCATGAAGATATTATTTATAATCATTAGACAACAAAATCAATTTGAAAAAAAAAGGATTTTAAAATTACATCATAACAATGTTTCTTGCAGTCTTCGATCAATAATTCTTATATTTTATAAAAAAAGTAGCAAACTTGATTCAAAGTATTAGACCTAAAACATGATGAAACTAATAAAAATATATTGAAGAACTGACTCTTTATTAAAAATATGTGACCTAAATCGAGGTTCAAGTATTAAAATTACAATTAAAAAGTGAAATTAAAAAGTAAATTTATTAGTAGATCTAAGAAATTTTACCTTCGAAATCAAAGAACTGAATTTTTGTATCAAAAAAAATGGAGTCTTAAACAATAACCCCTTGATTCAAAAATATTTGACATAAATCGATTCAAGTATTAAAATTACAATCAAAAAGTAAATTGATAAGTAGTTCTTAGAAATTATACCTTCGAAATATTGGGAACCGAATTTTGGAAGAGAAGGAGAAGCAGGCGTAAACAATCACCCTCGATCTTATCAATCAACCCTTGATTATCCATAACTGGAACCTCATATTCGACGCCCTTCATCGAGTATTGGTTTGGGAACGAAAGGGTATAGGTCGGCGTTGAAATTTAGGGTTTGTTCTGGATGGTTCTAAAATCTATTCCAGACGTAGGGAAAATTAGGTTAGTTTATTTGGAGTTGAGCTTTTTGTTAAATGGGTTGGTTTTTATTTTTTGGGTGGGCTTGGGAAAAACAACTGTGTAGTTAAAGTGTGTGTTTATTCCAATCATTTTATTTGGCTTTACAATATTATTGTCTTATAAATTACTCTACTTTTTATTTTTTTTTTTTTTAACAAATTGCCTAGACAATTTTCGTTTCATAGTGTCATTTATATATTAATTAAAGCCAAAATAAAAATGTACCTATTTTGTGCTTTATTTTGTTGACATATCATTTTTTTTGCGTAAAATAATGTTCAACATAATATAATGCCTGTGGCTTCATCGACAACAAGTTCCCGTCAATCTTCTCAAATCATGCCATTTTCGATATAACTAATGGTAATGGTACATATTCTTTTTTGTCAATATTTATAACACTTATTGACAAAATCATTTATCTTTAATATGACAGGGAATGTGGTAAGAAGTAGTATATCAAACAATGGTAATGGAACTACTGCAAGAAACACCCCTTCGATTCACAAGTATTTAATTTGAAGTCACAAAATTGAAGACTCGCCAATGAATCTCAATTTATTAAAAAAACAAAATATCAAGAAGGGTAACTATTCCTTCCCATTTCTAAATTTTTATCTTTCCCAACACTTTAAAATTTATTCCCTTTTTTACTTTTTTTATAGGGACACCGTCGTCGAAATAATTGACTTGACCAATGATGAAGGATTTTCATTTGTTACACCTACTACCGCTAAGTCAAAAGCAAAATTGGTAAATATTTCATTATTATTAGTATATTTCAAATTTCTAATTTCATTTGTAATTTTTTTGTGTTTTTAATTTTTTTTAAATTCACTTCCAATTTAAAGTTATGTCTTTATACGTATATCGCCTCCGATCGAGTCCATTGTTTTTAATTCTACTCCTCGAGAAAAGCCTTCAAAGTCCGTATTGAACCGTGATCCAAATAAGAATAGAAAACGAAAGAGTAATTCGTTTTCCTAATCTTTATCTTTATATAAGAAATTTTATTACATTATTTTTAATTATTTTAATAATATTAATTTTTCCAATTAATTTAGGCTCATTTGTTTCCCCGGTTCCATTTAATCTCAATAATTTGGATGATGATAATTATTTTACTGGAGGTACGTTTTACATTATTTTTATTTATAATATTATGTTCAAAATTATGTTCAATATTATATTTTTTATATTAGTTTTAATAAATATTCTTTTCCCATATAGTTTACATGGATTTTTGTGACCCTTTACACGTATGTCCCCATTGCAATGCAATATTTTGGTATGCGGAGAGGTTGAATAAACGTTTCAAGTCAACGTTGGCACCAAAGTATTCTGGTTGTTGTATGCATGAAAAAGTTCAATTACCTCCAATGCCTGAACTTCCGAAGTTATTTAAAGATTTATTATATGGCGATTCTGAGAAAAGTCGACTTTTTAAGTCAAACATTCGATCCTATAATATGATGTTCTCATTTACTTCTATGGGAGGTAAGATTGATCATGGTGTTAATAGGGAAATAGTCCAATTGTTTTCAAATTATATGGTCGAACTACCATTACATTGGTGGTTTGATACCAACCGAAGGGAACCCTCCTAAATTTGCTCGGTTGTATATTTATGACACTGAGCATGAAGTTGACAATAGAATTCGCCGCATTGGGTATGTCTATAATTTCTAAACTATTTTTGTGTTATTTAATGCATCATTATTTTGTTTTTTTTAATAGTTACATTTTCTTATTTAATGAAACAAAATAGTGGATGATCAAATTAAGAAGCTTTTGCATGAAGAGATTGTTAATGATTTGAAGAAGATTCTTGACGAGAATAATGTTCTTGTGAAGTCATTTCGAATGGTCCGTGACTCCTTGCATGAAAAAAATGAAACCAATTTGAGATCGAAACTAATTGCTAGGCGTAAAACCGATGGTCGATGCTATGATCTACCAACTAAAGATGATGTTGCATTGTTATTGGCCTGAGATTTCGAGAATTCAATCGAGAGAGGGATATTGTTATCGAGACTCGCATGTGGTTGCTTCAAAGGATAACCGAGCTTCATCCTTCTTACTTAGGCTTGCAATATCCCTTGCTATTTTTATTTGGACAAGATGGTTATCGAGAATCTATTTTTCTCAGGATGTCCAAACCGAATCAACAGATGGCAAACGCTATAAATTGAGCATGAGAGAGTACTTTGCTTATAGGATGCATCAAAGAGAATCGTAGTCTCGATAATATTTTTCTATCCGAAAGATTGTTTCAACAATACTTAGTTGATACATGGACAATGGTCGAGGCAGACGTTTGACTTTTATGAGGACACATCAAAAGCAACTACGATGTGAAATGTATAAAGGTTTGACTCGAAGCTCTTGCTAAGGGAGAACATGACCCTTCAAGTCGTGGCAAAAGAATATGCTTGCCATCTAGCTTTGTTGGAGGTGCGAGATTCATGATCCAAAATTATCAAGATGCAATGGCAATTTGCGATGGATTGGTTATCCTAATCTTTTAATTACATTCACATGTAATCCAAAATGGCCCGAGGTTCAACGATTCCTAAGAAAGAATGGCAAACAACCACAAGATAGGGTCGATATTATGTGCCGTATTTTTAAAGCCAAGTTAGATGAATTGATGGATGATCTAGAAAAGAAAGAAATCTTTGGAAAAGTTCTAGCGGTATGAATTTATTTCATTTCTTATCATTTCTCTAATTTTCCATTTGATGAATTGAATTTAATATTTTTACACATAATTTTATTTCTTCTATTATATAAAATTAATGTTACTATCGCCTTATGTTTTATAATTTCTAATTGTTACAGCTTATTTACACCATTGAGTATCAAAAACGTGGTCCGCCACATGTTCATATCATCTTATGGCTTGATCGTAAACCCGATGATTCTACCGTAGATAGAATAGACAAAATAATATCTCGCTGAGATTCCTGATGAATCTATAGATCCGCAATATTACAATGCTTTGTGAAGGATTTGATGATTCATGGTCCTTGTGGGAAAGCAGTGGCATAACTCTCCATGCATGGCTAAGGGTCGTTGGACCAAATATTTTCCAAAGAAATTTCGTGAAAAGACAATCATTGATGAAGATGGATATGCACTTTACAAGCGCCCTTAAAATGGTCGTACGGTAGTTGTGAAGGGAGTTAACCTTGACAATGATATGTAGTCCCTCACAATCGGGAGTTGTTGATGAAATATGGTGCTCATGTCAATGTTGAATGGTGCAATCATCAAGGTCTATCAAATATCTTTGCAAATATGTAAGCAAAGGACAAGATAGAGTTATCGTAACATTTTGTAAGACAAATTAATGATGATGGCAAAGAAAGCAATTGTTGATGAGATTAAGAATTACTTAGATTGTAGATTCATATCACCTTGTGAAGCTTCTTGGAGATTGTTGGGTTATGAAATTCATTACGTAAAACCCTTACGTTGAAAGACTCGTCTTTCCATCTACCGGGTGAACAAAATATTGTCTTCCAAGATGATGATGCAATTGACACAGTGCTAGATCGTCCAACTTCACGAGAAAGTATGTTTAATGCATGGATGGAAGCAAATGAAAAATATGGAGATCTAGCAAAGAGTTTGACATATGCCGAGTTCCCTACAAAATTTGTTTGGAATCAGAAAGAAAGAAGGTGGGATCCTAGAAGACGTGGTTTCAAGATTGGACGTATATTTTTTGTAGCTCCTGGACAAGGTGAATTATATTATTTGAGAACTTTGCTAAATTTTGTGCGCGGTCCAACTTCTTATGAGGAAATTAGACGTGTTGGTAATCAACAACATGGTTCTTTTAGAGATGCATGTTATGCTTTGGGATTGCTTGATGATGATAAGGAGTACGTTGATGGTATAAAAGAGGCAAGTCAACGGGGAAGTGCTTCATCATTGAGATATATGTTTGTCCGATTATTGATGTCGGATCTTACTCAAGGCCCGAATATGTTTGGCATAGTTGCTTTGAATTTTTGTCAGATGACATTCTTTACAATCAAAGACGTCTTTTAGATCATGAAGGTAATCCATTATACTCTAGCCAATTTAATTTATAATTTATAATATATTTTATTTATTTTGTTCTCTTCTACAAATTCCCATAGAAACTTAATTCTAAACTATTTACTTACTCTCTAATACCAGTTAATATATATATTCTTCTTTCTAGGACTTAAACTAAGCGATGAAGAAATCAAAAATCTTACTCTCTCGAGATTGAAAAACTTTTGCGTAGCAGAGGAAAAAGCCTTCGTGACTTTCCCGATATGCCTTATCCAAGCGATTTTGATCCCACTATTTACAACAATAGAATGATTTTAGAAGAGTTGAACTATGATAGAAATTCATTGGAGGCCGAGCACAAGCGATTATTGGAATTATGTACCGATGAACAGAGGCATGCTTACAACCTTATTATGAATGACATTGATCTTGATGTTGGACGAGTTTTCTTTTATATGGATCCGTGGAACCGGAAAGACTTTTTGTGGAAGATTCTTTCATCGGCGTTACGATCTAAGGGTGAAATCGTATTAAATGTGGCATCAAGTGGTATAGCATCACTCTTACTCCCTAACGGTCGCATCGGTCATTCCAGGTTTGCAATTCCATTAACTTTAGATGAAGCTTCAACATGTAATATCAAACAAGGTACTCCTCTTGGTGAGCTTATGATTAAAACTAAGCTTATAATTTGGGATGAAGCACCTATGGTTCATAGATATTGTTTTGAAGCACCGGATAGAACGTTGAGGGACATAATGAGGTTCAATCACACGTATAGTTTGAATCAACCGTTTGGAGGCAAGACATTGGTTATGGGTGGAGACTTCCGTCGGATACTTCCAGTCATTCCTAAAGGTACTGCATAAGATGTTGTTATGGCCACGATCAATTCATCATATTTATGGTCTCATGTCAAAGTTTTGAGGCTTTCCAAGAATATGAGACTACAACAAATTGAAAATGATGAAAGTGGTTTAGAACTCAAGGCTTTCTCAGAGTGGATACTGAGTGTTGGGGATGGGTCATATGGTAATGATAATGATGGTGAAGCCACAATAAAGATTCCCGATGACTTGATTGTTAATGAGTCGATGATTTCATCAAGTCTATTGTTGAAAGCACATATCCCAATTTCACCGATCATTTTAATGATCCCGATTATTTACAGGAAGAGCCATTCTTGCTCCAACCTGGATGTGGTTGAGAACATTAATGCCTATATGGTTTCGTACAACCAATCCGAACAAAGGACTTATTTAAGTTCTGATTCTATTTGCAAATCGAAGATAACTCCAGCTTTCTTTGAAGATCTTCATTCGACGGAGTTTTTAAACACTATCAAGTGTCTCGGTCTACCTACTCATGAAATACATTTAAAGGTCGGTACACCAACTATGTTGTCGAGAAACATTGACCATTGTTCAGGGTTATGTAATGGAACAAGGTTAATTATTACAAGGCTCGGAAATCATGTTCTCGAAGGGAAAGTTCTAAACGGTAGTAATGTTGGTGATACTGTATTTATTCCGAGAATGACATTGACTCCAAAGAGATATACGGTTGCCATTCAAATTACGAGGCGCAGTTTCCATTGGTTGTGTCATATGCAATGACAATCAATAAAAGTCGTGGTCAATCTCTTTCAAATGTCGGAATTTTCTTTGAAGAAGCCTCGTTTTCGCCATGGTCAGTTATACGTTGCATTGTCTAGGGTCACAAATCGCCATGGATTGAAGATATTTATGTGCGATGATGAAGGAAACCTCACCAATGAAACTACAAATGTTGTCTATAAGGAAATTTTCCAAAATTTGTAATATTCATAGATGTTTGTTATTTTAAAAAAGTATTTATTTCTTTAAGTTAGATCATAAATACTGTATTTCACTTTCATGTCAATAAAGAATTTTTTTTTTTTTTTTTGGATGGCCTAGCTTCCTCGATAAGCTAAGCGGTTTATTATTCTGACCGCTAATCTTCTTCTTCTCTCGTTTCTCATTACTCCCTTCCGTCATCGCAATCAACAAATTGCACCAAAACCCTTTCTTCCCCAAAACCTCACCTACCTTCGGCTCACCTCCCCCATTCACGGTTCGCGCCGCCCTCTTTCTTTCCCGATCGTTTGTTAGACGCTTCAGTGTCTTCCTTTTTTTTCCCAACGTCCAGGTAAACGCAATTTCCTCTACTAATTTCTTCTTATTTCCTTTTATTTTCTATTTCATCTCTTTGATATGTTATTATCTATTTGGACAATAAAAATCCCTTTGGAGGTAGTTTTGCCGAATCGCGAATGGGGTGCTAAAACAATGTAATGCATATTTTGTATATTAAAATCAATAATTCAAAGTCAATTTTATGTAAACCCTAACCATTAGTCTCGATTTGCATATCCAATTGAATCACCCTTTCCTCTATTTCAATCATCCGCATTGGAACTTTGTGATATTTTTATTTGTTCATCCTTTTGTCATTTCATTTGTTCAGTTGGTAGCTATAGGATACTAGAACCTCGCTTCTCTAGGTTTGTTATTCTAATTTGTGGTTTTCAAATGAATTTCAGAGTTTTTGTTTGGTATATGATACTAGAAGCTGCTTTCAATCCATGAAGATGGTTGTTTTTTAGAGTTTTCTTCTCATGAATTGCTTTATTTATACTTCAGATTGCTTGGTTTTGTATGTTATATAAGACATGTCATTATGTCCCTTTTGAAATGATACTTAGACTTAAATATGATGACAATGATCTTTCTTTGATACCACAAGCTTAAAAATCTCTTGACGGAAATATTTATTCTTAAGAGATGTTAATCAGTTTTTTTTGTAATGATAGACAATTTCTTACTTAGTTAGCTGCATATGAAATACTCCTCTACCATAGATCATATAACAGTGTCAATTGATTTTTTCTTTGTTAGGAATCGTTAATGTTTTTTTTTTGCAGATCTTAGCTCTCTCTGTTTAGAAGAAGTATTGGTTAACTAAAGTCCAGTTCAATTACTGATGGAATTACACCTTCAAGTTTGCAACATCACTAAAGACTGAATCTTCAATATTAAATTTTGTATGTATTGTTACCTGTTGTATTCATTTGTTTCATAGTGGCTTCTATTATAATTGTTGGAACAGTGTCCAATTGAAAAGGAATGCTACCGAGAATATTTCATGTGGTTGTGATAGATTCTTACTTCTAATAGCTTTGATATTTGTCATGATTCACAAGTGTTTAACCAACTTACGTTTATAACAATCATTGGTGGTAATTGTTGGATGAACTGTATTGGTTTTTAATTTTGCTTACTGCTCATTTATTCATTAGTTTGTTCCGTACAAGAAGTTTAATCTCCCAATCAAGGAGTTCCCATTTTAGTAAGGCATAGGACTGGAAACACTCAGTCTCCTTTACACTATCATTAGTATTGAAAGAAGCAGGTGTTGATGGTGCAATATTTGTGCAGCCCATCAATAACCATTTCAATTATTCCTTGATGCCAGACTTCATTAGCACATTATACTTATATTTTTTTTTATTTTTTGTTGAAGGTTCAAGGGGAAGCCTCACATGACACAAGGTCATATATATGTAGTTTCTGCAAGAGAAGTGGACATAACAAAAGGGGATGTCCATTGCGTAAAGAACAAGATGTTATTGAGGTAAACAATTTTATTTTATGGAATAATGATATAATTTGTTGGTATGTTAACTGTGTTCTTATTTAGTATTTTTTATTTTTTTTTGTTGCAGGTTGAAGTGAAAGGATCACATCGGAGAAGAACAAAAAAATGTAGTTTGTGCAACAAAAGTGGACATAACAAAAGGGGTTGTCCATTGACTAAAGAACAAGATGGTATTGAGGTAAACTATTTTAATTTATCTTATAATGTTATAATGTATTGGTATTTTAACTGTGTTGTTATTTATAATTTTTTTTTTTATTTTTGTTTGCAAGTTGAAGTGGAAGGAACGCATGGGACAAGAACCAAAAAATGTAGTTTGTGCAATAAAAGTGGTCATAATAAGCGAGGATGTCATTTGGCTAAATAAATTATTCCAGTAATTTCTGAATGTGAATTTTTGATTAATGATTGTGATATGTTATTGAAGGATTTGTCTAATGCTTTAAATAAGGCAGAGACAAATACACTTTTGGCTGAAAATGAGGTTATAAAGAGACTTAGGTTGCACTATATTTTATTTTTAGTTCTTTTAATATTTATGCACTAATGTTGTGTCTTTGTTAGGTTGTGAATGAAGATGTTGTTGAAGATGAAGAACAAAGCAGTCCACTTCAGCGTCCAAGAGTTAGAAGGTCTGTGAGGCTCGAATGGAATCGATGGATAAAACCAAAGAAGATTGACACAAGTGTCATTGATTTGACAAAATAGTAATTTGAACAACTTTTTCATTTTGGTTGTAAAAAACTTTAATTTGGGTATTTTTGACTGAAAACAATTAAACTTTCTGCCTTTTTTCATTTTGGTTGTAAAAAACTTTTGTATGGGGTTATCAATTTTCATGACATTCGGTTTTTGGTTGCAATATTTATTCAGTTTATGTGTTTCCTGCAGTGTGAGTAATTGTTTTTCACATTGATTAACACAATTTTTTCCTAAGGTTATATCTCATTAGGAGTGCTCTGTTTTGCTATTGATTGGAGTATTTGATTTAGTTCACTTAATGCAGGTCTCACAATTTTTTATAACTTTTATGGGTTGACGGCTATACAAAGAATCCACAATCCTAGAAAAACCATACTTATTTAGTTAGGTTTAAGATTGTACAAGTACCAAACCAATATTTAGCGCTATTTCAAGTTTCAAAATTGTACAAGTAAAGTATCATCTTTAATTAAGATCATAATTGTTTCACTTTTATGTTAATAAAAAAATTGAATTTTATGTTGTTTAACGTAAATTTTAAAAAGTGTTCTTCCCGTGTGTTTAACACACGGGTGATGTACTAGTTTCATTTAAAAAGACACTATCAAAATGGAAACATTTTAATACTTCTTTATTTATAGGACCAACTTGTCATACTTATAATAACTATTCACTTACTATTCTCTACCCACATTCTATCTCATACCTCACTTTTAATACTCACAACACTTAATCCACTATACACTTTTCTTAATTTTCGTGAAAAATCAATTTTGTACCTTTTCAAATGGGACATAAATTGAAAATTTTGAAGTAGTTTTCAAAAAAGAACTCTTATTGATAATTCCCCATACATCAGTCATTTACAAGATTGGAGTATATATAAAAATCCTATTTGCTATACAAGGAAAGGATATACAAAAAAAATAAATTGATATGTGATCAACTCAACTTATTTTGAAGATATGCATGATATCACCCGAGATATTCTCGAGATATACTCGAGATATGTATGAGATCTCTTCACTCCCCCTCAAGCTGGCGCATGAAGATCACGAGTGCCCAGCTTGTCAACTAAAAATTTGAAACGTGCCGCCCCAAGTGCTTTGGTGAACAAATCGGTCACTTGATCATCTGTGGAAATTTTGCACGGAATAATATCATGAGATGCAACCTTTTCTCGAACAAAATGACAGTCCATTTCAACATGCTTCGTTCTTTCATGGAAAACAGGATTGTTTGCTATGTGGCAAGCGGCTTGATTATCACATTGTAACGGGGTAGCTTGCATTTGAGGAGCCTCGATATCGAGTAATAGCCATCGAACCCAAATAATCTCACTTACGGTTGTTGCCATGGCTCGGTACTCCGCTTCGGCCGACGAGCGGGATACTACAGATTGCTTTTTCGTTCTCCATGAAACTGGAGCATCTCCGAGAGATATAAAATATCCGGTGCAAGACCTACGTGTGATAAGACAAGCTCCCCAATCCGCATCACAGTACGCATTGAGACGGAGATCACCCTTGACAGGGATAAACAGTCCCTGACCTGCCGTGCCTTTTAGAAACCGAAGAACTCGCATTGCCGCTGTCCAGTGGGTCTGTTTCGGTATTGACAAAAATTGACTCAACCTATTTACTGCAAACTGAATGTCCGGACGTGTAACTGTTAAATACAATAAACGCCCAACCAACCTCTGATATTTTGAAGCGTCCACCACTGGACTATCATCATCCGGACTGAACTTGAGGTTTTGCTCCATGGGAAAATTGCTCGGCCGTCCCCCTTGTAGACCACTCTCTTCAAGTATATCTAGCGTATACTTTCTTTGGCTTAAGACCATACCTTCCGGAGATCGTGCCACTTCTATCCCCAAAAAATATTTCAATGGTCCCAAGTCCTTGATGCTAAAAAGATCATGCAAATGCCTTTTGACTTGTCCAATTTTGGTACTATCATTTCCAACTAGAATCACGTCATCTACAAAAATAAGGGCAGCAACAAAAATCGTACCATTCTTGAAAATGAACAATGAGTGATCCGCCTTAGACTGCCGAAAACCGATCATGAGAAGCGCCTTAGTGAACTTATGATACCAGTTTCTTGAGGCTTGGCGTAACCCATATAAGGACTTTTGGAGTTTACACACCCTTGTTTCTCCTTCCTTAGCAAAGCCTTGTGGGATCTTCATATACACGTCCTCCACCAAATCTCCATGAAGAAATGCGTTATTTACATCCAATTGGTGGATGTGCCAACTCTTCTTCACTGCAACTGTAAGAAGACATCTCATGGTGACTAATTTAGCTACCGGAGCAAATGTCTCATAAAAATCTATCCCTTCAACTTGCGTGAAGCCCTTTGCCACCAAGCGAGCCTTATACCGTTCGATTTCACCATTCGGCTTGTACTTTATTTTGTACACCCACTTGGAGTCGACCGCCTTCTTTCCTTGTGGTAAGGGTTCAAGTGTCCATGTGTTGTTTGTCTCTAAAGCCTCAATCTCCATTTTCATTGCTTCTCGCCAATGCTTGTGTTTCACTGCCTGATAATAATACTTAGGCTCATCATTGGATGTGATGGCCGCAAGAAAAGCTTTATGATTAGGAGAGAATCTTTGATATGAGACAAAGTTGGATAGAGGATATACCGTCGAGTTCCCTGAATTTGAGACGGATGGCGCATGGTCAATGGAGGATGGCAAGTCAACCACGTACTCTTCAAGATGCTTGGGCTGCTGCTTGGTTCGTGTACTTCTGCGATGGGCTTCAGCTTGAGTCTGTTCGATTACGTGGGGGACATTAGGATCACTCTGCTCATCACCACGTCCGGATGTAGTTGGACTGTTGGACCCTTGATTGTTCGGCCCATGTCCATTGTCCGGAGCACCAACATTTGGCCCATGTGTATGCTGAGGTTCCAGTTGACTCGATTCAATTGTGGGCAGGATTATCTCCGAAAAATCTTCATCAATAAAACCATTTTCGTCCCTGTTTGCTATGTTGCAATTCTTGCTTTGACTCAGTTCCTTAAAAGGAAAATTGTTTTCAATAAATTTAACATCACGAGAGGTGTAACACCTTTTTGTTTCAAGGTCGAACACTTTGTACCCCTTTTGGAAAAAAGGATATCCTATAAAAACACAAGGACGACCTCGTTGATCAAACTTGTCTCCCCCTTTCTTGTTATCCTTTGCATAGACTAAACACCCGAAAACTCTAAGATGATCAAAGGTGGGTTTTCTTTGAAATAACACTTCATATGGGGTCTTATTTTTGAGAACTTTTGTGGGTAACCTATTTATGATGTAGGCAGCCGTTAAAACACACTCCCCCCAAAATCTTTTTGGTAACCCCGCCTCAAAACGAAGAGCCCTAGCCATTTCAAGGATATGTCGGTGTTTCCGCTCCATTACTCCATTTTGTTGTGGTGTGTCGGTACAGGACGTTTCAAGCACAATTCCTTTAGAAGAGTAATAAACCATTATTTCATTTGATTGAAACTCCCCCCCCCATTATCACTTCTAATCCTTCTGACTTTCTTATCAAATTGAGATATTCATACACTTCATGTTTGTGTTTCATTAAGTAAACCCAAACACCACGACTAAAATCATCGACAATGGTTAGAAAATAATGTGCACCAGATAAAGATGACGTTTTATAACCTCCCCAAATGTCACAATGAATTAACTCAAAACATGAATGTGTTTGAATACTACTCAAAGGAAAAGGAAGCCTTGTCATTTTAGCCTTAAAACAAGAATCGCAATGTTCTTTATCACCTCGAGAAAAACTACTACTAACATTATGAAAGTACTGAGAATTTAAAATAGAACTATGACCCAAACGCTTGTGCCATACCCGCTGATCAACCGTTGCCACCATAGCTCTTTGTTGCTTTACCATCGGCTCCAAATGATACAGACCATCGCTACGCCTACCCATCCCAATCAGAGTCCTCGAAGCTAAGTCCTGTATCACACAAAAGTCGGGAAAAAAAGTCAAGGCACAATTTAGATCTTTCGTTAATCGACTGACAGAAAGTAAATTGCATTGAAAATCAGGCATATTTAAAGCGTGTTGGATTTTCAGTCCATTTGGAAGCTCAGTGTCACCAACACCTCGGACAGGCACAGTATCTCCATTTGGGATTTTAACTGCATTGGAGTGATTGGCTTACCTGATTTTCAAGGATTTCACCATTACAAGTGATGTACTCACTTGCTCCCGAGTCTATTACCCATGAATTCATACCATACACCTTACCCGCCATGTTTGCCGTGACTGAGCCTTGTTTCTCACCATTGGACTTGTCCGAAAAGTATTGGACCAGCTGTTGATATTGCTCATTTGAAAACCCAGGTAATGGACTATCTTCTACTGTTGCCAGATTTGCCTTCCCCGTCCCCTTCGTTTTCGAGCCACTGTCGTTTCCTTTCTTCTTTCCCTCTGGATATCCAATGATTTCAAAACAGTTTTCCACCGTATGATAGAATTTTCCACAATGTGTGCACCTCGGCTTTTCTTTCTGCGATCCCTTCCCGTCATCTTTCATGGAGCGCTGCCAAGTTTGCGCCTGGAAGGCTGCAGCTTCAACCTCGATCTTTCCGGCCGAGGCTACATGTTTTTGCTTTTCATCATGTGATACAAGATGATAGGCTGTTCCCAGATTTACGACTGGATTCATGCTTAGGATTTGGGTTTTAATGGTCCCAAAACTTGCATCTAGACCCATCAGGAACTCGTATAACTTTTCCCTTTCCTTCATCTCAACTAGTTTCTTTGGAGCATCACAAGTACAACCGGCACACGAACACTTAGGGATTGGCGCGATTGACTGAATCTCGTCCCACAACCCTTTCAACTTCGTGTAATACGCCGAGACTGAGAGCTTCTCTTGTCGTCTCATGGTGATGGCACGTTTAAGCTCGTAAGCCCTAGGTGCACTTACACTTCCAAACCTTTCATTGAGATCTTCCCAAATTTCTTGTGCTGTATTTGCTCGCTTTACGCTATTTCGGATCTCCTTCTCCATTGCGCTGTTTAGCCAACCCTTCACCATAGCATTGCAACGCTTCCAAACTAGTAAATTCGATCCACCTTCTGTCGGGGCTGGAATGGTTCCGTCAACGAAACCATACTTGTTCTTAGAAAAAAGGGCATTAGACATTTCGTCTACCCAATCTGCGAAGTTCCCATCGCGAAGAAGGTCGCTCACGAGCACTGCGTTGGGGTTGTCTGATGCTGAAATATAGTAAGGCGACATCACATCTATGGTCCCTCCACCAGCAGCAGAAACCTCAGCCTTCTTGCCGTCATTCTCTGGTGGGTTGGTCATGATGTGAGACAAAAAAAAAAATGTGTGGAAGCCTAGATTGGAACTAGCTCTGATACCATGAAAATTTTGAAATAGTTTTCAAAAAAGAACTCTTATTGATAATTTCCCATACATCAGTCATTTACAAGATTGGAGTATATATAAAAATCCTATTTGCTATACAAGGAAAGGATATACAAAAAAAAAAAAAAAAAATGCTATGTGATCAACTCAACTTATTTTGAAGATATGCATGATATCATTCGAGATATACTCGAGATAAGTATGAGATCTCTTCATAAATAGAAAGTATTGCTTATTATTTGTGCTCATTTTTTGTTTCATTTTATTACAAGTGGGTCCCTTAAATCTCGACCAAATAAAAAAAGAAAACGCTAAAGATGAGACTATGCACATCATGCAATCGCATAGATTGCGGAGGTTTTTTGATGTTTTTGACGTTTTGATCATCGGGAATTTGTGAACACTTTTCAACCATTCAATGAACATGTAAAGGTGAATATTGTGTGTTTTGTGGGTAAAGTTGAGAACATTAATGATTACTAACACATTAGAAGTAAATTAGATCACTTACCATTAACAAAGAGAGGTTAATCCCCATTATCGACTTTCCTTAATCCAAGGTTAGTTCTAAGACTCTGAGTCAACATTTTGAATTTTAAATTTGAAGTTATAATGTTTTCCCATAGATTTAAAATGGCACCACCAAATGCATAAACCAATTTGTTAATAATTCTTTCATGTACTCCCTCCGTCCCGTCCGACTTAGGACGTTTTGCCATTTTGGGCGTCCCACCCGACTTAGGACGGCCCAAAATGAAAAGTTTATATTACTTTTATATTAAATGGGACCCACTTGTCATACTCACAACAATAATCTCATCACTATTTATCCCACTCATTCTCTCTCCTATTTAATTTTTCACACTCACAACACATCATCCACTCATTCTTTCTCCTAATATTATAATAGTATTCCTTAATCTCCGTGTCGGGAGTGAATGTCCTAAGTCGGACGAGACGGAGGGAGTATATAGTTATCGATTTCTAATCTTGAGAATGCAATTTAGGGATGGCAATTTTGAACCGAATCGTGAATACTTGAACTTTGAACTGAATCGAACCAAAGTTGACGGTTATTAACTGGTTTGACTGGATATGGGGCGGATAATGGGGAATAACTGAAATGAAAAAGTGGGGAACTGTTTGGTTTTGGTATTAGCATTACCCGCCCCATTACCTGAACCGATAGTACCCGAACCGCTTATGCGCTTTTCTTATTGTAATCTAGTGGATCTTTCCTTATGTTTGGTGAATTGTGTCATACACAACTATTTAATTTTTTTTTTTGAGCTCTTATGAAAGTGATTATATGAGTTTAAGTAGAAAAATTATCCTTTATCAAAGTTAATTTTTGAGTTTTTTTTTATCGCTAAAGTGCTTTAAAATAAAATATTAGTTTGACTAATTTCCCGCAGGGATCCCCCGATTAACTACTACCCGTGGGGAATGGATATGGTATGAAAAATTGATTACCCGCTGGAAAATGGGGCGGTTATGGGGCACAAAATTGAATTGGGAAATGGGGATGGTACAATGTATAACTGCCCCGAACTGTCCCCATTGTCATTCCTAATGCAAATATAAGAATATTATTAAAAGAAGTTTTATCGTGCTTGTGGTTATAAACGACTCAAGATCAAATTAGTTGTCACTCACACTCACAGAGTGACATGTTTGAACAAAAATTAAAATTATATAAATGGTCTCACCGGTTAATATTGACAATCTCATATTCTCCATACATTTCGGCTAGATTTACATATTTGTTTTGACATGAAATTTAAGAAAAATGTATGTGGTGTAAGAAAGAAAAGGCGGGATAGAGAATCTTAATTTGAAAGATGTTGCGAGAATGTAAGTGGGTCTTATTGAATAAAAATGAATTAAAAAAAAAACCATTTTAGGAAAATATGTTTTAGTATAATCAAAATGACAAAATGCTTAAATTAAGTTGGAATGGAGGGAGTTGATATTTGATATTTCATTACTTATTTATTCCTCATCTTGTAATAAAACGAAAGTTTAAGAGATCAGACGCTATAAAATCAACAATTTCATAAGTTCGAATTTATGTCATATATGTATATCTTTTCAGATCGGCGATTACCATCGATATAGACCTGCACGATCTTTATCCATAATATGTGATACGACGTAGTTACGTAATTTTGTCACTTATTCTCCGTCCTAATATACACTTAATTAACGAATAACCAAAATTCAGAAATTGAAATGGGATATTTCTAGAAGAAGGTTGACCATAAGAAAAGGGACAAAATCCATGTAAATAATTAAAGTGGAAGTTTCCTTGAGGGATCATTGATGACCATCACCTTCACCTCACGAGCCCCGTCCCTATTCAGCACAAGGCGGCTAAGTTCAAACTCGTAGAATACTAAGGATATGTTTGGCAATCTCAATTTCAAGACTTGGATTTGAAATTGAAAGAACAAAATAAATTCCGTGAAACTAATTTAACCCTTTCAATTCCAATTCAATGGATTGGAATCGAGTTGCCAAACATACCGTAAGTAAATTTAGTGAAAAAATACCGTAAGTAAATTTAGTGAAAAAATGTAGATTTAACTTTAGTAATAGTACATATATTTGCTTTGTCTCTAAATAAATAAATTATTTTAAAATAAAAAAATCAATTTTATTATTTTTTTAATTATATTTTATCAATTATCATATTTTATTTTATACTTATTCTCATAATTATAATATTATATGGTATGATCATTTTTTTATGTATATAAATTATTGAAACAAATATTTTCATTGAGAATTAACAAGCTTGTTATTAATATTTGAGTAGGTCTGCTGAGAAACGCGTTTCTCCATAACTATGGAGAAACGCGTTTTTAATAGCCAGAAACTATACGTTTGATAACCAGAAGAAAATTTCTGGATATCAGTCTCAAAGGGTTCTGGATATCCAGAAGCTTTGGAACGGATATCCAGAAGCCTTTGGGCGGATATCCAGAAACATATTTGAAGCCAAATCCAAGGCCAAGACCACAAATTGCTTATTGAAGGTTTCCTCGGATATCCGAAACCTTCAAATGTATATCCAGAAACCATCAAATGAATATCCAGAAACATATTTGAAGCCAAATCCAAGGACAAGACCAGAAAATGCTTATTGAAGGTTTTCGGATATCCAGAAACCTTCAATGTATATCCAGAAACCATCAATGAATATCCGTAAACATTTTGAAAGTTTCGGATATCATTTTGAAGGTTTCTCGGATATCACTTTCATAAGCTTCCTCGGATATCCTTTCAAAGGGTTCCTGATATCCGTAACCTTTGAGATCGATATCCGTAAGTAACCATGGGACAAGGTCATGGCCAATACAAAAAGTTTCTGGATATCCTTTCAATAGCTTCTGGATACCCGTAACCCGTTTCTCCATAACTTATGGAGAAACGCGTTTCTCCCTAGATTTTACGTTAATATTTACAAATTATGGCTTACTCTTTTAATAACCAATTCGTTTATACACCCTCTATACAAAAGGAATGGCCATTTGATTTTAAAAGTCATTTTGAAAATATTAATTTTTAGTAGAAAAATGCATAAATTTTCTTGATGTTCACTTTCAAACGTTTAGTTTTACAAATATATAATGAACTACGAAAAAAATTTGGTAAAAAATCATAGGAACAACTTCTTTTGAAAAATAATATTTCAAAATTTGGTAAAAAATCATAGGAACAACTTTTCTTGATGTTCACTTTCAAACGTTTAGTTTTACAGATGAAATTCAATATTTATCATAAGTTTAAAAAAACAATCTTAAATGTCACCTTCATTAAAATGTGCCTTAAAGTGAAAAAAAAAAAAAAAGGTTAAGAATTCTTAAGGGATGATTCTTTTTATTAATAATTATTGGTGCAAGTACATAAAATTGTTTTTGTCATGTTTATTTGTTTTGATGTTATATAGTGGTTGAATTTTCAATACTCTTTCCATCTATATATAAAATCCCTAAAATGAATATTTTTGGGTGATTTTCGTAGTCTACGACCCTTCAACATTGCATTGTTTTGAATGCTTGGTTGGCTATTTCTCCCTGACTCAGATACTCTTGTTTGTCGGGATTTCAAAGCTAAATATTTTTCGCGTGAGAAATTTTTAATGCTAATATTGAACAGTGTCCAAGTTATTTTTGAAGAGGTATCTGAACGTATTAAGATAATGTTCGAATAGGGGTTCACTGGACGATCGAAAAAGCTGCTTTAGGGACACATCCTTCCTTTTATTTGTCTCATATATATCGTTTTGTCAATGATTTGGCATATTGTTAATCTTGTATGACTAGAATATATACTAGTCTGCACATTTCGATTGGGCTATCGACATTTGTGGATAACCAATCTTTGCTACTTTGCACATGCTAGTGGTGGCAGGATGCAGTATTGAGGATGTTATATCATAATTTTAAATACTGCATATAGAATGCATTATAATATAATATTGTATAAGAACTTTTGGAGCATTTAAATTAGGGATTTTACAAATAAGTCTCAGGTAGAAAGTGGAATTTATCAATAAAAACACAACATTACATATTTTATCTTATGCTCCCTGGGTTAAAATCAAAATGACCGTAGAATCCCTGCCCATATGAGACAACAAAAATTGAAAATGGAAGGCGTATTTGTTCGAAGGGATTACGGCTCTGTACACACCGAATATTGTTTCTCTTCATTTTTAAACCGAAAATATTCATATAGTCATCCCAAATTAATCGAGACAAACGAAAAATTGGTGCATGTTCGAATGTATTCAAGAAAAAATGATCAAGTACCTGAATGGATGGATTTACTGTAAGAAGAAGAGAAATGCCTAGACCGTCAAATGCCTCACTCCAAGTGTGCTCTGAGAGAGATTTCCACATACCTTTGGACTTCCCAAACTCGCTTATTTGCATCTTTGAAGAAGCTGTATCCAGAGGCTGCACGATAAACTTTCAAATCAAGTATCCAAAATCAAGAAATAGACCAATTATATTGGAACTTCATATGTGAAAATCTGTCGGGACATGATTTACAAGCAAATCAATGCATAAAGGAATTTATACATTATAAGCAGAACAAGAATGACATGAATAATAACGACTGTACAAGCCCAACAGCAACAACAACAAGCAAGTTGGGTTTTGAGTTTTGAATTATTTTATTAGGTTCTCGATATGTATTATATTTGTATGTAAAGATACTTCATTGATTGCATTGATTGCATTGAGTTGAATTTTGGATTGGGTATTTTTTCAGTCACGAGTGAATTTACAATTGAATTTATGATTATAAATTTTATTTTCATGACATTAATGTGTTGTATGGTACAACACCTTAAAGCATATTTTCTATAATTCTTTTTTGCTTATAAAGCATACTTCCTCTGTCGCACAACTGTGAAATCACACAACTGTGTAATCATACAACTGTGAAATTAATTTGAGAAATAATTTTATAAGTGAAAAATGATACAACTGTGAAAACACACAACTGTATATCATACACAAATGTGTAATCATACAACTGTGAAATCAATTGAGAAATGATTTTACAAGTGAAAAATGACATTACTTTGAAATGACACAACTGTGTAATCATACAACTTAATCACACAATTGTGTAATCATACAATTGTAAAACAATTAAGAAATGATTTTACAAGTGAAAAATGAAAAATGACACAAATGTGAAATTATACAACTATGAAATCATTGAGAAATGAAAAACGATTTTTTTTATTTTCTATCTTGAAAGTACTTGTTTAATTCATTTTGACGATACGATTAATAAGGTGGTTTCAGATTATTTTTTCGATTTCTAGATTTTAAGATATTGTATTTTAAAATTTTGAGGAAAATTAATTTATTCTAATTGTGAAATCACAAAAATGTGAAATCAAGAGTGACATGTGCAAAATGGTACATGAACTTATTTGCGAGATTTGAAAATATCAGTTTTTAAATGTAGTATTCATTTGGCTAAATGACTATTTGCCAACACAAAATCTAGGGAGAAACGCGTTTCTCCATAAGTTATGGAGAAACGGGTCCCGACATGTCGCGCGACAATGAGCTAGATAGCCAGAAACCTATGAAAGTGATATCCAGAAACCTTCAAATGAATATCCAGAAACCTTCAAAATGTTTCTGGATATACATTGAAGGTTTCGGATATCCAAACCTTCAATAGCAATTTCTGGATATGCCCTAACACATTTCCGGATATGCACTAACGGTTTTACGGATATGCACCTAACAGTTTCTGGATAAACATTTCACATCCTTCTGGCTATCAAATACAAAGCTTCTGGATATCAACTGCAAAGCTTCTGGCTATCAAGTGCAAAGCTTCTGGATATCCAGAAGCTTTTGGTCTTGGCCTTGGATTTTTTTTTTCTGGTTATCAAATGTAAAGCTTCTGGCTATGAAAAACAAGTTTCTCCATAGTTATGGAGAAACGCGTTTCTCAGCAGACGCACTCATTTGCCAAAGTCTCTTTATATTAATTAGAAACTTGAGGGAAAGTGATTTGTATCAAAAAGAATTTATGGGTAAAATTTTCTTAAAATTAATATTCAATAAATTAATAAACTCTCTAAAATAATAAATTTGTCCGAACCCGACTTAGGCCAGTTGAGGAAATTACAAAAATTGATAAAATTATAAGATAATAATTTTATGAGAGCCCCTTTATAATACAAAAATTATAAATTAATAATTCTTAGAAATTGAAAAAATCTTACAATTTAGTGAAATTATGACTATATAGTTGTTTGTATTCTTTTAAAAAAGTTAAAATCTAGTTGTATTTTATCTCGAATTTTCGTATTGCAACCAATAGTAATAGTTATGGTGTTTTGTTTTAGAACTAGTACTAACTCCCATACCAAGGAGATGAACTGACGCCTACCCAATTGTGTTTTTATTAAATTCATTTTTCCCTTATTTTATTAAACTCGTTATGCTAGTAAAAAAAATATTATGTCCCAATAAACAATTAAGTAGGCACATTACTGACTGAAACGTATTTGTGCATTATATAGATATGAAAAACAATAGACATAAATATTATGCAAACATGTACACAGAAACTTCAAACTTCAAAATGATAAAACAAAGAATCCTTAATCTCTTATTTACTTGGACATCGGTTATGGGGGAGTGGAAAGTTAGAAACGGTTAAGGGGAGGGGGAATTCATGTCGTCGGATCATTTGTTGAGATTCAATCTCATCCGTTCTTTGTCTCGACGGTTACCTCCATTGTCTATTGTAATATAGATTGAATCATAAAGTTTTAAACAGTTTTGCACGCCAATGCCTATCAAATATCATTATATATATAAAATAAATTTAGTTTATACGTAAATCTGAAATTTGTTGAATCTGGTAAAAACTCTTTAACTTAATAATTATCAATTTATCGATAAATTAGCAACTCTATAAATTAGGTACCAACATTATTAATTTATACAATTTTTACTGTAGTTGCTTGGAAAAATTAGTTAGATCGTAATTATTTGGATCAGTTATTTGAACTAGTTATTAATCCAACTAATACTCCACGTTAGTACAATATTTTAGGCCAAGTCGTTTGAATTAAAACGTACACTTAGTGACTAGTATATACTCCCTCCGTCCCACTTCACTTGGCACTAATTTTCATTTTGGAACGTCCCATTTCACTTGGCACTGCCCAAAATGGAAAAGAATATTCACTATTCCCTCCACTCATTCTCTCTCTTACTTCACTTTTACACTCACAACATTCTCTCTCCTAACTATTCCTCTCACTCATTCTCTCTCCTATTTAATTCTTCATACTCACAACATTTTCTTACACTTTTTTTCACTCTTATTTTTCCTTAGTTACCGTGCCACTTCACTTGGTGCCAAGTGAAGTGGGACGGAGGGAGTATATACTCCCTCCCTCGGTCCCACCCAAATTGATATTTATTTTCTTTTTGGTCCGTTCCAGTCAAACTGATACTTTTCAAAATGGAAGGGAATCTTTACTATTTATCTCACTCATTCTCTCTCCTATTTCACTTTTACACTCACAACATTCTCTCTCCTAACTATTCCTCCCACTCATTCTCTCTTCTATTTAATTTTTCATACTCACAACATTTTCTTTCACTTTTCTCTCTCTTTTACTTTTCCTTAATCCACGTGTCCAGAAATTTGGTATCAGTTTTGGTGGAACGGAGGAAGTATATAATTTTTCTCAAAAACAAAAAAATTAATTCTAAAAATATGATAAATATTTTTGTGTATTATATAAAAAATACTATAACTTTAATATAATTATAAATATAATGACTTAAAATATAAATAAACAATTGAACTTAAATATGTGGACTATTTGAAATGAAAAAACTAATACTCCCTCCGTCCCGCCCGAAAGGGCAATTTTGCCTCCTAGCACGAAAATTAAGAAATGAATAAGAAAAGTGATGTAAGAAAGAGAAAAATGTTAAATGTTGTGAGTATGAAAAATTAAATAGGAGAGAGAATGAGTGGGAGGAATAGTTAGGAGAGAGAATGTTGTGAGTGTAAAAGTAAAGTAGGAGAGAGAATGAGTGGGGTAGGAAGAGTATAAAAATAATAAAAACTTTCCTTTTTGGGGTTGTGCCCTTTTAAATGGGACGCCCAAAAAGGAAATTTGTGCCCTTTCGGGCGGGACGGAGGGAGTAGATAGGGATGGATGTGCTAATAAATAAGACCGGCCTAAAATATTTGAATCCTCCATAGTGGATTTAAATAAATAATACAGACTAATGCTGATTAAAAAATCTAAAGACGTAGACAAAATCTTGTAAAAAATTAGTTTTTTCGTAACATTAAAATATTTGAATCCTCCATAGTGGATTTAAATAAATAATACAGACTAATGCTGATTAAAAAATCTAAAGACGTAGACAAAATCTTGTAAAAAATATTTAATTTTATTTATTTATTTATTTATTTATTTTTTTCACGATAACATATGAGGATTCATGTTAGCCGACCCCAAATTATTTTGGGACTAAGGCTTTATTGTTGTTGTTGTTGTTGTTGTTGTTGTTGTAACATTAAAAAAAAAACTAGTTTTAAAGCATTAAGTTTAATTAATAGGAGTGATGAACTGTTCTGAAAACTAGTTTTTTATAACATTTTGAAAAAAATTAGTTTTTCACAAGAGTTACTCAAAGTCGTAAAATATAAATAAACAATTGAACTTAAATATGTGGATTTAAATAATTAATACACTTAAACTAATCTTAAAATATTTGAATCCTCTATAAAAAATTAAATAATTTCTTAAATTTAAATATTCATTTAAATATATCCAACTTCGAGCCAAAAATGGTCAGACTATAAAACTTTCGCTATCAATTAGTTAAATAATTAATACACATAAACAAATGCTAATTAAATAATTTTTTACGGGACAAGTTTTGTCTAACGTTGAATATTCAACGCTGCTGACAAGTATCCGGACATCCACTTCTACATGTGTATAAATTTATTTTATATTATATTATTATTGAAATATATATAAATCCAAGATTGCCATTTGCTTTGGTTTTGGAGGGATATAATTATATTACTGATTATGGATACACTATAATAAATTGTCAAGAGTATTCTCGGAAACAAATGAGTTTGAACGGTATAACTAGATTATAACTATGGCCATAAGATGGATAAAGCTCTGCGCAAAAATATACACAATTTCCAAATACGACATATGAAGTGAGTTTTTCTATTTGTGCATCGACATTGTAGCCCGACATAGCTATATGTCGACCAAGGTTTTATGAAAACTTGTTTGTGATTATAACGACCACGGAACATGTCCTGGTCAACCAAAGCCAAACCTGGCATGTCGAGTGAATATGTCGATCATATTTAAACACTCCAAGGCAATATTTGAGATTATAAAGGGAAAGGGTTTTCCTACCTTTCGTCGTCTCTCATGCCCGACATGAGGTCTATGTCGACCACCGAGCACCACGTGCCTGATATACGTCCAAAACACAATTTTAATCCTAGTCCAATATGAGAACCTTGGAATTAGGATCTAAGTAAGATTTAACTCCTTATTCACTCCTAACTTCATTTCCAAGGCAAGAAACTGTTCCATATCACTATAAATACATGACATAAATCACGAAATTTTGGTAACGCATTCTTTGACTCTGCCAATTGATTTGCTCTCATAAAAATATCAATACTTACTCTCACGCCTCAAGGCCTTTTCCGGTGAAGCCCCGACTTAATTTACATGTTTGTGCATATTTTAAGGGGTATTCAAGTCATAGGAATATCCAACCCATTGAATTTGGGCTGATCCAACGTTTTTGGCATCATCAGTTTGGTTCCATTACCGGAAAACGATCGAGACACCCTTGAATAGCCGGAAAATTTGCTTTCAAAAATATGATGGAAGACGGACATACTGCCAGTTTAACGGTTGATCCTGAAAATCAACCCATGGAGAAAAACAACGGAGGAGCAATTCCTCAAATCAATGGTGGTCATCTTCCACCTCCTCCGCCTCTCAACGGAGGACTGCCTCCAGCACCACTGTTGGACATGAATCTGTGTTCCAGCAACCAGCGGTGGAAGTCCCCCTTGATCACAAACGTCGTCGACGAAGGGGTGGCAGGCCCACAGCCAGCCAAGCAAGACGGAACGGAGCCTAAGGGGGTGCAGGCCTATCTGTAAGTACCCAAATCCGGATCGTCAAAATCCGTTAAGAGTTAATCGGAATCCGTTAACTGACCCTTTCCAGGTTAACCGGAACCCGTTAATCTCCCCGTTCTCAAGCCAACGAGACGTCACGGGACTGCCCCGTGCATCCCAACGTCAGAGCATACTCAACACACGTTATCACACGTAAAAGTATAGCTTTTCCCGAAAAATGCACTTTTCGAGACTTTTCGGGGGCATTTTGGACATTTTTCGGACAGTTATTTAAAAATCGGACAAAACTGGGAATAACGGGACAAAAACCCTAGCTTAGGTGAGTTACAGGGGCACGTGGCACGCATGCCAACGCCCTCCAATCAACATCAATCAAATTCCAAGGTGAAAAGACCAAAATACCCCTGAGATTGAGTGACTGTCCGGCCGGACTGTTTTACTTGAAAAACCAGAATTGCCAACAAGTCCCCCAATTTTCCAAAATACCAAAAAACCTCCCCGAATTGAAGAAGAGTCCGTCCGGACTGTTTTGCAAATTCACCCTATAAATACAAGGGCTGTCAAACATTTCAAAAAAAAGGAAAAATTGTAATCTCTCTTTACAAACCCCACGGTCTAAACCTGATCTACCCCCTCCCGAGCCCCATTTTGTCTCGATTTGCGTGAAAACCTCGTTTTTCGACCAAACACGAACCAAACAAACTCAAAACACCCTTTCAAACACCAAACCGTATCCCGTATACGTCAACAGAGCCAAAGAGTCAACCCCTAGCTATAGGTAACACTCTCTCTCTCTAAACACTCGTTTCACCTCGATTTACGCGTCAAACGCTATAATCGCTTCGGTCAAAATCATTGAAATGTAGACGTAACGCCGTCTACGGGGTCCGATACGTTTTACCCCAAGATCATCTTCTCTCCCGTAAGAGAAGTAATCTCGGGTTAAAACGGCATTCCGGCCCCGTTTCTTTACGTTTATGTTATTTACAGTCCGGATCGTTTGATCCGTTGATTCGCAACTTTACAGTCCGAACCGTTTGGTTCGTGATAGTCATTTACAAAATCCAGATCGTTTGATCCGTCGATATTGTCGTTTAAATTATGCACCTTTACAAGCCCGAGCCGTTTGGCTCGTCGATCGCATCTTTAATGTCCGGATCGTTTGATTCCGTCGATACCGCATTTTAAATACTGTCGTTTACAAGTCCGAGCCGTTTGGCTTGTGATAGTATTTATTTATCAAAGTCCGAGTCGCAAAACGACTCGTTGATCGCATCTCATTTAATGCCTTTTTTTCATAAAATCGGTAACAATGTAATTTTAGTAATCGGTGAATGTAATGAAATACCGAAATCCTCCCCTAGCAATGCTGCTCATCGGTGAATGTAATGAAATACCGAAATCCTCCCCTAGCAATGCTGCTCATTGGTCCGCATACATCAGTATGTATTAGGCCCAATAAGTCACTAGCCCTTTCACTACTCTTAGTGTAGGGTGGTTTGGTCATTTTGCCCAATAAACAAGATTCGCATATCTCATATGATTCATAATCATGTGAGTCTAACATTCCATCTTTGTGGAGTTTAGAAATGCGTTTCTCATTTATATGACCAAGCCGGCAATGCCACATGAACGAGTTGTTCACGTCATTCGGTTTAGACTTCTTGTCTACATGATAAACATTTTCAACACTATTTTGTTTCTCATCAACATCAAGAAAATAAAGGCCATTAAATGAATTTGCAATACCATAAAGCATATCATTTAAATAAATATAAAACTTCTTATTCTCAATAAGAAAATTATACCCTTCATTATCCAAACAAGAAACAGAAATAATATTCCTACTCAAATCCGGAACATAGTAACAATTGTTCAAAACAAGTACTAAGCCACTAGGTAAAGTTACATCATATGTCCCTACGGCTAAGGCAGCAACTCTTGCTCCATTCCCAACACGTAGGTCAACTTCACCTTGTTTGAGTAGCTTCCTATTTCTCAGTCCCTGCACATTTAAACAAATGTGAGATCCACATCCGGTATCTAATACCCATGAACTAAAAACAGAAAGGAAAATATCTATCATATAGATACCTGAATCAGCAGCAATCGTATAGAGAAGACTTGTTCTCTAGCAAGTATCCATAAGTGTAATGTGCATCTCCATGCATATAATCATCTCTATGATTTTCCATTACCAACTTATACTAGTTGTTCACAACAACTAGGGACGCGGTTCAATATAATAAACATGCAAAACATATAATGAACCAAATAAACATGCTCTATAATTAATGATAAAGATGATACATAACGGTTCAAGTTAAACATAACTATAGCCTAGGGCATTACACTAACAATAAGGGACTATATTTGGGGGCACTAATAAGCCAGAATATTCACTAATATCATCAAATTTGTTGTGTTACAATTTTTGCTCATCTTTACAACAATAAACATAGTCTGTGAATTATGAACACACCCTCATACAAATAAATTTTAGACATCTCCTAGTTAGGCCACCTATGAAATGTCCCTAAGGGCACCCTTAGACCCTTAATTGTCTTGCTCTCTTTGTTGATCTTACAGATTTTCTCTGTATAACACAAATTAGCGACAACTAATTTGATCACTTACTCGCACCACAATATTATAATTCATCACTTGTATTTATAGGAATAATAAGCCTAAACCTTAAGAATTCCAATTCATTCTCCAAGAAGTAATTTGTTTCCTACCCAAGAAAAAATTTATGTCGTCAAAAGAAAACCGGATCAAATTAGGAAACTACCAAATTTGCTCCTATTTTCCTTCCTCCGTGCAGCCCTAATCTTTTCCCATTTTGGTTTGTATCAAATCCTAACAATCTCCCACCTAAAGACGAACCACAAGTGAGTTCTACCGTCAAACTTCCACCTCAGAATGATTTCCACATATTGTGACAACTCCATTTGCTTTCGCCAAGAGTCAAATCACTAGGCTCGACAAATTCCACACAAACGAGTTGAAACGAAGCGTAAGTCTTTAACATAACTACCAGAATATTTTTCCTCGAGTCTTCACTTCCAAAGTAATCCTCCCTGCAAACATTTCCGCTCGTCTGTCTCTTGTTACTCTCCACGAACCCCTACACGAACCACATGCATTCACAGTATTGATCATGTTTATGTACCAAGGCAACCACCGCAACTCAGTTCTGGATAATGCTCATGTTGGCCAAATTGTTCTCGCTAGCGCTATCCTTCACAACCAACTTTTTACCAAAATACCGTTCATGAGATTTCTTCCACCATGCCGATCTCGACCCCCAATCATTAGTCATTGGGATTTGCCTCATTTATCCCAATGAAACATTGTATGTGGTGTACAATCACATTGCCTTCAAGCTACCAAGTTAGATCCTTGCAATCCTCCATGATCACAGTCGAAGACGACCACCAACCTTCATTTACATGACTGCTCACAAAATCCAAGTCTTCTCTACCATCTCCGAATGTCCTTGCAAATCATCCAACTGCAACACAGTTTCATCCGCAATCTTGACTCGCCCAAAGTAAAGTTACATACCCTCACACTGCTGCCCTTTGATGAAATGATGCTTCTGAATCAAAATATCAATGTACCCATTTGACTGCTCTTTTTCAAGATTAATGCACTCTAACCGTGATCTACACATAAGCTGCACACCTATGCACATCAAGGTTTAGAAACTTGATTCATCAGTCACTTTCCTTTCATAACTTTCATATCTCCGGACCCGTTGCCTAAATTTGATCCCATCAAATTTCCATATCGATCCATCTCAACCCATCATCGTTGCTCCCACCAAATCCTCGATAACACCGATCCGCCTAAATCCCTGCAAACCGTAGCAACAACTCGATTTTGCAACCCTTGATCTCAAATCCGATGTCCTTCATGATTATGTAACTTCAAACTTGATAAGAATACCTGGAGTCTCAAATCCATTCGAATTTATGAAATTTTGATCATATTTTGTCTAAGTAACATAAAACCAAAAGAATTTTTGCAACCCCTAATTTTATCCATGTTCTTGCAGCCCACATTCAATCAATTCGGACAGCCTGATCTTTAAACCGGAGCTCTGATACCCGTTAAGGGACTACATATAGGGCATTGTGTAATCCAGGATATTCACTAATATCATCAAATTTTTTTGTGTTACAATATTCGCTAATGTTTATAACAATAAATATAGCCTCTGAATTATGAACACACTCCCACACAAATAAACCCTAGACATCTCCTAATTAGGCCACCTATAATGCCCCTAAGGTCATCCTAAGATCCACCACTGTCTTGGTTTTTCTTGTTGATCTCACAGATTCTCTATGGCTAACACAAATTAGCGATAACTAATTTGATCACTTACTAGCACCACAATATTTTAGGACATCACTTGTATTTATAGGAACAACAAACCTAAAACATAAAAAAAAATCAATTCCTTCTACAAGAAGTAATCTGCTTTCAGAACAAGAAAAGAATTATATTCCCAAAAGGAAACTGCCAAATTTGCTCTTATTTTCCTTCTTTCGTGTAGCACAAATTCTTCCACGTTTTTTGTTGTATCCAATCCTAACACTTTTGGAACATATAAACATTTAAACTGACACTTATAAATAATCAAACTGACACTCTTAAAACTTATTAATAAGTGTTGGTGTGTGTACAAAACTGTCAGTAGTAGTATTAAAAATGTTGGTTCATGAATTAAAGAATGTCAACACATGTGTTAATGAGTGCCAAAATCTTATGTCAAAGAGTATCAGTAAATGTGTTAAAGATTGCTGGGCATATGCAAAATAGTGTCAATACTGATGTAAAAAAAAAACCCTAAATATTATTTTATCAATTATTAATAAATAAAATAAAACCAAAAATAACACATCACATTTTTAAATAATCTCAAATTATTTATAAAAATATTAGCAAAACAAGTTCCTACTATTTATAAAAATACCATGGCACATTTTAAAACCCCATTTCTCTAATCTCTCTAAAAAAATTGCACCACCACACTTGAACACTACTAACCTAATCGTGTAAGACCACAACTCCCAGCTCTCCAATCTCAGTGGCAGGACCGTAAATACACTCTTCATTTCACTCTCAGTGGCCCATCCGTAAATAAATTCTTACTCAAGGTCATTTCCCAATCACACCAAAGCATACCCCCTCCATCCCGCTCAAAAGGACACAAATTTCATTTTTTTTAACGTCCCATTTGAAATGACACAATCCAAAAATGACAAGTACTCCCTCCGTCTCACGTGAATGCAAACTTATTTCTATTTTGATCCGTCCCATGTAAATGCGAACTTTCCAAAATGGAAATAAATATTTCACTTTTACACTCACAACATTCTCTTTCCTCACTACTCCTCCCACTCATTCTCTCTCCTATTTAATTTTTCATACTCACAACATTTAACTTTTTCTCTTTCTTACATCACTTTTCCTTAATTTCCACATTCAAAAAGTTGATTTACATTCACGTGAGACAGAGGGAGTATTTTATTAATTCTTTATTTATGGGACCCACTTGTCATACTCTCACATTCGATTTTCTCTTTCCTCCATCATCTTTCACTCATAACATTTATTTTACTATACATTTTTTCTCTTTTTTATTTTACTTTTCTTAATTTTCGTGTAAAAATATAAAAATGTCCCGGGAACGGAGGGAGAATATAAATAACACCCCCGACCGAGACAGAGCTCGCCAAATTCGAAAATCCCCAACATTTTCCCACCTTCTCCCGGGAACCCTTTAAATGACAAAATTAACCTCACCGATCCCCAAAACCCCTCAAAATCTCTTCACACTCCTCTTAATCCTCCTGTCCTCAAATGTAAATTCCCAATCCCCCGGCACCGTCGACGAACGCGCCACCCTCCTCAACCTCAAACAATGGTGGGGCAACCCTACCTCCCTCCAACACTGGAACGCCACGTCATCATCATGTGACTGGCCGGAGATTCACTGCGACGGGAACGGCTCCGTCTACGAACTTGACCTCAGAAACAAAGACCTTTCAACTCCAATTCTGTCGTCCATTTGCGACCTTCCGAACCTCCAAGACGTTAACCTCGCCTACAATTTCATCCCCGGTGAGTTTCCGACCGTGTTCTATAACTGCCCCAAGCTGTTAGAACTCGATATTTCTCAAAATCTCTTCGTCGGAGCTTTGCCGGCTGATATTGATCGGCTTTCTACTATCAAGTACCTTGATGTTACTGCCAACAACTTCACCGGTGATATTCCTCCGGCAATTGGCCGGTTGTCGGAGCTATCTACGCTATACCTTGTACAAAACTTGTTCAACGGTACTTTCCCGGCGGAGATTGGAAACTTGTCGAACCTGCAAACTCTAGGTATGGCGTATAACGCTTTCTCGCCGGCGGAAATACCGCCGGAGTTTTGTAATTTGACGAAATTGGAGTATCTGTGGATGACGCAGACGAATTTGATCGGTGAAATACCTGAGAGATTTTCGGAATTATCGAATCTCGACCGGTTGGATTTATCTTACAACAATTTACAAGGTCAAATTCCTCCAGGTTTGTTCTTATTGAAGAACTTGAGCATTTTGATACTGTTCAAAAATAATTTCTCGAATTCAATCCCGGCGGTGATCGAGTCAGTTAACTTGACTCAAATTGATCTCTCTATGAACAACTTGACCGGATCAATTCCGGTTGATTTTGGTAAACTGCAACAGCTAGAGAATCTGCATTTGTTTTCGAACAAATTGTCCGGTGAAATTCCAGTCAGCTTAGCCCAAATTCCAGCACTGCAAATCTTCCGAGTTTTTCGAAACAAATTGACCGGTGAAATTCCAGCTGAATTCGGCCTACACTCAAAGCTGGAATCATTTGAAGTATCCGAAAATGATCTCACCGGAAAGTTGCCGGAGAGTTTATGCGTTGGCGGCGTGTTAACCGGAGTCATTGCTTTCGGAAACAAACTCACCGGAGAAATACCTCGATCACTAGGTAATTGTAATAGTCTGCATAGTTTGCAGCTATATGGTAACAATTTTTCAGGTATTGTCCCTTCAGGGATATGGACTTTGATCAATATTACAAGCTTGAGGCTGAGTGATAATTTGTTTTCCGGTGAGCTTCCTATTAGGGTTTCATGGAATTTGACCAGAGTTGAGATAAGTAACAATAGGTTTTCCGGTGGGGTTCCTACTGGGATTTCTTCTTGGGCTAGTTTAGTTGTTTTGAAGGCTAGTAACAACATGTTTTCCGGTGAGATTCCATTGGAATTGACTACTCTTAGTGAGCTCACTACCCTTTTGCTAGATGGAAATTACCTTTCCGGTGATTTCCCATCAAAAATCTTGTCGTGGAAATCGTTAACAACGTTGAATTTAGCTAGAAATAAACTCTCCGGCTCAATCCCACCTGTGATCGGTTCTTTGCCCGATCTTCTTGATCTAGACTTGTCAGAAAACCAGTTCTCCGGTCAAATTCCGTCTCAGTTAGGGGGTTTAGGGTTGACTACTTTGAACTTGTCCTCCAACAAACTCTCCGGGAATATCCCTTATGAATTTGATAACATGGCTTTTGAAAACAGTTTCTTGAACAATCCCAATCTTTGTTCTTCTTCCAAAGTTTCCAACCTCAGAAGTTGCCATGCCAAATATTCGAGCTCCAAACATTTAACCCCGAAAATTATAGTCATTATTTCGCTCCTGGCAGTTCTTTTCCTTGCTGCAATTTTATTCACTTTCTTCGTGATTAAAGAGTACAGGAAGAAGAAACACAGGCAGGATATCACTACATGGAAGTTGACCTCATTTCATAAGATGGATTTCACAGGGGTAAACATTTTGTCAAATTTGGAAGAAAATAACCTCATAGGCAGTGGGGGTTCAGGAAAGGTATACCAAATTGGAATTGGCAGGCCAGGGGAGTATATTGCAGCCAAGAAGATTTGGAGCAACAGAAAACTAGAAAGCACTCTAGAGAAAGAATTTCAATCTGAGGTTCAAATCTTGGGGTCAATCCGACATTCCAATATAGTCAAACTCTTTTGCTGCATTTCGAGTGATGATTCAAAGATTCTGGTTTACGAGTACATGGAAAATGGTAGTCTTGATAAATGGCTTCATGGGGTTCTTCCTATTGTATTGGATTGGCCAAGAAGGTTGAATATTGCTATTGGAGCTGCACAAGGGCTTTGTTACATGCATCATGGAAACTCTCCTCCGATCATCCATCGAGATGTGAAGTCTAGCAATATTTTGTTGGATTCCCAGTTTAATGCTTGTATTGCAGATTTCGGCCTTGCGAAGATCTTAGACAAGCACAAGGCGGATGGGACTCAAATCATGACTGATGTTGCTGGCTCTGCTGGTTACATGGCTCCGGGTAAAAGCACTTATCCCTTGTTATCTTTATCACTTTTACTGCAAAAACAAAATTTAGGGTAAATTACAAAAAAAGTACCAATGTCCACGAAGCGGTACTAATTTAGGGTCCCACTTTCTAATTTTGTCAATTTAGGGCGTAAGTTGCCAAATATTGACCAAAATAGGACTTTTGACGATTTCTGTCAAAAAACCCAGTTAAGTAGTCGCTTGCCACTCACGTCAGAAACTGTTGAAAGCAATATTGTCATTTCATATTGGGTGAATTACAACTACAAAAGATGGCCTAAAGTGCACGAAATTTGACCGGTTTAGGGCTTAAAATGCTGCCACCACTCACCACCATAGTGCCGCCATCACCACTACCACCCCCTCTCCCAACCCTTCGGGTATTCCCATGTTTTTCCAAGAAATCGAGCAATAATTAAAATAATTAACTATTGATCCTCTTAAAAGAATTGGCTACTGATCCTCTTAATGTGGTGGGGGTGGGGTGAGTGATGGTGGTGGTGGTGGTGAAATGCGGCGGTGGGTACTGCTCCGTGAACATTAGGCCATATTTTGTAATTTACCCTTCTTTTTAACTTGAAACTATTCTAATATCTTCTCCGATTGATTGCAGAGTATGCTATAACTAGTAGGGTGAGTGCAAAGACCGACGTATATAGCTTTGGAGTGGTATTACTAGAACTAGTGACCGGAAAAGAAGCCAACGGAGGAGGCGGGGATAAAGGGCTAGCAGAATGGGCTTGGAATCACTACAAGGAAAGTAAATCTATTGTAGATTTATTGGATCGCAAGCTCAAAGAACCATCTTGCTATATGGAGCAAATTTCAACTGTCTTCAAACTAGGGCTCGTTTGTACTAGCACATTAGCTTCTAGTAGACCTTCGATGAAGGAAGCTGTGGGGATTCTTCGTCGTTGCAGTCCACTCGAAGTGTCTGAAGAAAAGAAGGTGGGGACGGAGAACGTAATTGCGCCACTTCTTGGGGAAACCTATCTCTCCAGTTACATAAAACGCAGCGTTAAAAGTTCGGATGAAATGGAAGACAGTTTTGCTTCCAAAGTCTGATATTAAGATTTTTTCACCAAAGCATGTGGATATAGAGAGGAGGTGAGGTACGTAGTTCCTCAAGCAGTAAGATTATCTTTTTAGCTTCCACGGTGAGTTTGCATGCACATTGACTAGTCAACTTTAACGGGTCAGATTGCGTGCACCTTGACTAGTCAACTTGTCCGGACTAGTGAATAAAAATGCTTATATTAGAGGAGTATATAGTTCCTCAATCGGTAGAGTAGCATTTAAATTAATGTAACGAGGTGTAAGTAATATATATTGGAATGTTAATAGTAAGAGAAGAACTTCTCAAGCAGCAAAAACACAATATCCAGAAAGGGTCAATTGCAATTTAGTTACCAAATTTTACGCATATTTGAAAATTAGTTCTCAGCATCGTATTTTTTCCAACCTGATTACACATTTTGTTGTAAACTAATGGAAAAATTGACGGAGCATTAATTAATTAACGAAAGTTGATGGAAAAACTTAACTAGATTCTTTGTAAATGTAACCCTATGGTCATTTTCAACTATTTCATCCATTCATCATTATCGAGTATCAGCCCACCTTTGCTACACACCATCACCACTAGTGGTTGTATTTAGAAATAGGATTTGTTTAATGAGGGCAAAATAGGAAAAAAAAAATACTCTCCCCATCAGTTTAACACCTAATTGCAACAAAATGTATGAAGTTGAGAATAGGGTTGCAAAAAAATACAATGTTGAAAACCAGTTTGCAAATGTCTTGTGGCCTTGTTCAATGTCCTATCCTATCGCCTTGTACTCGTACATTGGCTCAAGGTTTTATTTTGAATTCTATCCAATCTATTTTCAGTTTGCAAATGTGTATAAAAGTAAGGTAACCGAATTGCAATTGACTCTATTCGGAAATAAGCGCAAACTTCAAATTGACCTGCGACTCAAATTTTCTGGAAGGACCACTTCATATTCAGGTAAAATCTCAACAAGGGCCAGATAAAAACTCAAGTAAGATGTGCATTGCACGAGCGTTTACAGAAGTACAATAGTACAAGTCCAGAAGAGCCCTAAACTTGTCTCTGACTAAAAGAAGGAAAGAAAAGAGTACAAGTCTAGAGAACATCCAACACCGAAAGGTAAAATACCTACGATCAGTGTGTGTAGTAAGTTTAGAGAATAGCCACGCCAATGCTCGAGCTTCAGCTGCATTCTGTAAAACACCATTACTGTTAACACCTGACGGCCAATTTCTACACATTCTTTTTACTGCTGATGATATATTTAACTGACGACCAGCCATGACAGCTGAATCGTCCCCACGGATCCCACGTGCTGCCTCTGATTCCTAGCACACGGTAAATTTTTACTTGAATTATGGTGTACCATTTTAAACTTCAAGCCGTAAATTCCATGCTCAACCTGTAATGGGAAAACCACCAGACCAACGGGGAAAAAAATACAGAATAAAGATAATGTTAATAATACTGTAATATTTGGGATTTCATAAGACATGCCTTATTGCTGACTGCTGCATAGGTTCAGAACTTGTTCCATCATCGGCCATTACATCCTCAAGAGCAATGTTACGCTGAATAAGATAAATAATTTAGTGAGATAATGACATGTCAGTTCTGTATCAAACAATATGTTCATGGGGACGAGAACCAGAAAGATTGACTTCTACCCGGAAAGTTAGTCCCACTTTGTTTCTGTGAAAAACTTGATCGAACTTTGACCAAAGATTTAAGAAATCTTAATTATGCCAATGAAATTCTAAACCCTTCTATTGATACAACAACATTACCCCAGTGCCGCAAAGGATCCCACCTATGGTGGGACCTACGGTGGGGTAAGGGGGGTCGGATATACGCAGCCTAGCCCCCGTATTAAAACACAGAGAGGCTGTTTCCGAATGACCCATATGAAAATTGCGTCGAAAATTGCATGAACCGACTGCTGCTTCATAACAAAGAAGCGCAGACAGAGGGAGCAATTTTTACACTTTCATTAGGATAATTAAATTGACATATATTATTGGTCACTTTTTAATCAAGTTGACCAATAAAAACAAAGCGGGACTATCTTTCCGTGACAGAGGGAGCAACAAAATAACAGTACTAAGAAAAAAATGCATATATGCATAGAGAGGTGAATCCCAACTGCAGGGGTAAGGTGTTTAGCAGCAGAAAATTGAAATTAAGTATATATATGTACAACCAACCTTTAGTTCTTCAGTTAAGCAAGGTTCAGGTGCTCCGGATGGACCGGACCTACTCAAGGATCCATTCCCAGAAAATAGCTCCTTGCCTGCATCACCCTGCAAGTACCCTTTGGCTCTCACTATCTTCCAAACATCCAGTATTTCTCACTTCCATCAGCGACAATTCCAAACCCAAAATCCTCAAACCATGAAACTCACCTCAACTCCTAAGACATTTCCAGCATTTTCTGTCCCAACTGTCTGCTTGCATTGTCTGATTAGCTGTCTGTCATCCTCAACCAAACTCTCTGTCCGTTTTTCCGATGCTATAAGTTCATCTGGGCCCTCATCTGGTCCTGGCTGGTCAACCCTTGAGGGGAGTCCTTCCAGTGGTTCATCAAGATCCATTTGTTTCTTGAGTCCCGGACTGTTAGGGACATGTATGTCCTTCCGCTCATTCAACTGAATTTGTACACAATTACCAAAGTCACCCATTTTAACATTATCTCCACCCATCCCTTCACTTTTCTCCAATAGGCCAACAGCTGGGGAATTGTATGCATTCATTTCTGGGCTTATAGAGGACCGTTTCTCTGGTTTGCTTAAGTTCACATCAACTGTTTCTGCATTTGGTTTCCTCTTGAGCTGCCTTTCTGCAGATGGAGACCTGAAGCCTTCAGAATCTCCCTCGGGGACTTTGGCAGACTGCTGGGGTGCGTACCTTGAAGCTCGTGGACGTTTATACCCTTCGGGAAAAATATACGCAGGAAGTTGCTTCCTACGAACATGGGAGACAAAGATATCCATCCCTGGTTTCCAAAGCAGGTACATGATTACTTCTTGCTTAAACTCCTCAACCGTACCACGTATATCAAATTGCTGCCCTTCTTGAACTTTGACTCCCTGCTGCCTTTGCAGGCCCATGAAGAACGCGCAGTGTGGACATGGCTTTGAGGAGTCCACGTACTCATTTGGATAAGGATGGCACTGTAACATACTGTATGTGTCCCGTTCTATCTGCAAAACGAAAAAAAGGGGGGAGGGAGGAAGTAAGAATGACATAATTCTAATACTATTTTTTGTAACTTCAGAATCTAAAACTTGTTGCATCTAGCATTCTCAAATCTGTCATCTACTCTGAAACTTCACTTTTGAATTTCAACTCAAAAGAAACAAAAGGCAAGAAAAGGTAAGCATAGTCTTAGTTTATCAATAGGACGGTGTTTCTCAAACCTATAATGTAATAAAGGACATTGACGCAAACACACGTGACTCTTTTCTTTCTGGGGTGAAAACAAGAAATCAAAGTAATCGATATGCACACGCATAAACACACACGCATTTGTGTGCACTTGTGTGTGTTCACACTTCACATGCTTGTTGTGAGAATGCCAAACAAACATGGCTTTAAATAACTACTTCATCCCCCCCCCCACACACACACACACATACAAAAAAAAAAAAAAAAAAGGAATCTGATCAATTTAAGATGTCCCCAAATACTGACTTTCCCAAGATAAGCAATCAAATATAGTGATCTTTTAAATTTACCCTGTATAGAAATATTAGGTTTCAAGTTTCTTCACATTCATGACAAATAGTAGAGGTTTCTAGTCATTCATTGGTTAGTCTCAGACTATAATCTCCAAACAATAAAACATCACCAGGGAGTCAGGGACTACTAACGAACAGACCTTTAAAGTAAGTTGTCTAAGCCGAGACTCCACCCAGCCTCTCCAAGCTAGCAAGTCATTTTTGTCAGCTGCAACAATGTCCACCTGCAGATAGTTCTTATACACCTCAAAAAAGAGATATGGTTCAAACAGAGCACTCCACTGAGCCTTGTTCGAGTCAATCTCCTGAAAATGCATACGAGAAACCAGAAAAAATGGTATCAATCATCAACTGAAGACATCTTGAAAAATACGAGGCAACAAGAAAAATATAAAGACGGAGCTTGTATGTACCTCACAGACTTTGTTTCCAAATTGGAACTGGTCCACCATAACACGGAGAGTACTAGTTGAGACATTGTAACTAGAGTTCATGCAGGGATAGGCTGGTGTGATGATTGGCATAAGATGGAACCTATCCCGAGAGTTTCTCCGCGGGTCCCACACAGGAAACCCAAGATCATCTCCTTCAATTGGGCATAACATTACAGGGTTTGGCCAACGCCACTGTGTATAAACTCTGAAGAACCGGGCAACCAGCATACTAGGGATTGCATTCGGATAAAGCTGGCATACCTGAGCAACTAAAAGAGCCCAATTTACGCCACCAAGAAATCCAGTAACCTAACGCGAGGAGAAAATGATTAAAGCATCAAGACTGCGAATTGATATTGGGAAAAGATCAAATTAGGAAGAAAGACTATAGTTGTGTGCCTTACATTTGAATATACACTGCGCCTTCTAGCCCAAAACTTTAAACATCTAAGGGTTGTGCGGAAGTACTACAATTTTTAAAGGTGATTAATAGTGGTAAAGTCAGTATATACATCAACGAAAGAGAATAATGATTCATCACATTCACCTCTACATTAGGAACAAGTTTAAGAATTTGATCTGCAACCCTACATCCATTAAGACTACGTACAGTTTGCTCGTCAATGTTGAATAGCACAGAATTATGAGAGATATCCAAGTCCTGCCACATGTTAGTTTTACAGCAATGAAAACACCCAACGTAACTTATATGAACAAACATAAGATGCATAGCTTCTCCCGGTAACTAATTAACCACAGCAATCCAAAGCAACATCAGTTGTCAATAACGCCGAGAAGAAATATGTTTTAAGATAAACCAGCTAACCAATGACATACATCCAACTAATTGACACAATGAATGGATGTCTCAGGAGTAAGTACTGCATCAAATGTGATAGTTGACTCCTCGGGAGTCACAATGGAAACCTAATTTAGTTTATTTCATCCTCCTCAGCACTTGATTTCCCTAAAATGGTTCTGCATATTGCTGCAGGAGAAAATGTAATATTAGGTGTCACTGCAAAACTAGATATTTGCAGAATCCAATAACCTTTTGCCATGTCAGCTAAAGAACCCAAAACACAACATCTTTCCATAAGCTTGCATGCACGGTAACAAAACTTATTAAAACCCCCAACTATCATTCTCGGCATTTTGTTTCAGAATGAACTTACAACTTGATTGTTTAAATCAAGTCGGTGGATTGGTTCCAAAAAAAATAAAAAATCAAGTCAGTGGATAGAATTGAAGATGAATCTGACTATCTCTTCAATCAGTCCTTTTGAAGGATTGGTTGCTGCAATTGTGGCCGATAAAAAGTCCGAGAAATTATTGTCATGTCTGAAACAATTGGGTTCATACTAGGTTACGATAATGGAGATTAGAAGGAAGGAAGTGGGGGCGATGCAATTGAGGGCGGCGGAGATGGCATAGAAAGATTTGCTGAGGCGTTGGTTGAAATAACTGGGTGGAATGGATTCTCCTCATTTGGCAGTTGTGAATGGTGATTTGAGTACCGTTCTCGGGTCAAACTTGAGTATGCAATAGAAAGCACACCACAGATTTCTTCTTTCTAACCCCAGAATTTGAATTGAGTTTGGTGGTTCCTTTCCCAGATCTTTTTGGGATTTCTTGGTGCTTTGTTACAATGTGGGCAATCCCAGGGGAATAGCATGTGTTTTTGTCATTTTGCTGACATGGCAAACTGTGATTAGTTCTGTAAATCATAGGTTTTACAGTGACACTATACCGAGTAGAAGTCAATGCAAGCAAATTCCTAGAATGCAAGATTACTAATATGCATACAATATATACCAACTAACCAGCTACATCCTATCAGAATGTTACTTGGATGGCCATATCTAAAATACGTTTTTTTACAATGTTATATAGAAAACCCCATTCTAGCTTCTTTCATGCTCATCCAGCATTTGGATTACCTAATCATTAATGATATCTCATGCATATGCATAAAGATTCCCTCAAAGAAACAGTACATATACGAACTTTAGGCTCACATATCTCTCAACTCAAGATAATAATCCCGAGACAAAAACAGATGCACTTGTGAGCAAAAACCCAGAAAAAATACAGAAATGTAGTTTTCAATAAAAGCTCTGTCAGCTCGAAGGGTATCAATAAGATGAGAAGGGCGAAGAAAGATAAGTAAACGGAACAAGGGAGAGAAGAGAAACTTGGAAGGACAGCCTCGTCACTTACTTCAGGGACAACCAATAGTGATATACTCGCATATAGAAGATCAATAGATATTCCCTCGAATTTGAACTTCATTACTGGGACATGAGCATCTGAAACTGGTTGAAGTTCAGTAACTTCTTCCATCTCGGCCAAAATATCATGTAAAATAATAAAGAAATCTTCCTGAGCAAAGAAATGCAAAAGAAAGTGTCAAACGTTATTTTGACAGTCTTCTTAGTACACACAAATCAGCCAACTTAGTAATTTACCTCTCGATTCACATAAGAAGGCCCAATGCACAAGGTGTCCATGTCAGCTCTAGGACCATGTACCTATACAGAAATGCTTTGTTAATTGTTACTCCAAAACAGTAAAGGTATACTGAAAAAGTGTAAAACAACAATGTCGCCTTGAGGAGGCTATCTGCTAAAGGTGGTGGCCATATTTTTTGAACTCCCACACCAAGGTTTGGAGTTTCTGAAATCTCGGTGATTTGGTTTGGATGTCGAGGCTACCAATCTGCAAAGAACGCCGAATCAATGTGATTAGTGTTCTTATAACTCGCAGAAATTCGGTCAATTTGGTGAAGTATTTGATCATTTGGCCAAATCACTGAGTTGACTTGGAGGAAGTAAACATGAATCAGGCCAACTGAACCATACCTGACCATCACGAAAAGATTGGAGAGTACGTTCTACTCCATGTGTGGCGTGATATCCCTTGATCGAGTCTATATCTCATTCCCCGTCTCCACATTTGTCGCTCTCTTCATGTGGTTTACAATGTAGGCTGGTTTTCAGCCATTTATAAAGACTAGGCAGGTAATATATGCCTAATTGTATCCCCTTCCTCCCTCAAAGAAAATATATGGTTTCTCACAACACCAAAACGTGTTTGATATTGTTGTATAATCAGTAGAACAATCTTTAGAACGATACAAGATGATTTTGTGCAAAAGAACTACTTTTACCCTCCACGAAGTAGTTTGTTACTTATCGCCCAGAACTGAAACTGATCCAGAAACTTCGCCAAAATCGACCTAACCAAGAACACCAAATGTCCTAATGCTCATTTTCTCAAATACTCCTATACATTTTTTTATTTTTTTTGAGATAACGCCTATTGCCTTAGGGTTATAAACGGACCTAATCAAGAACATCAACTGACCTATTTGCCCTCATTAAATGTTACCTCACCCGGTGCCTTCAAACCCTTATTTGCCCATACCCTGTTCACCTAAAAGGTCACTCTCTCTCCCTCCCTCTCCTTCTCTATTAACTTCTGCTCCGACCCACCCTCTCTGAAACTTCCTTTCCTAGTGGAAGCCTGACATTGTCAAATCCCTAACATCATTTCAGCCTATGTCTTTATTTTGATTCATAACTTGAATTAGACACCAATTTCAACGGTCTGGGTTAACCTCGACTTAGAAGCAAGTGGGTTGTTGTTTTAATGTTTTTTGGTGGTGGTGGGATTGTTGATGATTTCATGTTGGTGGTGGTGACAACAATAGAGGTAGAAGGTGCAGATTAAGAATGTATTATGTTTGTATTTATTTTGATTCAGTTTGACCATTCATCGCTTAATTTAGCTTTCACAGATTTGGGTTAACCAAAATCAAGCCAGAATCTTGATTTTTCTTTGACATCCTACTGTGTTTATGTCCGGGTTACTTCTAGTTGTTTTGGTCGGCGTTGGTGTGGTGCCAGCAGTAGTAGGCTTCTTGTTGTTTTCGTGTTGGTGGTGGTGGCAGCAGTGGTGGGTTATTGTTGTTTTGATATTAATGGAGGTGGGACAGGTTGGTGCTGTTGCTTTGGTGTTGGAGATGGTGGTGGCAATAGAGATTAGAAGCACGGTTTTAAATGTTGTGCATTTTGTTTTGATTTTACCAGTAGAGGTAGAGGTAGAAGCAGGGTAAAAATGACTTTACTAAGGCCTCATTTGTTTTTTACTTTTACCTCGTATTCAGATTTGAATGGGTGGGCGTATCAGATCTCCTCCAATTCAGATCATTTGTTTTTTTTTTTTTGTTGCCACTTAATTTTCAGATTTAAAATCATCACTTATTTGCCTCTTATTTGCCTTACAAGCAAATTCGGACAAAAATACCCGTATTCACTAATTCCAAACCCAACCTTCTCATTTGTGCCATCCAAATCTGCCCAATTTCTCTCTCATCTCTCTCTCTCTACCCCATCTTCCATGAATCTCCATCGATTTCGAAGAGTTTAACTGCTACTGCTAGAAGGCTTCGGTTGGTCTCTCCATAGTTGCGAAAGGCTAGCGCTTCTCTCGCCCGCCTCGCTGTTTTGGCGCCTTTAGGGCTCGACCGCCTTTTGGTTTTATGGCGGGCTGTTGTGCCGAGCTTTTTCCAACTGGTTAACAGCCGCCCCGCGTAAATTTTCTGAATTTTGAATAGTTTAGGCCCGGCGAGGCGTTTCTTGGTTATGGTGAAAGGCGTGAGGAATCCGCCTTTGTCAAAAGGCATAATATGCGTATGTGTTGGTGTTAAACTAGGTCATTTTGTAATTTTAGTTTCAATAATTTAACTTATCCAATGCGTTATTTTGGGATAATATGGAGTAAAGATAGCTTGCGATGTACATGAGAAAGAAAGATATACATAATTTCTCTCGAGCGATCAAAAGAAAATAAGTGTCATAAATAACAAATTAGAACAACGACAAAGGAATGTGACAAAAACACTACAAATAGCTTGTTTTATTCAAAATTTTAAAGGGGGGTTTGCAAATTTTTATATGTTTACTAATTTAATTTGTTTATTCGCTTTACTTTGGGTCTCCTCTGTCATTTGAAGTTTTAAATATATCTTATGTTCATCTCTAGGTATGAAATTATACATTTGAAATTATATATTCGACTTCACCTATTTCACGCTTTTAGACGACTACTCATTTAATGATTTGAACATAAAATGTGTTTTTTGTCTTAGAATTCTCACTTTTTGGTGTTTTAATTGTGTTAAGTTGCTATTACATGTGAAATTGTGACCTTTATTTAATGCAAAATTCTTGTTCTTAACATGTTTAAGAATTGTTTAATATATTTTACATATATATTATTTTACTATTCCTTTTGTTCTATTTTACCGCCTTGCACGCCTTTCGACCGCCTTTCAACCGGCTCGCCATTCGCCTTTTCCAGGAACTTATCGCCCGCCTCTCGCCTTTAACAACTATGGGTCTCTCCATCTTCGTCTCTCCCAGATCTAGACCGTCGTTAATAGAATGAAATGGAGCCACCGATGTGTCGAGGGGGAGTTCGTCGTCTCCTCCTCCCCATTCCTCCAACTCAGAGCTCAACGGTGTTGTCGTCGTCATACACCATCAGTCTCTCCTCCATCTTGCAGTCTGATCATCTCCTTTGGAATCCCCTTTTCTTAATTATGTTATTTCGTCTGTATTAGTGATTTACATTTTGGTTTTTGGGAAATGGGCATTTTCATTTCCTTAGGAAATCTGGGTTACTGACAAAAGAATTGAAGTGAGTTCTCCTGATTTGGTTAACAAGAAGGGGTTTTCCTCAAAATTAACAGTTTGCTTGGAATCCATTGGCTTCTTCCGTTTGGTTCTGTCATTTTGGGTTTACCAGGGGAAGGAGAAATTATAAATTTCTTGTGTTTTTTTTTTTAGTTTTGTCAATTAAATTCAATACTTTTTTTGAAGCAATTAAATTTGATACTTAAAATTGGTATACAAAATAAAATATTACAGTTAATTTTATTTTTATTTATTAATTTATATTTAATATTTAAATTAGCAATTTTAGAAATAAATATTGAAATAAAATAGTTATTATCTCAAAATATGAAATATTACTATTATATTGACATTCAACGGTCATTATTACAAAACAATCCACTATATAATATTTTAGAAGGTTAAAATGGTAAAAAGACACATTTCAGAAAATGAATTAAGATGTATAAACAAACAACTTGAACAATTCATAAATCAATCCTTCAGACACCACCTCTTATCAATTCAACCAATTTCAGATGTGAAATCAGATTTCAGGACTTAACACTTAAAAAAAAACACCTAAGTTATAAAAATGATTCACGTGTTTATTTGGTGATTGAGCAACATGCACGCCAACGAAGTTAAAATTTAGTCTTAAATGCATGCGTCCGAGCGGGGGCCATTTACAAAAGAAGAATTCAAGTAAGAGCGCTTAAAAAAGGCTCTGGCGCATGGGTGCTTTCATAGTTTACCCATTTTTAAAATTTATACACTACCTTCACCTCCCTAATATCAATAGAATCATAAGAAAACAGACAAAGACTGAGTTCGACACGTCAAGCAACAATCAATTAATTCTGAAGCTCAAATTAACCATAAATTAATAGTTGCTGAGAATAACCTACTTTTACTACTCTCTTTTTTTCTTGTACTCAACTACAACTCTGATCTTAAATCCATGATATTGCAACATTACCGATCTCAATCGCTAGTTATGGCAGAAGCACAAACAGAATAAAAAAAGGTTTTATCTCCCGGCACAATTGTGTGCTCCAATACAACCTTTAAGAATTTTCATTCCTGGATATTTATGAAATTACTCCGAGTACATGATTGGCATACAAACCTATTCATTAACTCAAAAATCCATGGGGAGAGGAAGTAAACAGATCTCTGACTTACCCCTAGTCGATATGACCCAAAAGTACGTACGACAGCGTTTGCATCCTCCACCATTTGATCTGTATACCCTCTCTGGCGGGTTAATTGCTTCACCCAGCGTTTCACAATCTACAATAGAAACACTTTAAACATCAGACAAGGAAGGGGGGACTTATACGAATTAAGAAATATGTGCTACACTATGGTACTCTTGATCAGCAGGAGAAAATGTGAAACATACTTATGTCTTCTCATTGAATTCAATATCTGTTGCTCCTTTCTATACTCTTCTTACTCATGCTCCTTAGCATTAACTTTATGAATATCATCTGCTATATATATATATATATATATATATTCTTGCACAATTGAACTCCAAATTCAAAAAACTTCCTCTTATGATCTTTGACCTTTGAATAAAAACCAACAACTATTTGATACTGACAGGGGTGTAAATGAGTAAGACCAACTCAAGTAGTAGATTATCAAACTCGGCTCGATTAAGTTTTGGAATGGTTCATCCTACATTAGATTATCACACTAACAATCAAACATTTTTGACGCTAATTATCAAACTCGTGAAATGGTTGTAAGTGTGATAATCTCAATTAAGTATATATATTTTGGTGACGAGGCATGATAGTGAGTGTGAAATTGAACATGATGTTTGATGGAGTGGGTCAAGTAACTTATCCCAAAAAATAGACATTCAGGGAGTACATTCAATTGCATATTGCAAAAATTGCAGTAAAACCTACCTGATTAAAGAAAGAAAAGTTGGAGTGATCCTACCCAATCAATTTTGTACCATTTAGTGAGACTAAAAATCTTAAGGGTGTTTATGTACTTAAGCTAACCATCTTTCTCAAATGTCTTTCAAGGTTAAAAATGGATATTCATTTAGGGACGCAGGAAATAGCCGTTATGAGTCGGGGGTCAGAAGGTTGTTACAGGTGTTGAGCCTGCTAAGCCACAGTGACTAATCTATGACAATTAGGTTTCTATGATGTGCTCTTCATTCACAAGTCTCTTTACAATTTGGTGATGCCTATGAGTGGGAGGGTTTGGAACCCACATCCTAGAGGCAATTAAAAATAACAATTTCCCTCCTTCCGCTTCTTCCTTTCAAGCCCCATACCCATACCCTCAACTTCAGCTATATCTTATACTGACCCAATATTTCCTGACCTTACAGACAACGATTACGCCAGCCTAGATTTGAGAAAAGGTTTTAGCTTCGTACACAGAGTATTTGTGATCTTCACTAAAGAGTAAACAGAATCTAATGCAGGTTAAACCATCCAACTTCGCTGCACTTATTACACATGAACTTAACGGATTCCTGAACTAGGCAGTCAGTGTTGGCTTAAGATAATTCTTTTGGAGAATTTGTGGATTGTTGTGATTGGCTAGGTTCTTTAATCGAGTATACTCCTAGTGTTTAAAGGCTGTGTCACTTGATTTGGCACCTTTTGATGATATATACCTGTGTACTTGTCAAAAAAAAAAACTGAGAAAAGTAATACATATCCGCAAAACAAGAAAAGATGCAGGTAAAAGGCATCTAACTCTCTTCTTAACAAAATTTGCATACCCAATTTCTCACACCCCAGACAAGCATTAATCTTTTAGTTGTTTTCTGTGTGCCTCCAGGCACGATAAGTAATCAAGCAAATCGGATTGTTTCGAAACATAAGCATAAGTAACTGGACAGCCTAACACCTTTAAACAATATTGGAATCCCAACTAAATAGGCGTAATAGAGCAGGCAACCTCAAGCAGTTTTTTCCCAGTAAGATAATAAGACAGAAAGACTATTGATTTTGGCACATTAATTTATTTATTGGAATTGCTTGCCTAAGAAATAGTTCTACAATATAGCCCAACTTCAATTACAATGGAATCCAAGCACATGCAAATCAACTCTAATATGAATTGTAGTGATACAAATATCGTATTCAAACCATGAAACAACTAATTCAAGATGCGTCGCCCAAATAAAGGTTATCTTACTTCTGCCTAAGCCCATTTAAACAAGAAACAAGCAAATTACCTCATCAATACGCTGAAGAACCTCTTCTCTCCTTGATGTTTCTTCCTTGCTCTCATACAACTCCGAAGACATCAATAACTTCAACCAGCCACCCATACCATCCATAATCATTACAAATTAAAACCAAGAAATATAAGATACTTCCTCCATTGCAAAAAAGAGCTCTAGTTAGACTTTAACAGGCCTACTTGACCATTTCCTATCAAAAAATCTAATATGCATTTTACTTGTTTAGGCACAAATTGTAAAACTATCAATATACTATATTTCACAAATGTTGTATGGTTGACCTTCTAAAATTAAAAAACTAGTAAAATGCATTTCTTCCCGTCCCACAATAAGTGTCGCACTTTCTCTTTCGGTCCGTTCATAAATAATAGTGTTTCTAAATAATAAAATAGTCTCAGATAAATTTTACCATGATACAAGTATTGCACAAACAATTAAATCACATTCCTTAAAAACATTGACAGGACAATTGTGACACTTATTATGAGACACGGGAGATACTAAGAAAAATGATAGTAATCTAGTCTGAAAGTTCAAAATAGATTTATTTGTAAGGGATACATACATATGGACAACCCAATAATGAAAAAAAAAATCTCTTATACTTTCTCATTTATGCATCCTTTAATTCATCATTTCCCTCAACCTTCCCTTATAATAGTAAACAAACAATATATATAGAAAATACTATTAGAATTAGGTAATCATTCCCTTAAAATGCCTTGTTAAGGGGTGAGGTTATCCAATTTTATATATTGGATCAATTATCTTCTACAAGTTGATGTGGGACAAATGGGACCTCAACACGCCCCATCACATGTAGGCCGGCATGACCATCGACTCTACACGTGAACCGTTAACACGCCGGCATAACCATCAGCCCAAACCCAACACATGTATACACCATCATCAACTTGGGCTAGCTCTAACACCATATTAGAATTGGATCATCATCCCCTTAAAAAGACCTTGTTGTTAAGGGGTGAGATTATCCAAATTTATATATTGGATCAATTATCTTCTCCAAGTTTATGTGGGACGAATGGGACTTCAACAGATACCTTTTCCAATTGAGCATTTCTCATAAGATCAGCCTCAGTCGGCCCGGCCAGTGAAATTGGGTTTGTCACACCATATCTCCTAACAGCCGCCGTCAGTGGCGGTGAATTCATTATACTCCCGGAGCCAAAAGTCTCTCAACACTGCACCAATATCACTAATTAAATTCTAAACTACAAAATCAAAAATTCTTACCACATAAAAAACAACAAATTCGGAATTGATTGAAATAAGAAAATGCATTGTAAAACCCTAAACTGTTTTTTGGCAAGATGTCAGTCAGCTACATACATACATATACACACACGTAATTCTGTGTGTATATAGATAGATGATTGGATCTTAGATAGATTCTAGAGAGATGTTTTTGGAAGACCTGAATGACGACGGCGAGCGGAAAACCATCGACCGGTTTGAGAATTCCCGATGGGTTTTGAGCCTTAAGGGAGTGTTTGGGCCGGCTCAAAACCTGAAAAGCGTTTTATTATTGGACACACATGGGGATCTGAGCCGCTAGTATTTTTTAATTATTTGAGCATTATTTGACTTTTTTTCTTTCGTCAATTTAATTATTTGAGCATTATTTCGCCCCCGCACATTTACTTATTATTCCCGCAATATAATTTTCAAAAAATTGTCATTAATTAAAATACTCTATTACCCTCACTCTAATTGTTCTCTTCTCCTTTCTAACAGGTCTGCCATTTTTACTCAAATCCATAGATATCTACCGCTCACCCCTTCCATCTCTCTCTACCATCAAAACTTTCCCTTTCTACATCAAAACTTTCTCTCTCTACTATTTCTTGTGGAGTCATAGGTAACAGCCTTTGGTGTTGATGGCGACGGAGGAGATGCTGGTGAAGCACGAGTCGGGGTACTGAGTCACAGAACATACGAATTTGATAGATTCGTCGGGTGTAGAGGCGAGAGACGGAGATGAGGACGATGAAGAGGAAGGCTCCGGTTGGGGAAAGAGAAGCTTCCATTCTCAAGTCTCAACAAACAATTTAGATCTGGAATGTGTGATTTCAAATTTAGGTTGTGTGATTTTAATTTCCATAAGCATTGTTGTTGTTGTTGTTGTTGTTGTTGTTGTTGTTGTAAGCATTGTTTGTTGTTGAGTTAAATTGAGACAAAATTTTGTTGTTTTTTGGTGTCTGTTATACCTTTCTTATTTTAGATTTCCTTAAAATGTGGGTCTTGAATGGGTGGTTGTGGAGGACTGATGGCGGTGGTTGTGGTGGTAGGTGGTGGACTGCTGGGTGGTGATGGTCAAGGAGATGAATGTGCGGGTGTATAATATTAGTGAAGGGTAATAAAGTCATTTCAATTAATGACATTTTTTTAAAATTAATATTGCGGGGGTATTAAGTAAATGTGCGGGGTTGAATAATAGTTCTCTTTTATTATTGGACACACATGGGGATCTGAGCCGCCTAGTACTTTTTAATTATTTGAGCATTATTTGACTTTTTTTCTTTCGTCAATTTAAGTATTTCGCAGGCGATTTTTTAGTGCATTTATAATTTTGTCCAATAATAATAATAAAAGAGGTGAACCACCGATCGACATAACAAATCAATAAAAGTTTAGATGAGATGTAAAATTTTATAAAAATTTACTTTAAACATTATTTCTATCCATCGATCCAAAGGTATTGTTGTGAATTTGGTGGTACCCCGTTGCAATCTAGACAAGAAATCAACACGCCACAGGCACTGATAATGGAAGAAACACTGCACGAGAACACTGAGTTGTTTGCAGGTTCATTCAACACATGAACTACGTCTGGGGGCAATTACCAAGCCAATATGTATTAGACACCTTCTAATATGTTGCTACATCAACTACTAATGTGTTCTAGGTCGTATCTATGTTTATATAGTTATACAAGGAAGCCCTAAATCTAATTTAAGAAGAGTTCTAATCAAAATAGGAAACAAAATAAAACTGCTGCTGAAAACCCGGGCCTAGCGCGGCCGCCCTATATGCGCGGCCGGTCGCCTCAAAAGGTTTAAGGAGCCATCGATTCTTGTCCCGAAGTGCGCGGTCGCGCGCACATCACCTGCTTTCTTGTGACCGCGATCTCAGAAACTCTTCTCCATTTGAACTCCTTCTTGATCTCACTTTGACTCCTTCGACTTAGGCTCCTTCTCTTCCTCATAGTTTAGGACTCCAATCCCAACAATCTCCCACCGGAGACTAAACTAAGTAAACATAGAAACACCCATCAACTCCCACCACGGAGTAAGGACCTTCGAACACATTTCCCCCATATTGGCTTGACACTACCTCTCCTCTCCTCAAGTACTAAGGCGAGTTGAAACCAAGCGACGTTTCAACCTCTCCGTGTTAGATGGTTCTTGCCTCTCCAAATCAGCTTCTACCTTGATTTCTCCCCGCAAGTCTAACTTCGCATTCTCCCTCCAGACCCACCTTCCTCGCAATGCTTCCCCCTTGAAACTTGGGCACACCTTGTTTCTTGCATCGTCATTTTCGGTCGAATACGCTCTCTGTTAGGGACGCTTGGACTTCAGCCCATGTTGACCAACTTTGTGTCCTTCTTCCTAACATACCGTTTCTTGATGTCTCTCCTTTTTACATCAATAGTGGTTCTTTAGCCTCTTGCTCCCACCGGAACGAATGTCGACATTGTAGGTGAAGTCTGGACATCTTCCCCACTTAACCCCGTGAGCTAACACCTTAGCCGCTTTCGTGACTTCCGAGACCTACGATGAAAGACACACGTACCCTTCAGCATCCAGGATTGTCCCACAGAAATCACCCTTTTCCTCAAATTCGGAACATGCATCACGTCGTGTAGTTGTAAAACAGCCACTGTTAGGTGTCTTCATCATCACATCCCCCTTTCCTTTGATCTTGATGGTTGACCATCACAAGATAGATAACCCCAAAATCTCGATTTTATACCGCTTCATTGATTCTATGCATCCAGCTAGCATGACAAGAAGCTCCAAAATCCAACACCCAAATCTTCACTTGCATTGCTCCTCTCCTAGGATTAATACATCTTCACCGTCATCCGCCACGCGTGTACACCACCATCTTTTCCGGACCAGTCATCGCTGATATGAGCCTAATTCGCCACAATTGTAGCACTTGACCTTTTTCCCCTTTTCGGTCTTCCCCTTATTTCTCTCACCTAAGTGCGGCCCCATCTACGGAAGATTCTCCCCTTTTCTCTTTCCTTCGCAACTCCTCTTGAAGGATGAGATCTCTAACCTCCGTATACACAATCTTTGTTTTCGACGTACTAATCGTTGTGACGGTAACCTCCCAACTATCGGGCAATGATTTTAGTAGAAAACAAGCTAGCACTTCATCGGAGAAAGTAATATCAACACTTTTGATTGGTCCACCATTACCTTTGAAATTGCCGATATGACTTGTCGGCTACATCTGCCCCTCGACATCTTCGCATTCGCAAACCTCTTTATCAAATGCACCTTATTGATATTCGACGGCTTCTCAGTACATGTCTGACAGCGTTTGTAGCAACTCCGCGTTGTCTTGGCCTCCATAGAGTTCAGTGCAACGTCGTCGATTAGGAACTCCTCACTGCTCCTAACGCCTTAGATCTAACGTCTCCCAATCATCTTGTGACATGTCTTCGGGCTTTTCCTTCAAGGTTTATGAAGATCCTTACAATAAAGGTAATCTTCAATCCTTGTCCTCCAGAACGTGAAATTCACACCGTTGAATTTCTCGATTGAGTTCTTCATCTGATTGCTTCACCGAAAATCCCCAAGAACGCGATTCAAAATTAATCAACTAATGAAAAGATTTTGAATCCTCCGAACCAGGCTTTGATACCAGTTGTTGTGAATTTGGTGGTACCCCGTTGCAATCTAGACAAGAAATCAACACACCCACAAGCACAATAATGGAAGAAACACACGCAAGAACACGAGAGTTGTTACACGGTTCATTCAACACATGAACTACGTCCGGGGGCAATTGCCAAGCCAATATGTATTAGACACCTTCTAATATGTTGCTACATCAACTACCAATGTGTTCTAGGTCGTATCTATGTTTATATAGTTATACAAGGAAGCCCTAAATCTAATTTAAGAAGAGTTCTAATCAAAATAGGAAACAAAATAAAGCTAACTAGCGAAAACCCGGGCCTAGGCGCAGCCGCCTCATGCACCAGCGCGGTCGCCCTCAAAAGTTTCAGGAGCCATCGATTCCTGTCATCAAGTGCGCGGGCGCGCACCATCACCTGCGCGGCCGCGCAAGTCTCCAGAAACTCTTCTCCGTTTTGAACTCCTTCTTGATCTCACCAACTCCTCCGACTTAGGCTCCTTCTCTTCCTTATAGTTTTGGACTCCAATCCCAACAGGTATAAGGCTAAAATTACTATTATACCTAAGTATAAAAATATTTTTTCCAAAAAAATTCATCTTATCTTAAAAAAATATAAAAAATCTCACATTTTACTAAGCAATTTGCTCTTACACCCAAAGGTATAAGACTAAGATTACTTTTATACCTAAATTTTGGGTTTTTTTGAAATTTTGATCTGAATCTCTATTTGAATATGGACTTTTGTATCTCATCTATATTTTTATGAAGAATAATTTGGGGTGAGGGGACTTATGAAATTATTCCAACTTTTTTTATCCATTTTAAATTAAATAATATGAGTCGGTGTTATGAGAAACGTGATTTACACTGAAAACGTGTTTTATAATAAGGGACGTTTGGTACACCATCTTAACTCCGAATAACAATGAGGGAATTTAGGGGCGAGCAGAAAAACCGAAAAATTGAAAAAAATCGAAAAAATTGAAACCGAAAAATCAAATCGATAACTTAATGGTTTGGTGTGATTTTTTAAAACTCAAAAACCGGCTGAACCGGTTTGGTTTTGTATAAATAAACCGGTAAAAAAATCGAACTGAATCGAAATTACTTATACGCTGACGTTTAATATCCCATATATATAATCGCTGATTCTCTCGTTCGCCGTTCAGTAATCGACAATCCCTCACAGCGGGCTCACTTCAAACTCGATAGACCTAACCCTAAAATCAAGGCGGCGATCTTTCTCTTGTTGTTGTCGTTGTCGTTGTTACGTACGCCAACGCCGACCACCACTCTTCCTAGTAAGCTTGAATGTTCATACGAGTTAATCAATAAAGTTTTATTTCGTTGAATTTTTGTTCGGGTTTATGCAATGAATCGAATTAGATTGAGCGGATTGAGGGTTCTGTAATTTTCAATTTGATCATTATTTTTTCTAAATGATTTCGAAATTAGGGCTTTTTTATGTTGCGAGTACTTGATGAACATGAAAAATTACGTTTTCAATATCTGTTAGGGTTATGATATATTCTTTGCAAGTATATGTTTGATAGTTTTGTTCTGTGTTTTCTCAATTATTTGCTATATTGATTCAAATAATGTATGCTTTTGTAGATGGAGCCCATTAATGTTGAGACCGAGGAAGAAAGCGAGAAGAAAGAGATGCGTGCTGAAGAAAAAGATGGGAATGTGAGAGTTGATGATGAGAAGGGGGAAGGGCATACAAGAGCTAGAAGATCAATGGTATGGGATCATTTCACTTATGTTAAAGGTGCAACTACAGCACAATGTCCTTATTGCAAAAAATGGTTAGCATGTCATTCTAGTGATGTTGGTACCTCCAATTTGAAGGGTCATTTAGAACAACGTTGTGCTAACTCTCCTGTTCTGTTAAGGAAGAAAGGTGATATGAAGAAATATATCTTAGGTTTTAAGCCTGTAGGAAAAGGGGAAGGTAGTTCTCTTACTACTCATGCTTTTAATGAAGAGAAGTGTAAAAAGACACTTGCTAGAATGTACATCAAAGATAATAGACCTTTTAGTATTGTATATGATGAAGGATTTCAGGAATATTCTTGGCAATTAAATCTAATGTTTAAATTGCCATCTAGGTGGACTGTAGCTAGAGAATGTTTAAGGATTTACAAGGAAGAGGCTGCCATCCTTAAGAAGCTTTTAAAAGATCAAACAGTTTCACTTACCACTGATACTTGGTCATCTGTTCAAAACATCAATTATATGTGTCTTACCGTCCATTGGGTTAATGATGATTGGGTTTTGAAGAATTTTTTTTTGAATTTTTGTCCGATAGCTAATCATAGAGGTGAGACAATTGGGAAAATGGTTTATTTATGCTTGCAAGTCTGGGGTATTGATCGGGTTTTCACTGTGACTGTTGATAATGCTTCATCAAATGATGGAGCTATTCGATATTTGAAAAAAAAGTCTTAGAGGGCCTAATGCCATACTTGATTGTAACCACATGCATTAAAGATGTTTTGCACATATTATAAATCTTATTGTGAGAGAAGGGTTGGAGGAACAAAATGTGTCCATCTCAAGAATAAGAAATGCTGTGAGGTATGTTAGGTCATCACCATCTAGGACTGCAAGGTTTAGGGAATGTGTTAAAAAAAAGTTAAAATTGATTGTAATAAGAAACCTTCTCTTGATGTTGAAAGAAGGTGGATTCCATCTACCTAATGTTAGAAACCGTTGTGAGGTATACTGATGCTTTTGAGAGGATGAAATTGGTAGATGACAATTTCTTGGTCTACTTTGATGTTGATGATGAAGACGAAGGTGAGAGTGGTACAAGAAAAAGAAAGAGAAAAGAAAAGGTTAGCGGGCCTCCGGATGCTAATGATTGGAAAATTGCAAATCAATTTGTTGAGTACTTGAGTATCTTTTACAATGTGACCAATTTAATTTCGGGGTCTAAGTTTGTCACATCTAACTTGTTTTTTGGTCAACTTGTGACAATGCATGCAACCATAGCACAAATGTGTATGGATGTGGATGAGGGAAGGAAGAAAATGGCACTTTCAATGAAAGCAAAATATGACAAATATTGGGAGAACATGGATAATATGAATTTTTTGTTGTATGTGGCCGTTGTTTTGGATCCTCGCAATAAAATGTGCTTTCTTGAGTGGTGTTTAGATTAAATTTATGGATTTGATTCATCAAGGACCAAGGACATGTGTGGCAAAGTGACTAAAACATTGAATGACTTGTATGATCATTACAAAAAAAGAGGAAAATATGAATGGTGGCAAAAAGGATGCTTCTTCATCTTCAAACTCTATTGGAGGTTCTACTTTCTTGGGTAATAGTGTTAAAAATCTAGAATCCAACTTCTTAAAATATTTGGAGGAGAAAGGAGGGATCCCCGATAAGTCGGAATTGAGTTATATTTGATGGATGTAATTGAAAAAAGAGATGATAAATTTGATATTTTAGCTTGGTGGAAAGCTAATTATACGAGGTATCCTATCTTATCTCAAGTTGCTAAATATGTTTTGGGGATGCCAATCTCCATTCTTACTTCGAAGTCCGCATTTAGCACCGGTGGTAGGGTGATTGATCCATTTAGGAGCTCTCTTACTCCTCAAACCGCTGAAGCTTTAATTTGTATACAAGATTGAATACGCCCTACCCCCGTCGATCTTGAGCTTCCCGATGTTCATGCTAAGGCTATAGAGGAATTACAAGAGAAGTTAGAGAAACTCGAAACTGGTATGACATGTTCTTGATTTTTTGGTATTTATAATGAGTTTGCCTCACTTTTAACATATTCCATCTTTTTATTATTTTAGATGAATTTGAAGGGGGACCAAAGTTCTTTGAACAGACTGTGGTTGATGACTGATGAAAATTTGGTATGATAGTTATTTTTTCGTTGTTTTGATGGTTTATGCTGTTTTGATTTTATTTTTTTTTATTGTTATAATGTTTTTTTTATGCTGTTATGGTGTCTTTTCTTTTGGTACAGGTTTGTGTTTTTTTTTTCTTTTTGGTACGGAGATTTATTTTTTTTTTTTTTTTTTCTGTTATGATTTTGTGTCTTTCAGTTTTTACATCATTTCATTCAGTGAAGTATTCGATGATCAGGATTAAACTGTGACAAAATGATAACATTTCACATAACTTTACTATAACTATTGAATTGTATGTTAAATTCAATCCAGAGTGAAGACTCAATGTTATGAGCTGCTGTAGAAGAGTAGAAATACCTCTTTGTCTAGTTTCTGTCATGTCCCTTACATAATAAACTACCTACTGGGCACTGATCAATTTGCTGGTAGATAAAAAGGGTTACCATCTGTGAGTTTGCCTACCTGCAGTGGACAGAAAACAACTCAATCAAGTATATTCAACTTCTTTCCCAGTATTTTATTTTATATAACAAGATGTGTTTATTTTTAAGTGGTCCTGGAATGGGAGTCCTAAATGTTATTTATCGTTCTCTTTGGTCCTTGTTTGCTAAGTTGTCAATTGTATCCGAAACTTATCAAAGTGCTATTCATTTAAAATTAATGGACCTGGAAAAATCTATCATATGAAACCAATCTAAGTGATAATGATCATTTGATATTTATCTGTGTGCTATCTCATATCGTTGCATCTTAATTCCTTTGCTTCTGTATCTGCCTATTTCATAGTTTATTAAAAAAGTGTTATCTAAATTGTTTGTAACTAAAATTTTGTTACCCTTTCTATTTCCAGAGGTTAAAGAGAAAGTGTCGAAAGATGAGACATAGATATGCTGATGGCTTCTTTTGTGTGGTCCTAACTAGCGGAGTGCAGTTCCAATATTATCAAATGTTTGCTTCTACATAATGTTGGTTACTGATTTTGGTATTGATAGTGCTACAAAACAACTTTATATGTCTAGTTTTAATTTATTTTTTTTATATGCAACTTTGATTCAAAGCTGGTATGTATGAATGAATGAATGATGTAATGTTTTCTTTTTTGATTATTGAAATTATAGTCTCCCTTTCTATATATTGTTTTTTTATATGCAACTCTGAAGGTGTGAGGTTGTACCTACACTGATGTTAAAATTTTGAATGGTGTCCCAAACGACACTGAATGACACTGAAATCAAACCCGAAACCGAAAAAAATCGAAACTGAACGGTTTTGAAATACAAAAATCGATATTTTTCGGTTCGATTTCGATTTTAGCCTAAAACTAAATCAAACCGGATCGTGCACAGGAATTATTAAGCCAAAGTAAATCTTGTTTGGTAGATAGTTAGGGATGGGCATTAATAATTTGCATTATGGGGTTTAGGGGTTTATCCTTCACTAATAATTCGGACTGAGGGATGGTATAAGCAATCGCGATTAAAAATTTAGTGCAAATATACTAATGGAGATCAATAATAAGTTTGGGTTTTAATTTTATTATTTGTTATTTTATGGTAATTTTTGGAAGTATATTTAAATAGGTAATAATTTTATGTTTTTGAAGTAGATTTAGGGCATTTGATATAACTTATTTACAAGTGTTTATAACTTATTACTTTTCGTAAGTTATTTTTGTGTCGTTTGATTTCATTTTTGGTTAAATAAGTCATAAGTCATGTACAAGTCAATTAAATCACAATTCCCTTATAAGTCATAATCAGTAGGCAAAGTGTTGAATCAAAAAAGCACTTGTGAACATTAAAATATGAACAGTAAAAAAATAATAATAATAATAATAATAATAATAATAATAATAATAATAATAATAATAATAATTATTATAATTATTATTATTATTATTATTATTATTATTATTATTATTATTATTATTATTATTATTATTATTGTTGTTGTTGTTGTTGTTGTTGAGTTGTTCTTGTGTGAAACTAGTTCTAGGATAAGCTATCCTAGAACCTGTTTTGCTAAAGTGTCTTTTCTAGTACAATAAAGTGCCTGTTGCAATATAAACAAAGTGTATGTTCTATTATGACACTAATAAACACATTTAAATCGGTTGTAATGTAAAATAATGCAGTGATATTGTTGAAAAATAGTGTCTGTTGTAGTGTTAAAAAGTGCCTGTTGTAGTATTGAAAAGTGTCTCTTGTAGTATTGAAAAATGTCTGTTGTAATATTGAAAAGTGTCAAAGTGAATTAAAAAACACATGCCTGTAGTAGTGTTAAAATATGTCTCTTGTAGTATTCAGAAGTGCCTTCTGCAGTATCAAAAAGTGCCAGGTGAGTTTCAATTATTTACAATGTTAAAATGTGCCTGTTGTTGTGTAGAAAACTGTCTCTTATAAGTTTCAATTATTTACAAAAATGTCACCGCACATTTTGAGAAGTTCTATTTATTTACAAAAATGCCATCGCGTCTATTTAAAAACACGTTCTACGCTCAGACGAGCGTAGAACACGTTTTACAAGAGATTTTCACATTATTATTATTATTATTATTATTATTATTATTATTATTATTATTATTATTATTATTATTATTATTATTATTATTATTATTTTAGTATTTATAATTTCATTCATCACTTTTTCAGCTTATCAATCAAGCATTCATACTTACTTATGAAAGCTCATCAGCACTTCAAAAAAACTAAATCAAACAGCAGCATTCATCAGCTCATCAGTCATAAGTCATCAGTCATAAGTTATCAGTCGTAAGTAATAAGTCATCAACACATATCAATAATCTAAATCAAAAAGGCCCTTAGGCCATATTTTGGTGTTTTAAAGTTATAATAAGTTATTATATTAATTAGGGTTATTTTTAAAAATAGTTGACTTGATTTTCAAGTGTTAGGAGCCTTATAAAAATAGGTGTTCTTGTAATTTCGAGAATCAGTTAATTTATTGATATTTTTATTGAATAATTTTGAGAGTTTATTTCATTTTCTCGAAAGTTTGATTCGTCCTTTTGTATGCCAATTTTCGATATTCGTGCGTGATTCAACGAAAGTTGAAGATCTTTTATTGGTAATTGTGCGAATGATTTAGCAGTATTTGATAATTTATCTCTTTATTGCTTCTGCTTGCTACAACAGTAGGTAATCAGAGCTAAAATCAGGGATTCTCGTGTTTCGATTGATGTATTTGTTTATCAATTTTTATTTTAGTCTTACTTCAAAAAAATCCAAAAAAAAATGTTTGATATCTCGCGGCCTTTCTTTGACTCTTAAAGTATAGATCTTCCTATTGATTGGTCAAAAACCCCTGCTTTTGATGAGTGTGATTGTGAAATTTGTCAAGTGATGACATCAAATCATGTTCGTGTTACAACGATTAACCTAAAATTTTCATAAAATCAATTGATATGAGAGTTTGAAAATGTAGACCTGTTTGACACGTCCTCGTTCTTCTATTACGTGGATCATTTATAAGTTAATTATAAATAATTTTATCGCAACTCAATGGAGCGATCGGATGAAAATGTGACGAAGACTACTAGGTTTAAAGTTCGGCAAGTGTATGAAGAAAAATTTTAAGATTTGTTCAAAGCAATACTCAAAATTCAATGATGAATTTTCTTCAAGCGAGGGAGAATCATGGAGATCAATGCTAAGTTTGGGTTTTATTTTTATTATTTGTTATTTTATGGTAATATTCGGATGTATATTTAGATAGGTAATAATCTTATGTTTTGAAGTAAATTTATGTCATATTTTGATATTTTAAAGTTTTTTTTTTTTTTTTACCAAATTACAACATAGGGGAGGGGGTTCGAACCCTTGCCAAAAGCAAAGGCCTATACCATTGAGCCAAATTATCATTGACATTTTAAAGTTATATTAGGTTATTATATTGATTAGCGTTATTTTTAGAAGGAGTTGGCTTGATTTTCAAGTTTTAGGAGTCTTCTAAAATAGGGGTTCTTGTAATTTCGAAAATCAGTTGATTAATTGATATTTTTAATAAATAAACTTGAGAATTTGTTTCATTTTCCCAAAAGTTTGATTCGTTACTTTTGGATGCCAATTTCGGTAATTATGCGCAATTTAACGAAAGTTGAAGATCTTTCACCGATAATTGTACATGATTCAATAGTGTTTGGTGCTATTCTGTTTAACTATATTGAAGGTTATTTTTCTTTAATTTAGTTGAAAAGTTATTTGGGATTTTTATGATAATTGATGAGATTTTTCTCATTTTACCATGTCCATATCGGTATGATTTTGTGAACATGGCGGATGGCTATCTTTGACAAAGATGATGTTAGGTCCTGAATGGTAGGAATCAGGCTAGAGGGGGGGGGGGGTGAATAGCCTGATTAAAACTTTTTGCTTAAAAACTCTTAGTCTTTGTAAAAGGTTGTAGGAAACACACTTGTTAACCGTTAGATTAGTTTTGCACAGCGGAATTACGGTTAGGCTAGGTTTACAACCGGTTAGGTAGAGTTTCAAAAGCAGTACGTTAAAAATCCTTATGCAAACAAGACAAATTATATTTCCAAGTAAGACAAACAAGTTGAGCAGTAGGTTGAGTCAATAGGTTGTGACCAGTTGAGAGAATGTCAACCAGTTACAACTACACAGAAATAAACAAACACACAGAAGAATGACACATTGTTTGAAGAGGTTCACAGTGTTAAATAACTGCTACGTCCTCTACCAAGTTTGGTCACAACTTGGATTTGTGAAAGTGCACTACTATATTAATGGTATCTACCTATTACAAGTTGCAAGCCAATGATTGAAGGCTGCCAAACTAAAGGTGACCACTAACGGATCGTGCTACAATAAAGACCTGGTGTTTTCTAGAGATGTGCTCACAAGTTGGCTGATTTCTCTAGGGTGTTGTGTGTGAATCAATCAATGTGTTCCAAATGTAGTCTAATGAAGGAACACTACAATATTGATTGAAGTGCACGGTGTATAAGTCCTACGAGATGTCTAGTGAATAAGGGGACTTGAATTGAATGCTTTGAACTATGGAGTTTGCGGAATGGAAGTTGAGCAACTCACTCTCAAGAATCATAAATGCACCCACCTTCTTCAATGCTCCAGGGAAGCTATTTATAGTGAACTTTGAAAAGGAGCCGTTGTCTTTGAAGAGGTTGCAATGATGACTTGATCGGGCATGCCTTTGAATTGAAGGATCTTTGCATTAAATGCGAGATAGGAGAGAGAAGATTTTCCTTGAGTGGTTGGAAGGATGTGAGTGCGGTCATTTTGACAATCTATTTTGAGCTCGACGGCCGCGGGAATGTCACTTCGGCGTCTATTCGGCATGCTTGCTTTACCAACTTTAGCTAAAGGGATTCTTGGGTAGTTGGGAGCAATAAATGCTTCGGTTAGGCTAAGTGAGGAAAGCTTCTTGAGAAAGCCTTAGGCAAAGGATAGGATACAACTGTGAAGGTTACATCGGCTAGGTAGGCAACCGGTTAGGTTGACATAGCGGTTAGGAATTCAACCGGTTATGTTAGCAAACCGAGTAACTCGCGAGAAAATAGCGCGAGGGGCAAATCTTCACATCTTCAAGTCTTCAAGGTCTTGAGAAAATTACATGATTTAAAAACACTGGCACTAGCATTAAGGGGACCTATCATACATAGAAAAATTCTATTGGGTCTAATTAAAATTAGGGGTCCACAATATTGCTTGATGTGATTGGGTTTAAGCAATTCTAAAACTAAGCATATATTTGACTAACAATCTCCTCCTAATTGCTTAAGTCCAATCACCCTAGGTTAGCATCATCCTGACTTAGTAAAAGAATGACTGAAATTTTATCTATTAGATATGTCATTCCCTAAGTCAAGTAACATTGTAGATGTAACCTGAGAAAGCTTACAGATAAAATGAAAGCTTAAAATTAGAACAAATTAAAGTAAAATATTTTTGAATGAGAATACCTGCAAAATGAGATGGGTAGAACAGTTTGATCATTCAAAAGTAATTAAAAGGAAATAAGGAAAGATAAATCATTCAAAACGATAAAGTTTGAGGTCAAGGAAATCTCATTGATTAGTCTTCAACTGGTTAAGCAAAAGATGGAAAGACAAGTTCCTCATCGGTTACATTCTAGGCTGGGCGGCGGGATCATCGGTTGGAGGCAAATCCTTGGGGTGCGAAGGAGGGGTAGCCGATGGGTGGCCGGTTGAGTGCGAGATTTCTTGGGCGACTTCTTGGCTTCCTTTTCATCTCTCTTCCTTTTCTTTCTAGCGAGACTTCTCAGCATCACGGTCAGCTAGCATCTTCTTGAGGACTTCATTTTCAGTTTTAAGCTTGATCCTCTCAGTGTTGGTCTTTCTAAATAATGAGGCTTGATCGGCTAGCTTCTGATTCAGCCTCTTGATTTCTTTGGTTGCAAGCTTGAGATCGGTTTGGGCATCCTTGGCGGTGTTCGATTCTTTGTTCAGTGGGTCAAGGCACCTAGGCGAGTGGAGAGATCGGTGATCTTGGCATCTTTATCAAACAAATCGGCCACATAGTTAGCTAGGTCCTTTGCATAACCATGCTCCATTCTATCTAACCTCTTCTCTTCCTCCTCTGATTGGACTTAACCATACTCGCAACCGGGCATCATAAAGTTCACAAAGATCACGAACTACAACGGGTCGGTTGAGTTCTTCCTCGGGAAGCTGGTTGAGGAGCACCGGGGAAGGATCGGCATCACTATCGGTAGAAGAGCCACCGGTTGAGGAGGCGGCCGATATAGGCTGGAGGATCGGTTGGAGGAAGCGGTAACAAGCTGTCAAGGCTTGAACCGGTTGGGGAATGAACACTTGGATGGCAAGAGAAGGATTTGGTGGAGAAAGGGGAACGGTAGGAGGCTTCTCGGTTAGATGTGCGAGAGAGGGAATAGAGCGACCGGTAAGAGATGGAGTTGGAGAACCGGTAGAGGCATCGGTTGAAGAATCGGTTGGAGAGGCGACATGAGCTGGACCGATCCTAGAGACTTGACCGGTTGGAGAAAATGTAATCTCCTCATCAACAGATACGGAAGAAGCAATAGAGGGCTGAACACAAGGAAATCATTGGGGTCGAAGAGATCGGGAGTCGAGATTCAAGGCTAAGAGTGATGGCATTACGAATATCATGGGCTTCATCAAATGCGGAGGCAATAAGATCTGCGGCGGTAGGGGCCAATGATAAAGCATGTTGCCTTGATCGAATCAAAGGAATAACCACGAGAGCTAGGAGTAGAAGGGATGCTTGCCGAATGTTGCTCCATGGCCTAGGATTGCCATTTCTCAAAATAGAAAGGCGAGGCACATTTGGCATTAACCCAACTACGTGAGTAACCTCGTAGCACCATCTCAAAATACGTAGCTCCAAAAACCTGAGTAATACGGTTGTTGGCCGAAAGATAACGCATGAAAATGTTGGGAGAAGAAAATGTGCATTCTATCGGTCGAGAATCAATTTGAGCCACTCCACCTTGAATTACGATATGACGAAGCCTTTGAGATTTGGAAGGAGAGGCTGTCGGTTTTACGCTTGGAAGGGAATTTGGTGATCAAGCTGTTGATCGGTTTTGGAGGGCTTGACCAGATTGACCCTTGGGTGGAGGAAACCGAAGGCGAAGTTTGAGTGCAACCGGTTTGGGCTTTGAAACTTGTTTCTCCGGGGCGAACGGTTACGGACGGAGTAGAAAGGAACATCAACCTCTTTTTCTTTCAACTTTTTGAGTTCTTGGGAAAATGGAGGAGGATCGAAACCAACTTATACTCGGCACGGCTAGTAATCTTCTCATGGGGTTCAAAGAGTGGAATACCATGAGGGGTTCGAGGAATGGAAGATACGGTTGTATAATAGTTTAAGGGAGAGAAGATGTCTTTTTGAAGAACGCGAGGATCGGCGTAAGCCGGTGGGACGGCGGGATCCAAGATATTAAATTCTTCTTCATCATCGAAATTTCTTCCACAAAGAAATCGGAATCTCCATCGGGAGCATCGAAGTAGGAATAGTAGAAGATGGAGGTACGGACCGAGTCTCCTCCTCAACTCTTGGAGGGCTAGAAAGCATAGGCGAATTTCTCTTACTTGACTGTCAAGAATTGAAGCTTGAAGAGCTTGAGCAGTGGCAAGAGCATCGGCTCGGTCTTGTAGCCGCTTTTCCTCTACATCAAATAGGCTAACAGCCACAGCTTGCTGCAGAAGGACATCATCAGGATCAATCGGTTGAGAAACTCTAACCGGTTCAGAAGATATAACGGTTGGAGGGATTGAAACCGGTGGAGGCATCCTCGGTTGAGTAGAGGCTGGGATGTCGGTAGAGCCTCCTCCCAAAGGGGTAACCGGTGACGTATCGGTAATGCCTCCTCCCAAGCTTCTAACCGTTGCCATCGGTTTGGGAGTGGTAAAAGCTTGATCAGTACACTCCATTCGGTCAGGCCTATCATCACCATCAGAACTGGAGTCAGAGCTTGAACCAGATTCAGCAACCTCTTCAGATTTTTCTTTTTCTTCCTCCTCATCTTCAAACATGGCATCAATCTCTTCATCAGTAACCGTAGGCCATTTGGTAGAGGTGGGTATGCTATGAGAAAAGAAATCGGCTAAGGAAATATTTCCGGCCGCCTTGAATTCATTGTCCATATCCGATAAATTATCCAACAAATCCATCACATTCTGATAAGTGATTCTTCCTTGGGCCAAGGCAAACCGGTTCGAGTCAAAGTTTGGGAGAGAGTCAAACTCCATTTCATATCTCCCAGGTGGTAAAAATCTGTCTCAATCAAGGTATCTTGACTCCATAGAGAATAGCAAAATCAGCCCATACGGCTTGGACCATCATGTCTGCCTCATTCTATCTTGAGCTAAGAAAACAACATTCCATTTGAGGGAAGGCGATCAAAAAATTTGTTGTATAGCTTGATAAGGCTGCGCCTAGAAGCGGAAAGATCAAAATCTACGAGACGGCAAGGTCTGCTGAAGTAAACACCCTTCTCAATATGTCGGTTTCCAAAATCAATGTAATCTTGGATGTTGCCGTAGGTACGGAAGACTTGTTGATTTCATGGAATTGAAGCAACTTCCGAATAAACGGCGGCAAATGATCAATAGGATAAACCCAACTAGGAGAGGGAGCGGGCGAGGGTTGATAGCCCATGGATTGTTGTGGAAAATGTGGAAGGTAGGATTTGATCGGTTGGCATCGTCGGTAAGAGGGATTAGAGGCGTGACCGGTGATAGGTATGTCATCGGTCAAGGTATCATGGCTAAGTAATCGGTTGGGAATAAAGGGTATGAATGAAGAAATATCGGCTTCAATTCTCTTTCTTCTTTCTGCATTTTCCTTGGCTATTTGGGAAGGTGTTTTTGGGATTGGTTTTGATTTTGAAGTGGCTGGAGGAGGAGTAGCAGGTTTGGAAGATTTTCTTGCGGACTTTTAGGTCGGATAACGGTGGAGATGGGTTCATTATCACCAACATCGGGTTACGGGGTCTTTCTTTTGGCCGGAGAGGGAATCGGTTGAGAAGGCTGAGGTTGAGAGACCGGTTTGGAGGTATCAGTTGACGGCTTCTTCTTCGGTTGAGAGGTCTTCTTCTTAGCCGGTTGGGCTTCGGTTGGAGCAGCAATGGGAGCCATCGGTTTGGCTTCTCTAAGAATCCTCGCTTGATCGGCTTTGTCGAAGGCTTTGACAAATGACTTGGGAACCGAAGGTTGACCACCAGAAATAGTAAAGATTGAAGGGATTCTCAAGAGGATTCTACTCATTAAGAAGATAATGGATTGGCTTGGCCTTGTTAGATACGGACAAGGGCTTCTCCTTGGAATTTCTTGAAGGCAATTAGGATAACCCGATAGATAAAGGAGCACCGAGTTGAATTTCCTTTGAAGCATAACGGCTGCCATGGCTTCCCATTGTATCATGGTGATACAATGATGAGAACCAGACCGGCAAATCACACATCGGTCAATGACTTCGGTTAGGGCATAATGAACTGACATCCAAATCGGCTTTCTTGTTCCCTTCACCGGTCACGAATGGATCGGTTCCACGAACGGTAGCCCGGGCGGCTTCCATATCCTTCGAAGTGACGAAGAGGAACCGGTTGAGGAAGAGTAGGGAAAGCTTCGGCTATGGAGGATGGGGAGAAATCAACAGAGAAACCACCAGCGAAGAAGTAATGTGAGAAACAACACCGGGCTTGGGATTATCATCAACTACGCCATTGTTGAAGAACTCATTGACAAGCTCATACGAGAATGTCATCATTCCCCTCTGGCATCAAGAACGGCAACAACCGGAAGCAACTAGCATGGCTTGGAGGATCTTCCCTTCTTGATTCGAAGAAGCTTGGTAGAATGTAACCTCAGAAAATGTCTTTCTTGGTTGGTTTGGGAGCCATCTGTCAAAAGATTTAAGAATCAAAAACATTCTAAGTTAGAACACATTTCAAAAGAAAACAATGTAAGTGAGGTTATGATTTTGAAAATAGTTCTAGTTCTTCAAGTTAAAAGAATTTGAGTATTTAGAAAAACTTTACCGAGAAAGGATTAGAGTTCGAAGAACAAAGAGAGAATGGAATTTGAATTCTTGAAAGTTCTAAGCTTTTGCGAGAGAGAGGGAATCGGAAAGCTTGAATGAAATGTTGTATTTCCTTATATAGTAGAGAGAGATAGAAGATGGAAAGGTTTCTTGAAATAAAGAAAACGTTTCAGCGCATGGCACGAGATATTTAAAAAGATATTGAACACGATTTTAAATATGAGGGATAAAAACTAGGTACGTGTGTGCGACGGTTAAACCATAATGCAATAATGACAAAAAGATAACCTTTTGATAAGCTGGAATGATACGAAGTTACCTTTTTGGTCACAAAATTTTAAATTTGACCAATCATCAAGTACAAAAAGGACGGTAGTAGGAGGGAGTGGGGAACAGCAATGATGCTTTGTCAGTATAGGGTAAGGCGGTAGACGGCTGATAGGATTGATGGGACTTGTCGGCTAGGACGCGCCGGTTAGAAACGGATTGTGAATAGTAATCCGCCCGCAATTCGTCGGCTAGGTAATGATCAATCGGTTGGTGACGTCACCACATTAGGCTTGACCGATCAAGGATATGATCGGTTAGACAATGAAAATTGGTCGGTTAGGATAGAAGGCTTTTGCATCGGTTAGGGACCATCGGTTAGGGGATGCTTTTAATCGGTTAGGATATCTTACATACCGGTTGAGAGTAGGTCAAGAGCATCGGTTGAGCATAAGTAAATGAGGCACCATCATGATCGGTTGAGAGCTTTACGAACGGACAAGGTTAGCACAATAATTTAACGAATATCAATCATGCCTAGTTCTCCTCTAAGGAATTCAAATCTTTTAATGTCGATGGTTTTGTCAAAATATCGGCTAGTTGATAATCGGTATGGACTTTTAAAAGAACAATGTTACCCTTTTCAACGTGATCCTTGAGGAAGTGATATTTGATGTCTATGTGCTTGGTCTTTGAATGCATCACGGGATTGTTGGAGGCTGATATGGGTGAGGTATTATCACAATAAATAGGACATACTTCTTGAGGGATTTCATAGTCCACCGGTTGTTGCTTCATCCATAGAATTTGTGAACGGCAACTTCCGGCGGCTATATACTCGGCTTGATCGTAGAAGTGGAAATTGATGCTGTTTCTTGCACGACCGAAACCAACCGGTTACCTAGAAATTGACAAGTTCCACTAGTACTTTTCTGGTGACCCTACAAGCTGCAAAATCGGCATACGAATAACCAATTAGTGTAAATGATGAATCTTTCGGATACCACAAACCTAAGTTAGCGGTTCCCACAAGATATCTAATGATTCTTTTGACAGCTTGCAAATGAGATTCTCTAGGGTCAGCTTGAAATCTAGCACATACACATACGGCAAACATGATATCTGGCCTACTAGCGGTTAAGTAAAGTAGAGAGCCTATCATACCTCGGTAGAGTGTCATATCTACTTTCTTACCGGATTCGTCTTTGTCTAAGTGTACATTTGTGGCCATTGGAGTGCTTTGAGGATGAGCGGAATCAAGTCCAAATTTCTTGATTAGATCTTTGGTATATTTGGCTTGATTAATGAAAATTCCTTCTTGGGTTTGCTTGACTTGAAGTCCAAGGAAAAAGGTTAGCTCACCCATCATGCTCATCTCAAATTTGCTCTGCATAAGCTTCTCAAATCTCTTGCATAATTTTTCGTTAGTAGATCCAAAAATTATGTCATCAACATATATTTGAACTAACAATGAATGACCATTATGCTTTGCAATAAATAAGGTGGTGTCGATTTTACCTCGTTCAAACTTCTCACTAAGTAGGAATTTGGAGAGAGTTTCATACCATGCTCGAGGTGCTTGCTTGAGGCCGTACAAAGCTTTATTCAATTTGTAGACATGATTAGGCTTCTTAGGATCTTCAAAACCGGGAGGTTGATCTACATAAACAAGCTCTTGAAGTTCCCCATTGAGAAAGGCACTTTTCACGTCCATTTGATATAGCTTAAATTCTTTGTAGAGGCTGCATAGGCAAGAAATAACCTAATGGCTTCTAATCTAGCTACGGGAGCAAAAGTCTCATCATAGTCTATTCCTTCCTCCTGTCTATATCCTTTTGCCACTAATCTGGCTTTATTTCTTATAATTTTTCCAGACTCATCCAATTTATTTCTATATACCCATTTTGTTCCAATTCTTGTTTGATCACTAGGTCTAGGCACTAATTCCCAAACTTTACATCTATCAAAGCTGGTTAAGCTCTTCTTGCATAGCTTCTACCCAGTGGGGTCATCAAGTGCTTCATCGGTCTTCTTTGGTTCTATGTTGGAGACCATAGCGAGAGGAAAATAAACCATGTTGTTCCTCTAAGTTTCTTAATTGGCCTCTAGTCATTCTAGGTCCAAAGACATTACCAATAACATTTTCTAAAGGATGATTTCTAGCGATCTCACTTCCCTAGGTAGGTCTTGCACGACCGATTCTGTCTTAAGGTTTCTATGGGAGGAGTGGAATCGGTTGAGGAGAGGAGACCGGTTGAGGTGATCGGTTAGGTGAGGGTGATCTTTGATTGATGATGGTGATCGGTAATTGGAGATGGAAATGGTAAGATGATGGGTGAAATTGGTTCGGCTTCGGGTGATGAATTGGGAGTTGTAATATGAGGACTAGTTGGTAAGGGATCGGTGTTTGAGATTGACTATTTGATTGCCTAACCGATTGAGGAAAGAAGGAGTCATCAACTAGGTCTCTACGAGTTACACCACTAGAGGCGACGGTTGAGTGGGGCGATTTGCGTTGATCTTTGGTGGATTGATTAGAGTTTTGATTATCTATTTCACCTGTCTCAAAAACACGAGAACTATCGGTACTATTTGGAGCCTTGTCGAGACTCTAGCAAATCAAATTCATCAAAAGTAACATGAGCAGATTCAACAATTTTCAACAACCGTTTATTAAAAACTCTAAATGCCTTACTTGTGCTTGGCGTATCCCACAAAAATGCCTTCATCGGCTTTTTCATCAAATTTACCTCGGCGTTCTTTACCGTTGTAAAGAACATAGCATTGCGGCCGAAGATCTTGAAGAAACTAATATTGGGAATTACGCACGCCAAAGCTCATAAGGGGTCTTGTTGTGAAACTTGTTGACCAAAGATCTATTGCAGGTGAAGCAAAGTTTGTATGTATAGCTTCGGCCCAAAAATACTTGGGAGCCTAGCCGGATATCATTGTTTTTCCGGCTTCGATCAATGTCTGTTCTTTCTCTCAACTACACCATTTTGTTGCGGTGTACCGGCGGTGAGAAATTGTGGTCTATTCCGTGATCATCACGATGCTTGAGCGATTCCAAGATTTTTGAACTCCGTTCCATTATACGATCTCATGCGATGATATCACATTCTTTTTGGGTTTGAAGTAGACGGAATAATCTGGTAGCAACTTCATATGTATCATCTTTTGAAGCAAACATCTCTACCCGGTATATCTTGAGAAATCGTCTACAACAACCAAGGCATATCTGCTACCCCCCAAGCGCGGTAGTTGTGGGGCCAAACAGATCCATATGTAGCAGTGGAGGCACCTAGAAGTGGACATGCGGGGGCTTCTTTGCGGAATGATTCTTTATGTTGTTTTCCCAATTGGCGAGGCTCTACATTTCCTTCCATGATCAGCGGACACACGAGGTAAGCCGGCGACAAGATTTTTATTGGCGGCTTGGATAGATATTTGAAGTTCGGGTGGCCGAGTCTCTTGTGCCATAGCCGGGAATTCTCAATGATGTTCTTAGCTACAAAACAAACATTAGTAACATTCGAGATATTGTTTAAATCTATAGCATATACGTTACCTTTTCTATATCCAGTGAGAAGTGTTTCACCTGTAGCAATGTCTTTCACATAGCAGTTGGAAGAATTGAAAACACAATGCATACCTTTGTCGCAAAATTGTGAAATAGAAAGAAGGTTGTGTTTTAGACCATCCACCAAAGATACCTACGTACAATTCGTACCTCTTTTGATGGATCCTAGACCAGATAATTTTACCCTTTGCGTTGTCACCAAAGACAAGCTGGAGGAGCAGATGCTTCTTCCGGATCGGTTAGGAGATCGGCATGACCGATCATATGCCTAGAGCATCCACTTGTCCATAATCCAAACATCCTTACCGGCATCGGTTGAGGCCATTAAGCATTCTGAAATAAAACAGTAAGCTTATGGTCCCCTTATTCTTTTGGGTCCAAAGAGTTAGTTCCTCTTTGGCGGCCATACCTGGCCACCACACGAGCTTTTAGACTCGGCGGGTCCCGAGATAGGTACTTCAAGAGGCATTCATAAGCCTTGTGACCAATAAAACCACGGTTTACACATTTATTAGAAGATGGTGAGAGGGTTCGAGATGAGTTGATGTTCAATTTGGCCAATGCTGAAGAGTTCATTAATTGAGCGAAAGCAGATCCTTTGGGGACGAAGGTGATGGAATTAACTTTGTTAACCTGTTGCATCGGTTTAGGAATGCCTTTACCGGTTGGGTTGCCTTTACCGGTTGGGTGACCGATGACGGTTGATTGACCAGGTCATACCCTTACCGATGTCGGTTACCTTACCGGTTGAGGATTCTGACTGCAACACTATCAACAATTTTAATTCCACCTTTGCTTTTGCCATCACTAAGTGGAACATATTGTCCTAGCTCAGGATCAGCTACCTCAGTCCATTGGGATTTGTTTTTGTTCAAATAAGCTTTCATCTGTACTCGTCCTTTGGGATAGGTGTGAGGAACAGCTTTGAAAGGTTTGGTTAACTCTCTCTTAATCATTTTGGATTGAGCATCATCAAATTTACCCATCAAGTTTTCGAGAGGCAGACTTGGTAGCTGGTTTGTCATTCTTTGTCTTTTTCTTTCTTCTTTGGAGGTAAAGCTAATTCGGTTGTAACATCTCGATTAGGAGATATTTGATCTTGTATAATAGTCTCCATAGCGGCTCGGGATTTAGAGAATGTGTCAATAGTTTTTGAAAGAGATTTATTCCTTGACACAAGATCGGCAATTTGACAAACAGATATGTTTAGTCTCTCGGTGAGTTCTTGATTTTCTTTCTTCAGCGATCGGACTCTAGCTTGCTTTCTTTCAAAATTTTTATTTCGGCTTTCAAAGAGTCATTTTCGGTAGAAATCAATTTGAAATTATCGGCCATAATTTTGTGAGCTTCATTTAATTTTTCAAAATCGGAGAAGAGCTCATTCATCACCTCTGCCATTTCGAGACTTTGACATATTTGGCATTGGGTCAACAGTAGGCTGAGAGGAAGAGGATGATGGTTCAAAATTGGGATCAAAATTTGGTAGTGAAGATATCGGTTCAGGGTTAGGCTCGGTTAGAGGCTTTAAGTGAATCGGTCGGTTCTCAAGCATAGGTTGATAAGAGGCGATCGGTAAGGCTTGAGCTTGATAGGTCGGTTGAATTGGTTGCATCAGCGGTGCGAGAGTGGGCATGGTTTTAGGCCCGACCATAGAGGGATCCACCTATGTTTTGAATTTTGAAGTTATATGGATTACCTGCATCTACCTTGAGAGTAGGAATGGGTTCATCAAAGTATGTCAAGGGAGATCTCATAGGTGGGGTGTGGTCAACATAGGATGATTGTTCATTGGAATTTGGATGTCTAAAGATAGGAGTATGTAGGGAGATGGGTTTATCATATGTTCCATCCATAGCAACAAAACTGACATCAACATCTTCATCTGAGTCGGCATAGTCGGCTTCCTCATTCTCGAGTCGGTCTCGAACCAGGCGGCATAGCTTTTTCAGTTCCATCCTCGGCAACTAAGCTCTTAGATTTAGATCTAGGGAATTTCTTGAATGGTTTCTTCCTCAAAAATTCATATTTAGGTTGAGGGCATTTGGAGGCAAAATGGAAGGTTTTCTACAATTGTAACACACAAGCTCACCTTGGGCATTCTTTCCGTCGGTTGAGGTTGAGGTTTGGCCTTTCTTTTGGAAGTTCCCGGATCTATGGAAGGATGAGGCTTTGGGTTGAAATGATTTCTTTGTGGGATTTCTTAAAATCCTTAAACTTTACGTAGTTTACGGCGAATGCGGCAAATTCATCCTCTACCTCAAGAGGTGTGTTAGAAGAGGTATTGGCTAGAGTTGGTTGAGAGATGTTGAGGGAGAGTCATTGGTGGTAATTTGGCTGGTAAGCATAGAAGAACCGGGGAAGATCTCGATGCAGTGGCGAGATAGATTTTTAAATTGTTTTTGAACTCCGCTCAGTCGGTTGAGCTCTTCCTCATATAGAAACAAAGTAGACACAATGTTCTGGATATGAGTAGTGTTCAAATCACGGCATTCTTTCAAAATAGCGACCTTCACATGCCACAAGTCTCCAAGAGAATTGAGGAATCTCATGTTTAGGTCTTTCATGGTATAGACTCTACCTAAAGATGCACAAGAGTTACTCACCTCGCAGAATCGGTCGTACGTTTCCTTCATTGTTTCATTAGGATTCTTCTTGAAGGACTCAAACTCAGCAACGCTTTTGTAGAGTCTGTTGTCCTTGGCCACTTGATCTCCTTCAAAGTATCTGAGAAGACTTTGCCATACTTGTTGAGCGGTCTCATAGCATTGTACTTGTTTATACAGTCTGTCATCAAGTCCTGAGGTTATTATGTGCAATGCTTTTCGGTCTAAGGAATCACAAAGTTTGTCATCCTCAGTCCATTCTTCACGAGGTTTTGGCACATAAGTTTCATAAACCTCAAAATCTTGTTCAGACTCTCTATCTGCATGATCCATGAGAGGAGTTTTGGGTGCTCTTGTTGCAAGATTGATTTTCAGGGGTGTCATGGGACCATCTCTGACTACAGTAGTTAACCTATCATCTATTGAGTCCAAGTACCGCATGATTCTGTTTTTCCATACTGGAAATTCGTTATCGTTCAACATGGGAACGGATGTCAAGTTGTATGTTTGCATGATTTTTCCCGCCATTTTGGAATTGGCAATTCAAGCGGTTAAGCTTGGAAAAATGATTTTCGAAAATTGCTAGCTCTGATACCAATTGTTAGGTCCTGAATGGTAGGAATCAGGCTAGAGGGGGGGGTGAATAGCCTGAATAAAACTTTTTGCTTAAAAACTCTTAGTCTTTGTAAAAGGTTGTAGGAAACACACTTGCTAACCGTTAGATTAGTTTTGCACAGCGGAATTACGGTTAGGCTAGGTTTACAACCGGTTAGGTAGAGTTTCAAAAGCAGTACGTTAAAAATCCTTATGCAAACAAGACAAATTATATTTCCAAGTAAGACAAACAAGTTGAGCAGTAGGTTGAGTCAATAGGTTGTGACCAGTTGAGAGAATGTCAACCAGTTACAACTACACAGAAATAAACAAACACACAGAAGAATGACACATTGTTTGAAGAGGTTCACAGTGTTAAATAACTGCTACGTCCTCTACCAAGTTTGGTCACAACTTGGATTTGTGAAAGTGCACTACTATATTAATGGTATCTACCTATTACAAGTTGCAAGCCAATGATTGAAGGCTGTCAAACTAAAGGTGACCACTAACGGATCGTGCTACAATAAAGACCTGGTGTTTTCTAGAGATGTGCTCACAAGTTGAGCTGATTTCTCTAGGGTGTTGTGTGTGAATCAATCAATGTGTTCCAAATGTAGTCTAATGAAGGAACACTACAATATTGATTGAGGTGCACAGTGTATAAGTCCTACAGAGATGTCTAGTGAATAAGGGGACTTGAATTGAATGCTTTGAACTATGGAGTTTGCAGAATGGAAGTTCAGAGCAACTCACTCTCAAGAATCATAAATGCACCCACCTTCTTCAATGCTCCAGGGAAGCTATTTATAGTGAACTTTGAAAAGGAGCCGTTGTCTTTGAAGAGGTTGCAATGATGACTTGATCAGGCATGCCTTTGAATTGAAGGATCTTTGCATTAAATGCCTGAGATAGGAGAGAGAAGATTTTCCTTGAGTGGTTGGAAGGATGTGAGTACTGGTCATTTTGACAATCTATTTTGAGCTCCTGACAGCCGCAGGAATGTCACTTCAGCGTCTATTCAGCATGCTTGCTTTACCAACTTTAGCTAAAGGGATTGCTGGGTAGTTGGGAGCAATAAATGCTTCGGTTAGGCTAGGCTGAGGAAAGCTTGCTGAGAAAGCCTTAACCGGCAAAGGATAGGATACAACCTGTGAAGGTTACATCGGCTAGGTAGGCAACCGGTTAGGTTGACATAGCGGTTAGGAATTCAACCGGTTATGTTAGCAAACCGAGTAACTCACAGAAAATAGCACAGGGGCAAATCTTCACATCTTCAAGTCTTCAAGGTCTTGAGAAAATTACATGATTTAAAAACACTGGCACTAGCATTAAGGGGACCTATCATACATAGAAAAATTCTATTGGGTCTAATTAAAATTAGGGGTCCACAATATTGCTTGATGTGATTGGGTTTAAGCAATTCTAAAACTAAGCATATATTTGACTAACAGATGAGATGAGGAGATGAACCGTGGAAGTCCTCATGGAAAATAGCAAATAATTGATACAAAAAAATTGTTACTCTTCTGTCCTTTGAAAGTCTAATTAAAACATATTCAAGAAATGTTCATTTTTATAATGTTTGATTGCAAAATTGTATAAATATTCTCGATTTTTTTCTTTCTTAATTTTTTATTTTGAAAGTATATAATAAATTGCAAAAAAATGGTTTTCGTAAAAAAATATTCAATAAATTTTTTTTTGTAACAATTTTTTTTTTAGAAAATCATTTTTTGAATGAAAGAAGTATGAAGTAAGATAGGGGTAAATTTGGAAAATTAATAATTGCAAATTATTAATTCTAATCCTACCAAAAAACTTAACATTTATGAAAACGGGATTATTAATACATTTGATTAATAATGAGAGGCTTAAAAGATGGAAAAATTGATTTTTAGTAAGTGTCAATTCTAATATTATAAAGTGACAGTTCCAATAATATAAAGTGCTAGATATTTAAAATGACACATATAAACATTCAAACCGACACTTATAAACATTCAAATTGTCACTTTTAATATTTGCTAAAAGAGGACACTACTAGTATTAAATAGTGTCAGTGATAGTGTTAACAATTGTCGGTGATATTGTTAAGGAATGCCAGTTGTGACTGTCGGTGGTAGTGTTAAAAATTGTCAATTGTAGTGTTAAATAGTATCTGTGGTAGTGTTAAATATTGACGGTGATAGTATTTTAATGTCAGTTCTAGTGTTAGAAAGTGTAGGATATAGTATAGAAAAGTGTCAATTGTGGTGTATAAAAATGTCTGTGAGTTTTTATAAGTTCTGATTATATTCAAGAATGTCACCAGGGATTTTTAAAAAATATCCACTTATTTATTAAAATGTCATCGCTAATTATCAAAACACGTTTTACACTAAATTGATTGTAAAACAGGTTTTTTTTTTTTTTTGAAATCTTGTGAAATAATACGTTTCAAATAAATTTAATAATTTTATATTGAACGGTATAAACCTAAGTACGAATATGGGCTAGTCCGGGCAAGGCCCAAGTGGATTGGGCCATAGACATAATCCATCCAAGTATCAAGCTATGAAGAAATATTGGGCCCTCCTCGTATTCTCTAGCCCGGCATATGTCCAGGCCGATCAACGACTTAACAAGACGAGCTGATCTAGGATCAACTCATAGGCCGAGGAGACTCCCCTCCAAGGGTGAGTCACTCCCTTGGCGACGAGGAGGCCTCCTCGGCATTCAATCAGCTTAACAAAGCTCCACGTATTCCTTTTGTCTTCCCCGGCTCATCGTAGGCCGATCAGGCTATGCATGACGAGGAAAGAAATTTAAACATCTCGGCATGTTGGCATATGACGAGATAAGGAATTTGTACCCCTCAGCTTACCGGCAAGCAGTTACAACAATCCTAGTCAAACAAGGATTTAGCAGTTACAATCTTATCAGAATTGTAACCACCTCCTACAATTCAGATCAAATAAGGACTCTCTAACAGATATAATTCTTCTAGGATTATATCTTATATCTTTACAGTCCAAGTTCAATATGGATTCTGTCAATCCATCTCTATAAATACAAGCCATATATCACATTATTGGGTACGTTGCTTTTTATATTCCGAAACTCTGTCTATTTAGTTTCTCACCACAAAACCGTGAACTTACTCTCACGCCGGAGGGCCTTCGCCGGTGAAGCCCCGGCTTAGTTTACGTGTTTTGTCTTATTTTCAGGACTAGCAATCGCCGGAGCAAACGATCGCTTGGATTTGGGCTGATTTGACGATTTTGACATCATCATATATATTTTTATCATTTTAAAAAAATACTAAGTAAGATGAATTTTTATTTTTTATTGTATTAGATAGATAGATAGATAGATAGATAGATAGATAGATAGATAGATAGATAGATAGATAGATAGATAGATTTCTTAAATAACTTGCTGACAATCATCTCGAAGGTACTTGTTATTATTACTAGTACTCTTTAGTCCGTGCCAGTGCAGTATGCATATTGGTCAAGTACAAAAAAAATATAAAGATAAACAACATTAAAATTTCCATATTATCTTGAAATTAATCAAAATATAAATGCAATCTATTGCTTGGAGACCCCATAAACATTGCTTATTGACAGTTTTAATCGACACAGTTTCTGGAAACAAATGAGCCATATGTTAATATTAATGAAGAACTTAAATAACTATTCACCAGGACGGACATCTCCAACATACTGAAGTGTCAAGGAAAGATGAGCACAATCCTCATAAGCTTCCACCAACTCTAGAACACCAGCTTCAAGCTCCGCCTTGCAACAACAAATAAAATAGTTAATGTGTTGGCTCCTTCTTCTCCATTCTGAGATAATTTAGCACAAATAGTAATAAAATATTGCAAAATTCAATTCAAGAGATTTAGAGGGAGATCAAGAATAATGATGTAGTTTTCTAAATTCAATTTAAACTCCAAACAACTAAGGCGGATATAGGTTTCACATAAACTCAAGATCACATAAAAGAGTTAAATTACTCCCTCTCTCCCAAGATAAATAATAAATGTAGTACCTACTATATTTTTCTTATTTGAAAATTCGACATTTGTTTTGGGACATAATTAAAAAGTACGATAAAAAGAATTTCGTGAAAACTGAGACCATCAGGCCAATTCCCAAACTGTCATTTCTACACAATCAACTTCCCCTCCTCTTCCTACTCCAAATTATTCCATGTAATTGCTCCATAAAAATAATGAACCGTGTAACTCTTTCTTTTCTTCTCTTCTTCTTCTCACTATTTTTATCAGGAGTCGCCAACACAAAATCCTTTCCATTCCTCCAAAATGCATCCTTAAACTCTTCCGAATTGACCCATCATCTTTAATCACAACCCAATTATTCAGATCCTCAGGAGGTTATTTCCAAATCACAAGGCAGTTTACAAATGCACTATGTTGTGAGAGGGTACTGACCCCCTCCCCCTAAAGTAAGAGCCTTCAATGTACAACATTTTATGATCAATATATTTAAAGTAAGATATTATTGAAAGAAAAAATATATACGAAATTAGAACCCAATTTCATGGAAAGAATTCATGAAGAACGCAGATTAAAAAATTCTAAAAATTATCAATTCCCTACTCTCTCTCTCTCTCTCTCGCTCTCTCTCTCACACACACACACACACCCACACACAAAGTGATGATACTTGCACTGTTGCACACAGTTTATGTGCGTGTAAGTGAAACAGACCAAAGTAAAATATCAAAATAAAAAAATGAAATATTTACCTGGATTTGAAGATAAATGTGTAGAGACAAATCAGTTGTAAGCAGTTGGTTAGGAAAAGGTTTAAGAAACTGCAGCATTCTGAGGGGGAAAAGAACGAACATGAAGCAATTAGAAAGCAAAAGTTGAAGTCAACAATAAGTTAACAATAATTTTGGCAATGAGTTGACAATAATGTTGACAGACGGCTCTACCGGGTGAAATTGTGTTGAGCCTATGCCACTTTTCGCCTTCACCCCATCTTAATTACTGAACCACACTTAACTAAAAAATTGAAATTGAAAAAATATGGCTTCATTACCTAATTGATATTGTGGAAGTTAAGGTCTAAGAGAATTGCCTTATCCTGAACTTTGATCATGTATGTAAATCATCTCATTGCTTTCTCTAGGATAGTAGTGTGCAGATCTTGCTGACTATAGTTTGGTGGTCATGAAAAAGTAAGGATACATCAGATGATTGTAATCAGCTGCAGATCTTGTACAGACACATGAATGATGCATTATGGTTAGGGTTCAAAACACCGAGGATAAGACCTTTCTCGAGCATCTATAATGAGAGGATCTGAAGTTCTTAGTAGGAGGTCTCCCAAAAGAAGTACCCATATTTGGGTATAACCTGGAAATAGAATTGTACCAAAGTAAAAAACCTTTCCATAAAATGCACGTGCACACACACACACACACAAAAGAAAGGCTAACTTCATTTTATACTACTTTACATATTTTTTTTTGATGGGGTTCTGAAATAAGAGGCTTTCCACCTACCCAAATTTACAACCACCCAATCCAATATAGCATCAGTACTTAAACAACGTTTGTACAGAGGTATTGCCTATTTCCACTAACATTGATATTAATTTTGCTATTTTGTGTAGAATGTAGCCTGACTACAAATATTTATGTTCTGAAAATCACAAAATCTGGGTGCATATGATAATTTAGAGCTCACTAATAACGTACTTACACATAATGAACATTTTTTTTCTGGTGCATAAATATGGCATTAGTACTAAGAACAACACCAAGACTTCTACAGAGGTATTAACTATTTACACTTACTTCTATATCAAGTATGTCTTTTGATGTAGCAAACTACTAAACCATAAATTATATATTACTCACCCCTTTTGTTTACTCTCGATCCGTAAATGAATGTCTAAATTGATCAAGAGCAACAAATTGATCAAGACCTTTCCTGGTTCAAGCACCTTTGCAATTTCACTCCAAGACTCTGAAGCTCAATCAAATTGCACCTGAATCTCCTTCACTACTTTAGAATCATTGAAAATCCAGTGGTAGCCTAGTAAGAAATTAAATTCAGATATTAATCTAAGAAATTAAATTTACCCAAGATGACTTCACTATTACAGATGAAATTGCGACAACAAGAGAGAGAGAGAGAGAGAGAGTAAACGTACCTGAGGACAGCTCCACCAACACCATATCATCAATTTACATTAATAAGGAAGTTTTTGATCCCTACATCCTTTCAAGTCTCATTGATTATATTTTTTTAAATGTGTAATAACTGTAATAGCTAAACATCAAGATCGAATATCAAGATAATTAAACTTAAAAACGTTAAAAAAAAAAAGTAAAAGAATAGATTTAGAATTGAATAACAAATGGGAAGCGTTCTACGCCTCAATTGTTTCAAAGAAAATCAATGTTAAATTATTAAGAATTTTTTTTAAAAAAAAAAGATAAGTCAGTCTTTTGGTTCAAGCTTCACGACTGTAACGGGCATGAAAACTTCATCTTCAACCGTATTAGCTTCAATCGCATTGGCAAACTCCTCCTGTGTATGTACACAAAAAAGATATGAAACACATTTATATAAATAAGCTTAATGTATTGAATTCGATTATATAAGAAAGCATACCACGACATTAACATAATCTAGATTGTCCCAAATATCATTGTACGCATTATCTTCAACCGTATCATGAACTACATCTTCAACAGCTTCATCAACTACATCTCTAGTCACCTATTTCAAACATGGATTGTATAGAAAATTTTAAAATAAAAATTATATAAGCAATATATAGGCATTATAACAGAGTCAAACATGTATTACAATTTACCATGGAACATGATATATACACAAATATTAACTGTTGCGTAGTAGTAATTTATATTTGTAGGTTACAAAATGATAAAATATGTAACTATCAGAAATTAAATTTTAGGAATCATACCTAATATATAAGGCTTAAAGAAGAACTTCAGAATAAACAATATTTGTAGTGTATGTGTCATCTTTTGAGGGCAAGAGGATCACTATCCTATTGAAAGTAGTACATCGAGATAAAGCAACGTATAGTTGACTATGAGTGAAAACCAGTGTCCGAAGTTCAATGCCCACAAACTTAACTGAATGACCTTGTGATTTATTTATTGTCATTGCAAAGGAGAATCTAATCGGAAATTGATGTCTTGTAATAGGAATAGCAAGTTTAAAAGCTGAGGGTGTAAGAGAAATTCTCGATATAAATACCAAATTGCCTGCTTTATCTCCAGTTAGGGTTTCAGCCTCAATAATACGTTGCCCACATCGAACTACTCTTAATCTTGTCCCGTTGCAAAGACCATCCATTGGTGCAAGATTTCTCATCAAAATAAATGGGCAACCAACTTTCAACTGCAAGTCTGAAGGCGGAAGACCAGAAGGATTCAATGTGTTCAAATATTCTATTGGGTATCGATTTGCCACGATCGGATCACTTGTATCATCATCCGCATATTTGTCTGTCAATAGATAATTTCTGATCGTACCGGGGAATAATCCTAATTCTTTAAGATTTATAAAGCTGACATCATCATTACGTGGGGAGAGAATCGTTCGGTAGGTTAAGAATCAAGCAGTAGAAGTCCTTGGTATATGCAATTCTGGATAAAATTCTCTTATTAGTTCTTCGATGTCTTTACACTTTCGAATGATAGTCGAGATTTCGATTGTCTCATTTGGATTGGTTCCCACCCGTTATTGAAATTTATAAAATTAATTACGAATGATTATTTAAGAAAGATTTATTTTAAATGCGTGAATATTACCTCGTTCAAATATGTTGCAAACTCAACATTCACGAAATCATTTCTATCGAGCCGCATGTTCTCTAATAGAGTCAACGCTTGTATGTCTTTCCAAATTGATGATTTTTGAAGAGTCGATCCCACAATTTTCTCACGATATCCTTTAGGTACAACAGGCAAAGTTTGACGAAAATCACCACTAAAACAACAGTAATTCCACCAAAAGGGTTATTATTATCACGAATATCTCGAAGGCTGCGATCGACGACCTCGACGCAATGGCGATGTTGCATAGGAACCTCATCCCATATTATTAATTTTGTCTCTTTATAAAGAGTTTGGCATGAATTGATTATTTCGTGAATGAACACAACGTATCTTCTAACACATTCAATGGTATGCAAAAAGTAGAATGTGCAGTTCTACCGCCAACCAACAATAACAATGCGATTCCGGATGATGTAACACAAATCACAATATCGCCATGCAATCGACACATTCCTGCAATTGTGTTGTACAAAAATATTTTTCCCGTTCCTGCACCCCCATTTAAGAAAAAGATCTTTCCTTGATTTTGACTCACCGATGACATCACAACATCGTAAGATTGTTGTTGACCAGAATTCAAGTGAGACACATTATCTTCCGCACCAGTAGTGCGATCATCTTTTTTAAGTTGTTTATGCTCCCACAATAGTCTGTTCTCGCCCATCATTTGGGTCCAATTTTGAAGTGGGAGGGGCATTGACGGGAAATCTTGTAAACATTTTCCTGATTCTTGCAATATTTCATTCAAGAGATGCAAACCATAATCTAATATTTGATTATCATTAGGATTTGGAATTTCATATTGTGTGCGCAGTTTGTGAGGAAAGGTGATCACATATATTCATTGTAAACTTATTCCACTACTCATCGAGACGTAATGGAGAACATTGTGTTAGAATAAGTGCAAATAATCGTCTCAATTGGTATTCAATTTTCGTAACTGATGCTTCTTCTAAACATTGCTTCCATTCTTCATCATCTTCCAGAAGACCCCGAGCAACACATGCATCTTTAAACGTACTATATCGAACACCATTGTATGTGCGTAAATTTTCCCAAGATGTTGGCCCTTTAACAATAATTAATAAGAGGCAAAGGTAAAACCTCTCGCCACTTGAGGGGATTGCAAAATATATTCTACCGATTGCCATGCTTGAATGATTTGGACTTCTTCGTTTCCAATATTTTCCCTTCCATGTATAATGCATTGGAATTTTTTGATAAGTTAAATCTTGAGCCATTATGTCGGAAGCACAACAGTTAAAAAAGCCAATAATTTGGTATCTTTTCCTTCAGCTTGTTGAACTATCTCATCTCGTGAAAGTCTTGTATCAAATGAAACATTATGCTCGCCTGGTAGATGGAGATCTAATCGAACATAGGAACTTCAGAATGTAAAGTGTTGCCAAATAACCTCCATGCAGCTTTCGGCGGACCAATGTACCTCGCATCAAGATATTGTTTAATCTCATCGCCTCTCCCCAAAACCATTGTTGTTCGATCATGACCTTTGTATATATATTTATGAATATACTTTACACATGTCAATTCAATATATACCTCCACATTAATATGACAGTTAAACATCTCAGAGAGATAAGGATTTTAAGGTACAACGTCTTGATTATTAACCTCTTTCCCTCGCACATCGACTACAACTCCATTATCGCTACGACGATAGATTGCATAACTGTCATTATCGATAGAAGTTATTTCGACCCAGGATTTTGGATATCTTTTCTTACAAAAACCTTTCTCCATACATTATGCACTTGAGTTTCTTGTGCCACATGGTTCATGTATCATGCATCTCGTAATTGTGTCAAAAAGTGCGGACTTACTCTCTCGACCTGGTAACTCAACACGTACAACTCGATCAACTTGTTCTGGTGTTCTGATCTTATCCGGTTCGGCGAGAAAAAACAACACGTGCATATGAGGCAATCCTCTTTTCTGAAACTCTATTTTGAAAACATATGCTTCTATTTTTCCAAACACCCTTTTATTTTTTACAATTTTCATCAATTCTCTTCTTTTCAACTCAAAAACCCGAGCAACTAAATACGGACGATCAACTGTTGTTTGATTAGGCAGGAGAGCATCTCTAATTTCTGGTCATGCTGGGTTGGCAATCATGGTTAAGAATATATCTGGATGCTTGTATGCGCGTGTAATAGCCATAGAATCCTGGAAAATTTCATACATTTGTCTTGGCCCACCAATAAAAGAAGATGAGAGGATAAATTTTCTTCCAATTTGATCAGGACTTGGACCTTCTTCATCAAAGATTTCTTGTAGATCTCTATACCGATCATAACGAATAAAGAACTCTTGATTTTTTATGAAATAAGTAAGTCGATTTTGCTCTGTTACAGCCCAGGCATCTACCAAAAATTCCTGAAATAGTTTTCGGCCTCTCAAAATTGTTGAATACTCGCTTGCTCGTTCGAATAAACGATAGCTATAATAATCCATCATTGTGAGATGATTTCTCTGTTTAGTACTGGGAGTATTTCTATCCACATCCCAAAGAGTCGGTTCCCATCCTAGCTCGCCAAATGAAAACAATAGCATGTAATGTAATGGTTGTAAGCCGGATGAGATTCACTTATACGCATTAAGCCTTGGGTTTCTCTATAATGCAGAATTATATCTCTGGATCTCCTTGCCTCAGTACCATCACCAGGCACGATTACGGCAATCTCATCTACAATAGGTGCATTATACCTGCATTGATCTCTTCTTGGATCATAGTGCAAATACGTCGGTAAAATTTTGTCATCCTGATTTTGACTTTGTTGTTGTAATACTTCGTATGCTTGACGAAAGAGATGCACAAATGGATTGTTTTGTAACAAACATTCTTGGATGCTGCCTAAGAGATCTCGATCTAACGTTGGACTTCGACGTTGACGACTAACCAATGCTCTCGTGGGGTCATAGATGTAAAGTTGGGCATATACCGGCTCTGCTCCTTGTTGTGGAAATAAGGCTACCCGTTCGATGTCTCAACTCACCGTGTATGGTGAAACTATAAGTATCCCGACTAAGGAGTACACGATCGTCCATTACACATCCAAGACTTGTAAAAGAATTTGCAGAATTTTATTGTCGAATATTATGAAAAAATGACGTCGAGCTGTTGTCATTACCATCATATAATGACCTAAACAGAGTGGGAGGTTCACGAAGTCTGGGAAGCTTAACTTTTCCTTCCAAGCAACATGTTCCAAATTTGGGACTATTTGGAGAAGAATGAACCAATTTCTCATCAATCCAATGCAATGCATCACAATGTTCACGCACGATTTTCATTCTACCAAGGGAATGCCGACTTTGAGTGAAAATTTGTTGACTTATATCATGGTCTTCTAATATTTTTGACCTATACATTTGGAAAGTCGAGTGATTATTTTTTAAGATAAATTTAATAGAATTAAATAGGATTAAAAAATTAATTAAGTTACGTAGACGCATACTCTTGTTCATGCAATCGTCGTGTCCTTTGTCCTTATCCCCGCCTCGAAGAACGTAAAGTAATGTTTTATGAATTTGGGTAGGTATCTTGTTCACTTATTGATGGTTCGACTCTGGCTCTTACATTACGTGGGAGTTCTCCCATTTCACGTGATTGAATGGAAGATGAACGTCATGGGGTAATAGAAGTTAATGTATTCTCTTCTTCACGTAATCTTCGTCTGCTTTGTCCCGGTGAACGTCTCGAAAGGCCCAAACCAATGTTCATTGTATTTTGGGTAGATATGCTAGATGACGAACTTTCTCCTAACTCCATATTTAAAGATGGTAAAATTCTTTGTCGGTTTGTTGATTGAATTATTTCATTAGGATATGAAAGATGCGGTCAATAAAGAAACAGGAAAATAGTAAACATATAAGTATAGAGATTGAACCAAAATTCACAACCCAGCTTGACTAAGTAGAAATGTGAAACCTAATAACATCGGGTTATAAATAACCAAAACAAAAGAACTAAAAAATCAATTACACATTTAGTTCAAAGATAACTAAGAGAAATCATCATCAGAACATATAAGAAAAGTTATGTAAACCATCAAAAACCTGAAGCAAACTTTCTGAACTTTATGCATAGTTCAAAAATAGTTTAGGGTTGGCTGGAAATGGCTGATTAGTAATTCAAAATCTAGATAGCGTAGCAATCAATAGTTATTTTGAGATTTATATTGGGATGGATGAAGTACTACTTTTTAAATAGTTCAGGACTGCCTTGAAAGGGTTATCAATCAATAGTTATTTTTGGGAAGGATGAAGTACTACTTTATAATTTACAATTTTGGGGTTTTGTCTTTAAACTTTCTTCAATCGTAGTAATGGTAGTTGATAAATGGTCCTTCTTGCTTGATCTCTTTCATCGATAATTTTGATCTTGAGTTCATTTCTTAAGTATGCATATGAGGTTAAAGATTATATCTTTTACAGTAAAATTAAGATAAAAGAAAAAGAAAAAGAAAAAGAAACATGGGATAAATTCAAAAGAAGAATGGTGTATGCCTTTTTTTTTTGAAAGAAATAAAATTAAAAGGTTGTAAGGTAGGAAGTGAAGATTTTACTTTTTAGTAATAACTGCTTAGACTCATGTAGCTATTTATTTGTTTTATTATTTTCTTCATCCTCTTCAAAATATCATTCTTTTTCTGATGTTTATTCTCATCCTATTAATTGTGTATCGTTGGAACTCATATAGTTAGAAGCTTGGAAGAAGACACAAATTACTTTGGAAGATTGGGATGATACCTAAACTTCTATCACCCAAGCCCAAGGGCTTTAGAATAAACAACTGATACAATTTGAAAAATAGATGATGAATGTGTACTGATTAGTCAGTTTTTTTCAAATTAAGCAATGATATACAAAGATATAAACGTTTAAAAGTGAAATTTGTTCATTACATTAATTTGCACATGACCTACAATTATTTTTATATATCTATTTCAGATGTATTGGGGGAAAATCTCATTTGTTCATCACTCTTTATTCATGTAGGTTTATTATAAATCCTTCTACCAGAAGACCACAGCTAATCTATATTATAAATGGCAACATGCCACCTCACCATGTGAACAGTTGAATGAATAGTGTCATATGCCAAATTTCCCATTTTGCCCTCACTAAGTTGTCCCTTTCCCATTTTGCCCTTTATTTTTTTTTAATTAATTTTTTTTAATTAAAAAAAACACACGTGTCCTTGGACACGGGCTTGCTCTAATTTGTTAATATTTGAGAGTTTATTCTGTAATTTTTATTTTTTTTGTTTGTTTCTAACCCGGCCTATCCCAACCTTACCCACTGCCAAGTATGGTAAACTTTGATTTAAACATCCTTTTGGACTATTTTTTTTATAGAACAATTGATTATTTGTTGTTTAAGACTATAACTTTTTATGCACGGTTTCCATTATGAATTCGAGCACGATAGCTTCTAAGAGGATTCACTTTGTTATTTGTTATATGATGGATTAGGAGTAGAACAGTAGCTTCTGTGCTTTAAAATATTCCATCAATACCCTTGAGCGGATTTGAGGCTTCAATCTTGATTTCAAGTACAATGGTAAATTAGATAAAAGTTAGGCAATTAGAGGATTCTATTTAAATTAGTGCATTCGTAAATGACAAAAGTTAAGAATTGGGAACTTCTGATCTACCATCTTTCAACAATGTTTTTCATGTGCAACTTCTAAGCCAACTTTATCCCTTTTTATAGCCAAGTCTTATACATAGGTGCAAAATCCTAATGTGGCAGCCATGAATATGCATCCATTTGGTTGGTTTTCAATTGAGGTGGTTAGGATGTCCAATCTTGCAAAGAAGAGGCTGGTGAGGGATTTCAAAAGGTTATAACAACATCCTCCTGTAGGTATTAATGGAGCACTTAAACTTCTGATCTACCATCTTTCAACAATGTTTTTCATATGCAGACTTCTAAGCCAACTTTATCCCTTATTGTAGCCAAGTCTTATACATAGGTGCAAAATCCTAATGTGGTAGCCATGAATATGCATCCATTTGATTGTTTTTCAATTGAGGTATTTAGGATGTCCAATCTTGCAAAGAAGAGGCTGATGAGGGATTTCAAAAAGTTATAACAACATCCTCCTGTATGTATTAATTGAGCACTTAAACTTCTGATTTACCATCTTTCAACAATGTTTTTCATATGCAGACTTCTAAGCCAACTTTATCCCTTATTGTAGCCAAGTCTTATACATAGGTGCAAAATCCTAATGTGGTAGCCATGAATATGCATCCAAACTGAAACTATTCTGAATCTAATGACTGATCCAAACATGTGAATGTCTAGTGACCAATATATAATTCTCAAACTTTCAATGACGAAATTATAATTTTGAATTTTGGATTTGCATCGGTTCAGAGGCTGTAACGTTGTCGTTTGGTGCACGTGCAAGAAGGGCATTAACGTCATTGTGCCAAGAAGAAGGAGTGTCTTTGGGATTGTCAAAATGTTATTTCCTAAATTGGGGTTAAATCTCGTATAAGGGGCCATAGAGAAAGTGGGCATATTTACTTTTATGTTCAATTATGCCATCTTTCCCATTAAGGGCTCGTTTGGTAGCTTGATAGGATTAACCCGTATTAATAGTGAAGAGATTATTAATCCAGGAATTAATAATACCACCCTTTTTTGGGGATAAATATGAAGGGGATAAGAGATGATAAGAGGCTTTATCCGGGTTGTTAGGATTATTACTCTGATTGCATTATAATCTACCAAACATCAAGCTTATTGGACTAATAATCCTATACAGTCCAAAGAAGGGGTACCAAACGGACCCTAAATGTAACAATCACCAACACTACCATCAAATTTAACACTATCTAACCAAACCACCATTGTAACCAAGTTTTCATCTAACCAGTTGATTCAATTACTCGTACCCCAAATCATTAAAACCTCAGATCTGGGCAGAAATCGAAAACAAAAAATAATTTTGAAATCACATTTGAAAAATCATTAAAACTCAAATCTATTTGATGATATAAATCTTCTTGTAGATGATGCGAGGAGGTCAGATTCACAGTTTTCCAGCTAGATAGATCTGGTTGAACTAGCCTCGCCGGAGAATGGGCTTCGCCGAAGAAGCAGTAGGACGTCAGGGGGAGGGTGTTTGCGCAGATCTCAACGAAAAAGTCGATCGGGGCGAGATGGTGAAAGGCGATCAGGCCGGAGAAGATAAAAGGCCAGAAGGTTGGTGGGATCGGGGTGAGACGGTGGCCGAATTTACAGAGGGTTTAGAGAGAGAGTGTGTGTGTGTGTGTTTAGAGAGAGAGAAACAGTTAGCGAGAGAGATGGAGAAGTTTTAGAGAGAGAGAAAAGAAGAAGAGAGATTTACTCTGTGTGTTTAGACTAGGCATGGGCAAATCAGAATCGGAATCGGGAAGAACCAGAGAATCGAACCGGAATCGGAACCGGCCGAACCGAAACTCGAAGGAACCAGAACCGAGGTGAACCGAAACCGTCCGGTTCGCGGTTCGATCCCGGTTCGCCATTCCTGAAAACCGTGAACCGCCGGTTTTAGAACCGGAATCGGAACCGGAGAACCGAACCGGAGAACCGGCGGTTCCAACTCGGCCGTGCGACACTCTTTGCCTTTGCTGACTGGGCTGGATGTGGCTGGTGTGGGCTGGCAGTGGCCTGACTGCCTTGGAAATGCCGGCCGGATGGCTGATGCTTAGCCTTGGTTGGCCTAAGTTTGGGCCATGGGATGGGATAGATTGGTTTAGTTTTAATTATGTTGGTTTTAGATTTGGGCATTTTAATTCCCGCTCATTGATGTAATATTTTCTATCATCAATAAAAGCTCCCGGGTGTCGTCCTGATTTTTCCAAAAAAATAAAAAATGAACGAAATAGAACCGGAAAATCGTGAAATCGAAACCGAAATCGGAAGCCAAGAATCGAAATCGGGAACCGGTATTTAGCGGTTCCATCTCGGTTTCCCCCTTTTCCAGAATCGGAACCGGTGGTTCGGAATAGAAATCGAAACCGGGAACCGGTTGCCCATGTCTAGTTTAGACGGAGAAAGAGAAAGGAATAACATGACGTAAGGGGAGAGGGGGAGCCTAGGGGTGTATGAGAAATTTGAATATGTGGATAATTTTTTATTTAAGATTTATAAAAAAAATTCTTTAAAGGGAAAAATTATGGACAGAGAGAAAATACGGGAATTTTTCTGTTATATTTACAATAAAAATTTATTTAATATTTTTTCACTCATTCTATCTCTTATTTTATTTTTTATAATTTTAAAACCTTCTCCCACTTATTCTTTTTTTTTTTTTTTTAATGTTATGTGAAAAAAAGTTGATACGATTTAAGATAGGGGCGAGCAGAGAAATCGAAAAACCGAAAAAAGCCGAAAAAATCGAAATCGAAAAAATCGGAACCGAAAAACCAAACCGATCACTTAATGGTTTGGTGTGGTTTTTTAAAACTCAAAAACCGGCTGAACCGATTTGGTTTTGGTTTTGTATAAAAAAAACCGGTAAAAAACCCGAACCGAACCGAAATTACTTACTCCCTCCGTCCCGCCAAGAGTGTCACCCTTTTAGGGGTGGCACGCAAATTAAGGAAAAGTGTGGGAAGAAAAAATGTTGTGAGTGTAATTTAAAAATAGGAGAGAGAATTAGTGGAGGAAATAGTGAATTTAAAAAGTGTTGTGAGTGTAGAGGAGAGAGAATTAGTGGAGGGAATAGTGGATGGGTAATAGAATATTAATAAAATATTTCCTTTTTAGAAAAGGGTGACGCTTTAAACGGGACACCCTTTTGGGTAAAAAGTGACGCTTCGAGTGGGACGGAGGGAGTATACGCTATTTAATATCCCATACATTTTATTTTTTCTACTGTTATAATTTTTTTTTCTGTTATGATATCTTTTCTTTTGTAACTATTGGTCTTTTGTTACAACATAGTTTGTTTAATTTGTGATCTATTTGCATTATTTTAAGGCCCAGCTCTCTGGATACTGAGACAGGGAAGGGAAGAAGTGTGTGTGTGTGTGCGTATGTGTGTGTCAATGTTATCATTTGGATTTGTGACTTGTGAGTTTCTATTTAGATGGCAGAAATGGGGCTTGCCATTTTGTGATAGGAACTAGTCATGGCTCTATGGTTTATCCGGGGGAGAGATTGAGCTTCAAGAAATAGTGAATGGTCTTATCAATACACAAATGTATAACTCCCCAGGAATTTCAATTGCGCTCATATTCATCACTGTAGGAATTGGGTTCAAGCTTTCCCCAGCCCCTTCTCATCAATAAACTCCTGACGTATATGAAGGAGTGCGGTTTTAGATACAGGTCAACAACTTGGGATATTTTTTTATCTATAAACGAGATGCAATTGCGAGGAATTCAAATATATAAATATATTCAACAACAATTTAATCCTTAACCCAGTCATCCTGAGAAGATACTTACTGGTTCTCCTCCTGTTCTAGTTTAACAAAGTTTTCCCTATATTACAAACAACTCTATTTTTTATATGTCCCAAACGACACCGAATGACACCGAAACCAAATCGAAACCAAACCGAAATCGAACAAAATCGAAACCGAATAAAATCGAAATCGAACGATTTTGAAATACAAAAATCGATATTTTTCGATTCAATTTTGATTTTAGCCTAAAATCGAATTAAACCGGACCGTGCACACCCCTAATCTAATTTAAGATGTGACTAAGGAAAATACTACACATTTTATAAGTGTGTAATTAATAATTATGCAGGGGCAAACAGCAACCCTCTTCCTCTAAAAGCTTTAACGCATTGGTTAAAACGACAGGAGCCAGGCGGAACCAACTCTTCAGCCGGCCGTCGCTCACAGTGGAGTAAGGAGAACTAAAATATAGAGATAGAGAAAAAAGCCCACCTGAATGCTCTCTCGTCTCCCTCCTCTCCTCCGCACCCTTCACCCTCCGATCCCCGTCAACTCCCTGACGGGCGATTCCATGGCGGCGCGTGTACTCTCGCGCGCCCTCCCTTCCCCAGCCGCCCTCGCATTCTCTTCTTCCACGCATTCCCGTCTCTCGCAGCCTAATTTCATCCAGAGCGTCTCGTTTTCGTCTTCGAGGCCTTCGGTGTTCGGACGGTGGCTCACTGCGGTGAGGAGCGAGAAATGGAGAGGGTTCGGGAAGGTGATGGCGTCGCAGCGAGGGTTTAGGAAAGTGAGGGGACGGTCGAGGAAAGGTGGGGGTAAAAAGAAGCAGAATGAATTAGGGCTTGAGGTTACCATTGGTATTGAAGAACAGTTGCCTGATGATCCTGAAATTCTGGTCCGCCTCTCTCTCTCTCTTCCCCCTTTTTATAATGTTCAAAATTGTGTGTAATTGTAATAGCAAAAATGCCGACATTGTGCATTTGTAGTCTTTCCTGGTTCCAATATGATTATGAGCTACGGATTTATCTGTTTGCTAGTGGGTTATATAGTACTCCATTATTTTGAAACGGAGGGAACATAAAAAGGGAAAAAATGGTCTGTCTGAGTGGAATTTTAGCATGATTATAGTCGTAAACTCAAAGATTTACCCAAGGCAAAGTAGCATTCTTTACTGCCCTATCTGGCAGTAACGTCAACTTAATTTGATAAATGCGACATGGTTGTTCGAGGAGAATTGTTATTCACCCCCGCAACATTAGTTAATACCCCCGCACTACTAAGTTTACCCAAAAAAATAAACATTCAACACTGTATATACCACCATTATTCCGATTTTACTATTTTAAACCCCTAAATAAACACTCATCTAAATTAACAAAACACACCCACGCTCCCGCACCCAAACCCTTGAATTCAACATTGACATTTTAACAAGGAATTCTTTTACAGAGGCACTCAGATTCAGAATACGTCAAATTAATTTCATCAAAACCATAAGCAATTGACAAATCCAGCCAAAACCAAAAGCTTCATTTGAAGGTGGGTTTTGGCCATCCCTTCCCCTAGACCCCCAAGCCACATACTCACTCTCTCTCTCTCCTCCTTGCTTCCTTCTTTCTCCCCCTCCCCCCCTCTCTCTCTCTCTAGATTTTCCGGGGAGACCCAGAATTGAAATTCATCTGCAAATTCACAATCTGGGTCTCCCTCTTTTCCTTCAATGGCAACCCGGGTCTTATCACAATGTGGGATTAACCCTCTCCCTTCTACAATCCCCCGACCCACAACCGGATTCCTCTCAAACAATCCACCAAAGCTTGGATTTTTACAAAAAGATCCCAACTTCACTCCAATTGGGTGTGTGTGTGTGTGTGTGTGTGTGTGTGTGTGTTTCCATCGTTGTATGTGTATTCCTGTTTGTGTGTGTGTTGTAAAATCCGAAAATTGTTGAAACTTCTTTTAATAAGGTGAGTTTAATTTGGTTGAAGATGACGGGAAAAAATGGTGGTTTGAAGGTGGGTTTTGGCCGGAGGATATGTAGGATAGTTGGGTTTTGGCCGGAGAATATGGAGGATTGAAGGTGGGTGATTTAATTATTTTTAAGAGGGTGTACATGTTTTGAATTATTAATTAAAGGTTAATATAGTCATTTTAGTTGATGACATTTTTGCAATATTTGTATTGCGGGGGTATTCAGTAATGTTGCGGGGGTGAATAACAATTCTCTTGTTCGAGGCTTCAAGCAATTGAACATTTACGAGGCTTCAAGCAATTTTAACATTTGCGAGGCTTCAAGCAATTGGCTTCATCGTGTCAAAGAAACAGGCTTTTCCCTAGAAGAGATCAATGAACAATTCTGGTCCTGAGAAAGCTATGACTAATGACTTTACTTTGGTTATAGTCAATGGTTTCACTAGTTTCATACCTTGTTAGTTCCTCTCATCTCTCCGTTGAGAGTGGGGAATCATTCTAAATAAAGAGGTATTGATTGCTGATCCTGTTGGCTGACCTAATGAGGTTAGTGGAGGGCTCATTTAATCGTGTCGAAGAAACAGGCTTGCCCATAGAAGAGTGCAATGAGCAATGCTGGTCATGAGAAATATATGATTGATGATTTTATTTTGGTTCTAGTCAATGGTTTCACTAGTTTTCATGCCTTGTTAGTCCTTGTTAGCCCTCCGTTGAAAGTGGGGAGTCATTTTAAATAAAAGGTGTACTGATTGCTGATCCTGTTGGCTGACTTAATGAGGCAAGTGGAGGGCTCATGAAGAGCTCGAGCGATATCTGTTTGAATCCTGGTCTGGGAAGAGATCAGTTTATCTTTGTGACTTTTTATGATTTCAGGAAAATTGGTAAAACTTGTTATGCATCAGGATTGAATGTCCTTTTCGGCCGGGAAAGTATTGTAGCAAACTGCTTATCTCAGCAGGGTAATGTCTCTGAGGTGGATTAAGGAGGTAGGCAACATGGAGAGCACAGTTTAGAGTTTGGCCTTGAAAGAATTAGTTGCACCCTGTACACAGATTAAGCTTTCTGAAGAGCTGTTTCAAAGATTTAGTTTTAAGGGTCTTCCAAAAAGCTTATCACTTTCCAAGAACTTGACTTATCCAAATGAGTGACCTTGGAAATAATAATTAATTACTAACTTCAGATGGAGTTGCTACAGTTTTGATTTGTATCACCTTTTTTAATTAATGCAGAGTGTGTACAACAGCTACCCTTATAAAGCATCTCCAGTTCATGACCGGCAAGAGTTGTCAAAGGCGAGAAGCAAGAGGCGGGCGAAAGGTAACCGAGCGATGGCGAAAAGCGAGGCGTGAGGCGAGCGACAAAAAAGCGAGCAGTGCTGAAATATAGAAAAAAAATTAGTTAAAATCAGGAATACATACATATATACACGTAACACATAAAATAGCTTAAACCATGTTATTGATCCTTCCGTTTAGAAGATGATATGCTGGACATTGTGAATCAAAGTGACTACAACAATAGAATTTTGAAACAAGTCAAACAACATTATTAGGTAAGGCAAAAATAACTAGCAAGCCAACAATTGATTATTTGTTAATAAAAAAGAGTAATAAACAAAGAAGTATAATAAATGAAAATAACTGAATAAGAAGGAAAATAATAATTGTTGTTTGCATTTGTATGCTTGTTAATAAAAAACAGGTATAATATTGTATATGTTTACTATACGGAGAAGTGATAGAGATCTGGGAGTAGAAAAGAGTCAAAATTGAAAAAAAGTAAAAGATTGTAAAAAGGAGAAAGAAAACATACAAAAGGAGAAAGAAAACCTACTGATCACCGTCGCTAGCTGTCGTCTGGTACTCTGGTGGCCGGGGACCAATCGCCGTTGCCGTTGTTCGTCTTACGACTCTAACCCTTCGACTTTCTCTCTTCTCTTCTCAATCTGTCAAATTAGGCGATAGGGCCAGGGTACAAACAATAAGCCGACGGCTATATATATGTATGTGTGTGTGTATATATATATATATATATATATATATATATATATATAGATGTAGTTTGACGTCAAAACGACTAAGCAACTATAAGTTTTCCACTATCACACTTTTCTTTAAAGGTGTTGCTTTTTTGCTTCTCGCTTTTTTCAAAAAAGCGTTGCTTTTTCTGAAAAAGCTTTCACCGTCTGCCTGGTGGGGGAAGAAGCGGCGAACTCGAAAGGCGACGAAAAAGCGAGGCAGGCGACATGTGTCAGGAAAAGACGAAATGGCTTTGTATCTTCTGCGCTATCACCCTTCAGTCAATAATATTGCTTAACCAATTCTTAACAATCTGCTCATGTTGGACTCAATGTCATAAATGTTAGGATGTTAAGCCTCTTCCTTATTCAGTTTTAAAAAAACTATTCATTATTGATTAATTAAACTTTTTATATGTTGATTTTTATTTCTTTGCCAAACGTTTCAGGATATTGCAGAAATGCTCCGTCTAAATGTCCCGAAGGCTATGAAAGTAGCATTTGACGGTTTAAATGATTCAGACTATAAAACGAGAGATCCCGCTATTAGTGATGTTGGTTGTTTTGAAAGGGCTGAGTTATCCATACTTTTCTGCAACGATGATTTCATTCGCAAGCTTAACAAAGAATGGAGGGATGAGGACCACGCAACCGATGTTCTCTCCATGTCCCAACACATACCAGAGCTTAAGCTTCCGATTGTAAGTCCTTAATACATAAGTATTTATCTGTATCAGGTACAAAAGTTGACATGCATTTTCTTCATGCAGCTCATGTTGGGTGACATTGCCATTTCTGTTGAGACTGCTGCGAAGCAAGCAGAGGAAAGAGGGCACAGTCTTCTGGACGAGATACGAATCCTCGTGGTTAGTTGCAAGTTCACTTTCTTTACTCGTGTTATTTATTCATTTCTTTTGATAATTGTTTCTCATACCTTCTCCTCCTTAATATACAACTATGTACTTTTCTAGCTAGACGTTTTGTGCCTGGTACAAGAGTTCCTTAGCTCACATAACTTTAAAAATTGATAATCAGTTCTTTTATCCTTTATATAAGCATTTCAAGATCACAAGACTTGATTTGTATAAAATTTCAGTGAGGATATGTTTTACACACCCTTGAGTCCTTGACAATTGATAGAAGTATGTAGAGATTCCAAATTAAAGATAGAATGCAGATTAACTACCTCAGAGGTGAAACAATTTATTGATACTTTATTTGATTGGAGGTGTGGAAAATTATAAGGATGTAGAGAAGTTCGCTATGTATGGAGACTATTTTTTCCTTGAATTGTTTGGTGGAACAACAACAACAACAACGTCTTAGTCCCAAAATGATTTGGGGCCAGCTAACATGAATGGTCATACAGAATCGTCAATGAAAAGAGGGGAGAAAGAAAAATAAGGTAAAAAGTTGAAAGCCAAGTAGAAATTTAAAAGAAGAAATAGGTGGGAAGGAAATTCGGAAAAAGAAAAAGAGAAGAAAAAATAACATAAAATAAAAAATCAAATCCCATCATCCTCATGAATTTTTCCCTCCACTCCGTTCTCATCAATGCCTTACATTCTTCAATTCCAAGTAGACCCATATCACTTTTAGTCACTGTTATCCATGTTTTTTTAGGCCTTCCTCTACTCCTCACCGCCTTCTCACTTCTGCACTCTTCAAGCCTCATAATCGGTGCATCACTTGATTTTCGTCTCACACGACCAAACCACCTTAGCCGATTCTATAACATAATATCTTCAATGAGTACAACTTCTACTTTTCCATAATCCTCATTCCTCAACCGATCTTTTCTTGTATACCCACACATTCACCGTAGCATACGCATCTCTGCTACATTCATCTTATGAAGGTGACATTGTTTTATTGCTCAACACTCAGTACCATGTAGCAGTGCCTCCCTAATTGCCGTATGGTAGAATTTCTCTTGAATTGTTTGGTGGAACGCGAGAGAATAATTGGAAGAAAGATTGATCCGTGCATAAATATTATGCGGTTTTAGCTGATATGAAGTGTTTCTAATAAATGACAAATACACTCTACTTGAGTCTCCCTTTTCCTTTTTTAATTACCTTTTCTCCATTTATGACTACTATGGGGGAAAATTTTGTTGAGTGGTAAGAGATTCCTCAGCCCTTCACTTTTCCATCCTTCCATCTTTCTTTCCTACCATAAAAAGATCCATCCATCCATTTCTCTCTCCCCATTTTCCATCCTCACCTTTTATTATATGCCAAACATATCAATGATTAAGCATCAATATTTTGTTAAGCTTATATCTTTGTCATAGTCTTGGTGCTTGTGCTTATGTGAACCAATCAAAATTTATTTCTTCATACTAGTAAATATTATGTTGGAACTTGTAAACAACCCTGGAATAGAGAAAGAGGAGGATTTTTTTGGGATACTTAAGATTTAAGTTATTTCTTATCAGGTTCACGGGTTGCTACACCTTATGGGATTCGATCATGAGCTCAGCGAGGAGGCTGAAGCAGAAATGGAGAAAGAGGAGGAACGTCTTCTTAAAAATCTTGGGTGGAAGGGAAAAGGATTGATTCAGAGTGCATGTGATGAGGAAGCTAATGAAAGTCCTCAACCAATTACTCCTGATGGTAATCCGTTCCTGCTAATTTGAAATTCAGAATTTACTTATTCTTGATGCATTCATTATTATCCATTTTGAAGTAAAATGATAGAACACACAGATTTACATGTGAATTGTCAAAAGACAGGAATAAAGAAGACAGTATACAATTGAACAGACCAAAATTCAAGTATATATTTTGTGACATGGATGGTAAGATTGGCTTAAAATGTCTTTAAATATAGTTTGGCTCTCTGCATATGAAATATGCTAATAATGATTTCTCATTCTCATGAAAGGCACACTGCTTAATAGCAGAAGTCTAGTTTCTGCAACAAATGCGAAAGCTTTACAGGAGGCTGTATCCAGGGGTGTAAAGGTGGTGATAGCCACTGGAAAAGTAAGGAGAATAGTGATTTCACCATCACTTCTCATTGGGTTATGTTCTTTCCTTATGTTGGTTGTAGTGCTAGCTTAATTTGAATATTAAATCATCCATTGTGCAGTCTCGCCCAGCTGCTATAAGGCTTTTGAAGATGGTTGGTTTAGCAGGAAAAGATGGCATTATTTCAGAATGTTCCCCTGGTGTTTTCATACAGGTTTTATTTTTTTCACTTGTTCTGTTTGGTTAGAGAATGTCTGATGGAGGTAACTGGGAACCTACAAGTTATCCTGTGTGGGAGGCAATTGAATACTTATGATTTAGCACTCTGGCACGATGTTAGCGGTAGCCAGTCAGGTGTTCTTCACAATATTATTCTGATTATAGAATTAACTAATGAGGGTTTGAATGCGAGATTGGTCATCTGTTGTATGAATAACTAAATGCTTTATTCATGTTTCACATTTAAAGACTTACTCCCTGTCCCAAAAACGTAGTCTTATTTGATGAGTCATTTTTTTTAAAGAATGTTAGCTTACTTACTTGTAGCTTGAAATTGCACTAGAATTATTTACCTTCTTTAGATGTGAGACTTGTTTTTGATATACAAACCAAAAAGAAAAGAGGGACTGTTTTGTGACCGAGGGAGTAGTACGTTAAATATATCCCCACACGAGAATCTCTGTTTCGTTTGATATACTAAATTTGACAAAACGGCATTTCCCAAAATTTACCCCCTTCATGCCTGATATGTGAAGAAAATTGAGCAGCATCTTACAACCAAACATGAACAACTGCAGACATAATGACATACTCGCATAATTGGTTGGATATTCTAGTGTTGCCTGTATGAATCATTAAAGGCTTTATTCATGTTTCACATTAAAGGACATACTCCCTCTAGAGTTGTCAATTCGGGAAAATAGGACGGGCCGAGACGGGCCTATGAAATCTCGCAACTTCGCGGGACGGGATGGGATGCCCTGAATTCTTTGCGGGCCTGGAATTCTCCGTCCCGTCCCTTCCCACCTCGGGCCTCGGGATAATACGTGACAGTGTCGCACTTGAAGAAAAAAAATATTACTCCCTCGGTCCCAAATTAACGTCGCACTTTTTTGTTAGTATGAGGAAACTTTGAGCAATAATTTTAGGTTCATTTGATTATCCTAATGAAAATTTAATATTGTTTTTTATAGTATTTATAATGGTGTATGAATAACAAGTTTTATATTTTTATTAGGATGATTAAATAAACCTAAAATCATTGCTCAAAGTTCCTTCGTACTAACATAAAAAATGTGTGACATTTATTCTGGGACAGAGGGAGTATACAATTTCTATTTTGAGTAAATGTAATTTCAAATAAGACACCCAAGAGGAAATCAGTTTAATAACAAATGGGACAAGGGAGGGTGGGTTTTTCTTAGGAGTAATTTTTTATCCTTTCATGTAGAATATTTAATAGTTTTTTGGAGTGTTAAAAATATGAGGCATTTACAAAAAACTACTTTAGAAAGATGGAAATTACAAAAAAAAAACACATAAGTTCGAAATTACAATTTTTTTTTTTGGTTTTTTTTTATAATCAGTTTTGGTCAAACAACTGATAATTTCAGTTATCAGTTGTTCAAACAAGTGATAATTTCAATTATCAGTTGTAAACAACTGATAATACAACTGATAATTGAAATTATCAGTTGTTTGAACAACTGATAACTGAAATTATCAGTTGTTTGACCAAAACTGATAAAAAAAATGTTTTTTGTAAAGAAAGTAGTTTTTTGTAATTTTCCATCTTACATGTTTTTTTTTTGTAAATGCCATCTTTTTGAGTGAGTTTTTTGTAATAAACCCTAAAAATATACCTTTAATATAAATCATAAGAAATACAAAGGCGTAAAAGTAAAAGTTGCTTTTAAAAAAAGGCGTTAGAGTCCATGACATGGACTCTTAATATGGAACGGAGAGTATTTTTTTTAGAGTAAATAAAAAAGGAAGCTTATTGGCAGGCAGGGTGTGTACTTATTTTCTGATTTGGTGAGCTCTTCTGATATTCCAAGGGGCATTTTCAGCTTACATAAAAAATTCACTATATCCTCTTCTTATTTTCATTTCCCTCATTCATTTCAGGGATTGCTTGTTTATGGTATACAGGGGCGGGAAATATGTAGAACGAATTTAGATGAGAATGTCTGCAAAGAGGTACCAAATTTATTTCAATTTATTAAAGTTCTGTGCGACTTTTGGGCCCTTTTTCCATTGTCCCTCAAAAAGTGCATTTTTTTTCTTTTTCCTTTTCTTTTGTTCAGATTCAAAACTAAACACGATTAGAAGGTATATTGAAGTGTTTACTTTCAAATATGCTGGTCACGAATCTTGTGAAGAGTATACTATATAATGCTATTTATTTTGTAGGCATTTGAATACTCCCTTAAGCACCAAGTTCCACTTATTGCATTCAGTGAGAACCGTTGCTTAACCTTGTTTGATCACCCTCTTGTGGACTCACTCCATACTACATATCATGAGCCAAAGGTATATTGGTCATTGGAATATTTCATTTACTCATCAACACCCTTACTGGGGAGTGCCTGATTGGTTCTTCAACACTTATTTCACATATTATCGTTGACAGGCAGAGATCATGCCTTCCATTAAGGAGCTTATGGCAGGTGTTGATATACAGGTAATGCTGTTGATCTTGCAGTGTCTCATATGCTCAAAGATGCTTAAATATTAACACTGGACCTTACTTCTCTTGCTTGAAAAGTTTATGCTTGTCTCACTTTTCATTTTTTGTACATGCATCCGTCTCTTTAGGTTTCAAAGTTGTGTGAATGTTTTCTGAACCTGGTATCTGCTTCAAATGTAATGATCAGATTGTGTTAGTGCCTCACTAACGCTCTCTGATCAAAGGTAAGTTGAGAAAAGGACTCCTAAAACTCCACCTCTGTTCCTATCTATCTCCTGCTCTTTTGTGCTAGTTTGCCCAACCATCATCGGACCCACTATTTCATTGTGTAACTCCCTAAAATCCGGGTCCCAATTTTGCAGACCCACAGTCTGGCCGTGTCACTGTTTCCTAATACTAAACCAACAACAACAACAACAACAACAACAACAACAACAACAACAACAACAAAGCCTTAGTCCCAAAATAATTTGGGGTCGGCTAACATGAATCCTCATATGTCATCGTGAAAAAATAAATTAAAAAAATAAAAAAAATAATAAATAAATAAATAACTAAACAAATAAATAAATATACAAATCAAAAAAAAAAAATCAACCCCCACATGGATTTTTGCCCTCCACTCCGGCCTCTTCAACACCATACTTTCATCCACTCTAAGTAAACTCATATCATTTTCAATTACTCTAATCCAAGTTTGTTTGGGTCTTCCCCTACCCCTCGCCATTTTATCATTTCTCCACTGTTCCGGCCTCCTAACTGGTGCATCACTCGGTCTCCTTCTCACATGTCCAAATCACCTTAGACGATTTTCCCTCATTTTATCCTCAATGGGCGCAACTCCTACTTTACCTCTGATCACCTCATTCCCCAATCGATCCTTTCTTGTATGACCGCACATCCATCGAAGCATACGCATCTCCGCCTCATTCATCTTATGCACGTGACACTGTTTCACGGCCCAACATTCGGTGTCGTAAAGCAATGCCGGCCTAATTGCCGTGCGGTAGAATTTTCCCAATAATCTATTGGGCATGCCGCGATCACATAGAAACCCTGTGACACTCTTCCACTTCAACCAACCTGCTTTAATCTTATGAGCCACATCTCCATCAAATTCTCCATCCTTTTGGATAATTGATCTAAGATAGCGAAAAAACTCAGAAGCTTGGATAATATTTCCATAAAATGTGACCGCCACTGCCTCCCTACTTTCAACTCTGCTAAACTTACACTCCAAATATTCAGTCTTGCTTCTGCTTAATCGAAAACCTCGAGATTCCAAAGTGTCTCCACAACTCCAATTTACTTTCAACACCCTCTCTTGTCTCATCAATCAGCACAATATCATCTGCGAACAACATACACTTTGGTATATCATCTTGGACTGACCTCGTCAATTCGTCCATTATCATAGTAAAAAGAAAGGGGCTAAGTTCGGAACCTTGATGCACTCCAATCTTTATAGGGAACTCTTCAGTCTTCCCAACACTAGTCTGTACACACGTACTAACTCCATTATACATGTCCTTGATAATATCAATATATTTCTTTGAAACACCATTCTTTGCTAATGCCCACCAAAGTACCACTCTTGGCACTTTATCATACGCCTTCTCCAAATCAATGAAAACCATATGTAAATCTTTCTTTTGATCCCGATATTTCTCCATGGTTTGTCTCATAAGATATATTGCCTCCATAGTCGATCTTTCTGGCATAAACCCAAATTGGTTATTCGAAATATCCACAATTTTTCTTTGCCTTTGTGCAAATCACTCTTTCCCAAAGTTTCATAGTATGACTCATTAGTTTGATACCCCGATAGTTGGCACAATCTTGGACATCACCTTTATTCTTATACAAAGGGATCAAAGCACTCTTCCGCCACATTGTGTTAACTCTCCATATCTTGTTAAATAGCGTTGTTAACCAATCTATTCCCCTCTCCCCGAAACATCTCCAAACCTCAATTGGTATACCATCCGGTCCAACAGCTTTCTTCAATCTCATCTTTTTCGTTGCCATTTCCACTTCACTCTTTCGAATTCTCCGCATAAAATCTCGATTAATCATACTTGAAGAGATACTTAAATCTCCAACACGTGAAATAAAGTCTTCACATTCTTATATAACTACTCCCTTTGTCCCGAAATGATCTTCCTACTTTTTTTCATTGTTACTACGAAGGTACTTTGAGCAAAATTTAGGTTAATTTTGTTATTCTAATGAAAATTTAAAACTTATTACTGATACACCATTATAAATACTATAAAAATCAATTTTTTGGATTTTTATTATGATAGTTAACCTATATTTATTGCTTAAAGTTTCTTCGTAGTAACAACGAAAAAAGCAGGAAGATCATTTTGAGACGGAGGGAGTATATAACTTAAAAGTCTTAAATATTCAGTCTCGAACAATTATCAAAAATCTTCTAATACTTGTCGGACTGCCTCAAATTCTAATAAATACTATAAAAATTAATTTTTAGATTTTCATTAGTAGTTAACTTAACCTATATTTATTGCTAAAAGTATATTCGTAGTAACAACGAAAAAAGTAGGAAGATCATTTCGAGATGGAGGGAGTATATAACTTGAAAGTCTGAAATATTTAGTCTAGAACAATTCTCAAAAATTTTCTGGTACTTGTCGAACTGACTCAAATCCTTCCTAATTATTACTTGGAAGAAGAAAGAAGATGAAAAGGTGAGCGAACAAATGCTCAGTAAAATCATAATATACAACTCCTCAAGGAGGAGTTGGCCTGGAAGAATATCAAAGAGTATAAAATCTAAAATAACAGTCCAGTCCAGATGAATTCCAAAGTATCAGTTTCAGAATGAATATTTATTGCAGTTCTAGAGCATGTCTTCAATAAATTCAAACATTGACAAATTGATATAACCAATATTTCATAATTTCAAGTGATGAAAAATTGAACAAAACAACTAACTCGAGTAATTTTATTATCTCGAACCGTCCCATACCAACTTACCAACTGAAGATAACGAAACCACTCACAAATATCATGAACACATAAGCGATCCACCGACTTATCAAACCAAAATCCCCAAAGAGTACAAAAGCTCACAAGAAGCACACATTTTGATATTTTGCCTTTAACATGCCAAATATCGAACATACTCGCCATAACGGCTTGTCTAACTCAGTGATCACGATAGACTACAAAAATGACAATCACATCAAATGAGCAAATAATACGAAAATACAAACATTTACAATCACATACAATTCATATAGTGACAAATTAATGTACGTGAAATTTACAATAGGTAATCAAAGAGTTTTTCAAAGAACTGCAAGCGATGGAGTTAAAGCAAACATGCATGGACTTGGGGGTTATTATACCAAATATATCATGTTTTATGATAATCGCATGACATCAAATATATCATGCTTTAACACTATGCCTCATGTACCAAGCTCAGATGTGGGGAAATAGATCAATTGATCAATGGGCATCATAAACGAAACATGCATGGACTTGGGGGTTAATTGTACTTTGGAAAACAAGTGCAAGCGAGACTTGAACCCAAGACCTTGCCAAAGCATGTTAAATTAGTTACTCATTCAAAAGCTTAAGCTATTAGAGATAGGGTCCAACAATGTTTATCGTGCCTTCACATAATGCATGTCTCTTTGGTGTGTGTGAATACATCAGTTTTTGTGGGAATGGAGTTCACATAATGCATGTCTCTTTGGTGTGTGTGAATTAGGGGTGGACATGGTTCGGTTCAAACCGCGGTTTGAAACCGAACCGAACCAAACCACGCAGTTTGGTTTGGTTTTTTTCTATAAATGGTTTAGCTTGGTTTGAAAATTTAATAAACCGTGTGGTTCGGTTCAGCTCGCAGTCTGGAACCTCAAAATCGAACCAAACCGAACCGAACCAAACCGATTCAGACCGAACCGCGGTTTGAAATCGTGAAACCGAACCACGGAACCGAACCATGAAATTCTTGATCTGCAGTTTTGGTATATTTATGCATTTATATATAACTCATAGAAATATAAATCATAATGAGATAATTATGATAACAAGGCTACAGGTGAAAAAAAGAAAAAACCAGCAAGGTTCTATAGTACAAAATTTCCTACTAGTAATACAAGATAGCAATATATCTATGAATAATCTTGTGACTGCTAAGAACCCAAATATCAAGGTTATAAGAAAGATTGCTAATCCTTTATTCTCAAAGTATATCTGATTTTCCCTCACCTTTGCAACCTCTGATCTGATCTGGAGAATGAAATTATTACTTGTCCGCTTCGTGCTATTTTTTTCCTTCTATCATACATTAAATTTATAAAGCATGTTTGATAAAAAAAAATATGTAAAGAGCAACGCTTTTAGTTGGACATGTTTGTAGTTCGGATAGCGGTCTAGACCGCAGTTCGGACCACGGTTTGAACCGTTTATGAAACCGTGGTTTGAGACCGAACCGAACCAAACCGAGGTAGTTTGGTTTGGTTTGGTTTGAAATTTTCTATGGTTCGGTTTGGTTTGAGATTTTCCCAAACCGAGTACTAGCGGTTTGGTCTCCAAATTCCTTCCAAACCGAACCAAACCGAACCATGTCCACCCCTAGTGTGAATACATCAGTTTTTGTGGGAATGGAGTGTGAACGGTGATATTTTTATTTATTTATTTGGTCTTTGAATTTGCTTCCTTTCCATAGGTTATTAATAGTTACTACTACCTCTGTCCCAAACTGATTGTCCAAAAAAACTATACTCCCTCCGTCCCAAGAAAAGTGTCACCATTTTAGGTTTGGCACGCAAATTAAGGAAAAAAGTGGGAAGAAAAAATGTTGTGAGTGTAATTTGAAAAGAGGAGAGAGAATTAGTGGAGGAAATAGTAAATTTAAAAAGTGTTGTGAGTGTAATAGTGTTTTAGGAGAGAGAATGAGTGGAGGGAATAGTGAGTGGGTGTAATAGAATATTAATAAAATATTTCCATTTTAGGAAAGGTGACGCTTCAAACGGGACGCCATTTTGGGTAAAAAGTGACAAATTTCCTGGGACGGAGGGAGTATTCAAATTTGCTCTTGAAAAAGAGGAAATTTGAATTTTTTTTGGAGATTTATTTTGGGACGAAGGGAGTAGTACATATACTCACGCACATGCATGCTTATCCTTCTCAAGTATTTTAATGTAATAAATACTTACTATTAGGCTTCGTTTGTTTGGGGAAAATGTTTTTCGGAAAACGTTTTCATCATTTTTCGTTGTTTGGTAACCACCGGAAAATGGGGAACATGTTTTTTCCCACTTTTCTAAGTAAAATGACTTACGGATTTTTCCTAATTAATTTTTTTTTTTCAAAAAATGGTAACACCCTCACACACCTAACTTTGCGTACACCCCCACGTTACCTAACCCACATCAATCACCCCGACTCCATCCCCTTATAAAAAAATCATTTATATTAATATTATTTTTTATAATTCTCTCCCCCCCCACCCCACCCCCACCCTCTCCCCCCGCCGGGTCAAATTTTTTTTTAATCATTTTAAATTATTTTTAACAACTCCGCACTCCCACCACCACCACCACCACCTCAAGGTCAAAAAATATTTTTTTTAATTCATTTTAAAATTATATTTTAACAACTCCCCCACTCCCAAACAATCTTTTTATTTATATTAAAATTATTTTTTAACAACCCTCACCACCCCCACCAACCCACCCACCCACCACCCACCACCAACTCCTCTCCCATGGTCAAACTTTTTTTACTCATAATTAAATTAATTTATTTTTTAACAATTCCCCCACTCTCGGCTACCCACCCTACCCCCCACACTCTCGGCTACCCACCCTACCCCACCCACATCTCCCCTACTAATCCCCACCTCCTACCCTACCACCCCACCTCCATCACCTTACCCCACCCTATAATCTTTCAACTTATCTCATATTGTGTTTTTATCAAAAAATATTTTCATTAAACACATGGAAATATTTTCCGGAAAACTTTTTCCTTATCAAACAGCCGAAAACATGTTTATGTCATTTTTCGGAAAACGTTTTCATTTTCCGGAAAACATTTTAGGATAAATCATTTTCCGGAAGTCGTTTTACGCGAAACAAACGGAGCCTTAGTGTGTACATTAGATGGTAGAAATCTGTTTTAGGTCAATCATAGGGATTCACCCATTTCCACCCCTTCCCTTTTATTATAGTAGAGAGGTCACATAATGCGTGTATGCATGTACATACACTCTTATTTTCTCACGTATTATGCAAATTTACAGAAGGTGCTGTTCTTAGACACTGATGAGGGAGTGGCTAATACTCTACGGCCATACTGGTCTGAAGCAGTTAAAGGCCGAGCCTCCGTGGTCCAAGCACAGATGGATATGCTAGAGATTGTACCAAATGGTACTTCAAAAGGTAGTGGTGTAAGAACGCTTCTCGAACATTTGGGTGTCACTGCAGATGAGGTCCGTGCCAACAAACTTTTACCTTGTTTTTATTTCTGTACCATTCTATATCAGTTCCTCTGGTATAGTTTTCCTCCAATCGTATTCTTGACAACAAAACCGTATGAACAGAGGATTGTCCTTTAGATTTCGTACATTTGCTAGGTAACTTGCAGTTCATCTTATTCGGCAACATTCATAGACTTCAAATTTAGACATAGTAACCTAGCCATGTATTGCAGGAGCAAATGTAAAGAGAAGAACCTGCATTGGGAAAATCAAAAATCGTAGACTGATTCTTAGATTGACCAACCTACTATTTAAGTGTTCCCTTGGGGTAGAGAATAGTGTCAATTAGAAGTGAGAGAACTAGTTATGTACTCATAACAGGGCATGTGAGGTTTAAACAATTTAACAACTTATTTTCATTTATATCACTATCCTTATGAGGTTTAAATATTACTCCCTCCGTCCCATAATAAATGTCGCACTTTCCTTTTCGGTCCGTACCAAAATAAATGTCGCGTTTCTAAAATAGAAAATAGTCTTGGTGCTATTTAATCATTGTACAAGCAATGCACAAACAAGTAAAATACATTTCTTAAAAACCTTGAGAAGTCAAATGCGACATTTATTATGGGACGGAGGGAGTACTCCATTACTCCCCTTTCTCTCCTTTTTTCTTGGTGGTCAAAACCTATCAATTTCGGAAATAGGAATATCTTTTTGGGACAAACAAAGATGGTAAATGTGACTATCATTTTGGAGCGGAGGGCGTATAAGGTTTATATCGCATCATGATAAGATCCCAATAATTCTCTTTTGGCCTCCAGGTCTATAATAGGTGTTTAGTGAGACAACCATACTTGATGAAATGAAACTTGCTATTAATTTTTATCATTCTTGCTGTTGCTGAACAGATAATGGCTATTGGTGATGGTGAAAATGATGTGGAGATGCTTGAGTTAGCTTCTTTGGGCATAGCTCTGAGTAATGGATCGGAAAAGGCTAAAGCTGTAGCAAATGTGATTGGTGCAAGCAACGACGAAGACGGAGTAGCTGATGCTATTTACAGGTATGCATTTTGAGCTAAAATACCTACGCATGAAAATTCGGGGAACTTGAACCTTCGTAGTTGTGGGGAACAGCCTGCTGTAATTCATTTATTTTGTTTTGTCAATTCATTTCCTCTTTCAAACGAGGCGATTCATAGGTTAGTGATTGATTACAGAAAAACAACAAAATTAAAGGAATAAATTTTGGCATCTTTTATTCATTTTGGAACCTTTTTTTTTTTTTTTTTGAATTTGGACATTCATTTAGGGACAAAGAGAGTATTATTATCAAGTCCCATATTTTTCACTTATACTTATGTTGTCATTGTTTAATGATCAAGTAGAAATCCTCAAATCCTTGCCCTGACTTCAATTTCTGTTATATGAAACTTGATTCTTGTTCCTTTAAATTCTGCATACCCAACAAGTGCGATTTCTTCCAATCTACAAGCTTTATCCTTTCTCACTGTCACAAGTTGTACTCTTTCCATCAATTCAATTCATTGTTTTTATTAAATATTATTCCCTCCGTCCCTAAATGAATGTACAAATTTCATCCGGGACACATTAAATATGTACATCTTATACAATTAAATCTGTACAATTAAGCGGCAAAAATTAATAAATACTCCATAAACATTTAGTTTTGCATGCAAAATATGATTATATGACTAGGAAAATGAAATGGTAAAAAAAAAAAATAGCGACATTTTTTAATTAAAACAATAAAAATTCATATTTTTGGGACAAAAAATTGAATGTCAGTATAAATTTTTGACCCAATGTTTCAAGCAGAAAATAAATGTCGGTCATTAGCCTAAAGGCGCCTTTCTAAAAGTTACGCAACTTGAATACAACGTGGCTTTACTGTGATTCAACGGTGATGATTATGAATCAATGGTGATGTCAACTCTAACAACTATTAACCGTTAATCACATATGGTACACCATATATGAATCAATGGTGATGTCAACTCTAACAACTATTAACCGTTAATCACATATGGTACACCATAAAGTGGTGCATGTAATCTCGTCTCAACAAATTAGGCACTAAGTCGCAGGTTCCATAATTTACAGACTATGAATCAAAAAGCAAGATATAAGTTCACACGTAACAAGTGTTGCTTTATTGTTTTTGTTCCTCCCTAAATAGCTGACGTATTTTTCAATAAAAATATAGATGTAATGCAATTTTACCGTGTGATACAAACAAGATAAAAATAAGTGAAGGACGAGACAATGTAAAAGTAAGTGAAGCCCACAACATTAACAAGTCAACTACGACACTTGTTACTACGGGAACACATATTACGGGGAGGAGGGAGTACAAAAAAGTAAGTATAACCACAAAAATAAATTATTTATATTTTGAGCCAACACACGAAAGATTAAAAAGTACAATTTTGATACCGAGTATATAAACCATAAGACAATTTCTTGGGCTTCATTAATACATCCTCTCAGCATAACCAAACAAAGCTACACAAGCAGAGTCTACGAAAACATACAAAAGCAGGCCAGGCCACAGAAAATGTAGCTTATTTGCAAACACAGCATAAAGACTGAAAAATTCCATAGCAGCAACAGCAGATTCGGCTCCTTAAGATGTTTTATATTGTGTGTTTCTTCGGGCGCACGCCAGTATAGTTTTGTCAACCGTGATGAAATATGTTGATATTGAAGCTGTTCAAGAGATAAAACATTCATGCTTAACACAATATTCAGTCTTTTTTACATAAGACAGAATTACAGGTAACTCTAGACCCTCCACTATTCATGGGAGTGGCGGAGCTAGGATTTTAGATAAACACGACAAAAAGTTTATACAAGGTATAAAATTCAGTGTTCTATAACGCGGCCTAGGCGGTCGTCTAGGCGGTGACCAAACGCCGCGCCTTTTAGCAAATCGGCCAAATTAGGCGTAGGCGCCATTAGGCGTGATTAGGTGCCATTAGGCATTGACTAGGCGGACATAGGCGTTTACTAGGGGGCTTAAATCCAAGGCCACGACTGGCCACGGCCACGGCCACGGCCGAATGTTGCTTCATAGCCAGGCATCAGCCTATTATATATAGGCACAACCACATTTAACTATCTTCTTATTTCGATGTGGGATAATTGCAAGGCCAAGGCCAAGGCAACGGCCGAGCAAAGCAAGGCACGAGCCAAGGCATGCTATTTACTTTCTATTTATTTCGATGTGGGATAATTGCAAGGCCAAGGCCGAGCCAAGGCAACGGCCGAGCAAGGCAGGCCAAGGCCAAGGCACGGCCACGGCCAAGGCTAATATTTATTATTTTTGACAAATAATTTTTTGGATGTATATATATAAATTTATGAAATATATTTAAATTTTGTCTAATTTCTCGGCCCCGCTTAGGCCCCTAGGCGCTAGGCCCAACTCCGCCACCTAGCATCCGCCTAGTGCTTTTTAGAACACTGATAAAATTACATGGGGGAGTATAATTAGGCACAAACGGAGGTAAATTGATTATGTATTGCAATTATTTCCCTGATAAAAACAGGGGCAAAATGGGTAAAATAAATAAATTATAACTCTAGTGGTAAAATATCACCTTTTCTTAAATTAGAAGGGAAGTTTTTTGATATTTTCTGAAATTAAAGGGGGGGGGGAGAGAGGACACCAATCATGTTTACTTTCTGAACCATGAAAAAGGAATAGCACTAAACATTTTTTAAAAAAATACTGCAAAGACAATATCACTTTGATAGACTATTTCGTTGAGAAGGGAAATATGAATCATTCCATATCAACTTACTAGCGAAGCACAAAATCCTCACTACAGGTAATTCACTTTCTATTATCATAATAAGGTAAAATCAAAACTCTGGGTGCAACACTGAAAGATAATCTTGGCCCGGATAATGTCCAAGTAAGGTTTGATTCAGAAAAGGAAACAAAGATTTGATAGTACCTGCAGATATGATGAGTGCCTGACCAACATAATTGATGTTTGCCTTTGCCCAAGGAACCGTGCGAACAGCAACTAACTGGCAATATGAGAAGTTTTGCAAACATTAGTTAGTGATAGAATATCAAAGCATGAGTACAACCCAGTAACCGTAAACAACTATACACTGTTGAACCATCAACAAATTTTTATTTTTTTTCGTCAACCAAAAAATTTCATTATGAAAATTCATTATGGAAAAGTTTTCCGGATTATTCAGGGTGTTCATATATTCAAGAAAAAATTTGTCAGATTTTCATATCCTACAACTCAAGAAGATCACCTCCGCTTACCGCTAAAGTGAAGCTCCCCCCTCTCTCCAAACCTAACTAGTATTCCAAAATTGCTATTGAAGATAAATAGCATGGCGGTAGTGACGGATCCAAAAATCTTTTCCAGTGTGGGCCAATTTTTTATTTTTTTTTGGCTGAATGATATCATTCAAACCAATTTTGTTTTTGTGAATCAAACTAAATTTCAAAAAAATAATACTCCCTCCGTCCCACGTGAATGCAAACTTATTTCCATTTTGGTCCGTCCCACGTGAATGCAAACTACCCAAAATGAAAACAAATTTATTATTTTATATTCACCCTACCCCACCCACTCATTCTCTCTCTTCATTTTCCACCATACAATTTATTCAACCAACCTACTATTAACTCCACTCATTCTCTCTCTTCATTTCTTACCACACATTTTCATTATCTTAATAATATTTCTTAATTATTGTGCCCGAAAAAATGGTTCACAATGACGTGGGACGGAGGGAGTATATATTTGATGAAAAATTATAATTTTTTTTAATGCAACAACTACTTGAAACTCTTGTAATAATTTTTATTTTTGGCGAAAAACAAAAAGAACTACTCTCTCCATCACAAAAATGAATGTTTATTTCTTATTTAAGGAAAAGTATAAAAGTGTTTGTTTTATCTTATATTTGATGATAAGATGCATGCATATAAATATTGTTGTTATCAACTTTTAGTTTCGCAATTATATAATAAATAATAAATAATGAAAAAATAATTTGTAAAAGTCATATAGAAACAAAGTTTTATGAAAAATAGACACTCCTTTTTTTAGACAACATTTTTTAGACAATAGATACGTAGTATTCATTTTTGGTGAGCAAGGTATTATTTTTGGATCAAAACAAAGCAGATTTTTTTTTTTGATAATTAATATAATAACAGAGGAAATATGATTTTGGGATGAAAAAAAAAATGAATTAAAAAGAAGTATAAGGGGCTGAAAAAATGAATAGAAAAAAAGTAAAAATGTTGTTGGGGGTAAGTGAACCCGTGACCTCAATGGTCTTAGAAGTTGACTTTCTAAAAAGCCAAACAAACCTTTGTGTCAATGATATTATGATACACAACATTTAATATATATACTAAATTTTCTTGGTAATTTTTTTTTAAAATCGAGTGTGGGCCATGACCCACCCTCGTCCGAGTCGTCCCTACATAAAACCGCCACTGCATGGCGGTAGCACTGGCACGTGAGTCACTTAAAGTGAAAGGGGATCTTAAGGGAGGGTCTGACTTTAACCCCTTCTACTAATCTCACAATAAGTTAGAGCCACACTAAACTTTTTACGAGTGATTAATTAATATAGAACCAGGTATTTTTTTGACAGCCTTAAACCATGACAAACAGAGTGCTTGGTTCAGTAAATCTCTCTCCTACATAATGAGACCAAAGTCAACATATTCTCTATTCAATCATCAAACGGATTTCTTCAAAATGATTAAATAATTTGAAAATTACCACTTCACATGGCTTTGATGGCATACTTGATTGCCTGATGCATTCTAAAATAGTTCACCATGACATTCAAACTGATATTTTCTTTTAAAAACATTAAGCGTAAATTATCTTTTAGTTCACAGCAGCATTTCAAACTTGTATCATTCACTTGAAGAAGAACCTTAAAATTCACATCACATCAATATATTGATTCTTAGGCTTCAGGCTTGTACTCAAACTATATGAACTAAACACGTAAAAAAGCCTCTATGGTGTCCAATTCAAAACAATGAAGCCAAGTAACAAAAGTTTTTACAGAAGCATCACCCAAAATTATTTGATAAATAGTACTCCCTCCGTCCCAATCTAAATGTCCAAAAATGGGTCCGGCGCGGGAATTAAGGAAAGTGAGGTAGGAAAGAGAAAAAATGAGGTAGGAAAGAGAAAAAGTTTAAATGTTGTGAGTATGAAAAATTAAATAGGAGAGAGAATGAGTGGGAGGAATAGTTAGGAGAGAGAATGTTGTGAGTGTAAAAGTAAAGTAGGAGAGAGAATGAGTGGGTGGAATAGTGAAAAAAACTTTCCTTTTTTGAAAATGAGACATTTTAAATGGGACGCCCAAAATGGAAAGTTGAGACATTTAGATCGGGACGGAGGGAGTAATTTACAATCACATTTCGTAAAATATGAAGCAGATCATCACTATTATAAACGTCATTAGTTGAATTGGAGGAAAAAGAAAGTCAGTCAAACCCTTCTGTGAACAAAAAATAGGTAAATAAACAAGTTCCATAAAATACACACTTCAGAGAACACACTCCATACACTGTTGATTTAAATTAAGAAACTAAAGCCTAAGAGTTTATACACAATTTTAGCTGCTGTGTTCTTACTTCGACTTAAGTATTTAACAGAATCAATAAGCCACCTGTCCACAGAAGTAATAATTAATATGTTGCACTTATGGTTCATTAGTTTAGATTTCATGTTGATGCTTACACTATGAAATAATTTAAATCATCAGTCTGCGTATGAACCGATAACATCATACATTGCACAAAATCAAAAAACAAAGAATAAAATGAACTAAATTTGGCAGCTAAAAATTAGAAGAGCAAAAAAGATCACCAACCGTAGGCACTGCACTAAGGATACATGCAATTGCAGCATTCTTGGCTCCAGCACGAACACCTTCTGCAAATTAAGCAAACGGAAAAAACCCTACATCAAAATGCAAACAATTGTGCACTTGAAGGTTCTGATAATAGTTTATTCCTCATCCAACTAGATGTCTACTATTACTTTTCCATTTATAAGGAGAAGGTTAACACCACGCCTTAAGGGGCGCTTAAAACAAACTTGTTTGAAGGCTTATAATTTATTTTCCCATTGCAACAATTTCTGATGCCACAACCCACAAGGGTTAATACCAATGCAAAAAGCTGGTCTTGGAAATCCTTCACCAATAGGACAGTTTCAGGTGAATTAGTAGTTCTCAATGCGATTTAACAAGGATAACCAGTTAGCATGTGTGTGTTTGAGTCTGTTTGTGTTTGAATTAAACTCAAAACTTGATCGAGTTAGGCTCGAAAATGGCAGCTCGAGACCACAATTGAACAGAGTTCTAACCACCCAACTGAGCTCAAACTCCATAAAACCTAGACTTGAATACACACAGAAAGCACAAAAAAACAAATAAACACACACACACATAAAATGCAGAAAAAGAAAAACATACAATGAGACAGGAACAAGAAAAACCTACTCCCTCCGTCTCGAAAAGATCTTCCCACTTTTTATTTTGTTGTTAACACGAAGGTTCTTTAAGCTATAATTTTAGGTTGATTTAATTATCGTAAATCGATATCCATACACTATTATAAATACTATCAATAACAATTTTTAGATGTTCATTCGGATAATTAAAACAAACTAATATTATTGCTTAAAGTACCTTTGTGTTAACGACAAAAAAGTGGGAAGATCATTTCGGGGACGAAGGGAGTATATGAATTCACATTATTTATAATCAACTTAACAAATAAACCAAAAATCCAGAAATGAAATCAAAAGCATAACTAGCATCAAGTCAAAACCAATACAACAAAATCTGGGTTCCTTCAAACCGCTAAAAGAGAAATCTTCTATATCCAATATTCAACCTTTCCAACCTAAATTTTCCTACCAAGTTCCAATAAATAATTCCAATCCCTAAAACAATCAACAAAACCAAACAGGGAATAATCGAGAGAAGCTCTATAAATTAAAGCAGAAAAAAAAGACGTACCCTGAGTGCACTTCTGTGATCGCAAGAATTTGAGATCTTCAGCGGGAGAAGCAATCAACGGAGACTTGTTTCGATTCACCCAGGCGTCCCTCATGTCCATTGGAATCCCCATTCTTCTCCTTTTAATAGCAGAAATCAATTAAAAACAATTGCGTCCTTTCAACTCTGATTCAAACAAGGAAAAGGGTAAAATCAAGATTGTAATTCTGTATGAAATTGATAAAGGGGAGTGATGAATTTGGGACGAAATTGTAGGAGGGGTAAGAGAGGTGTACAGATGTAAGATGTTGCCTTGAAGAGAGGAGAGAGATAGGCGGCCACCGGAGTGTTGTTATTTGTTTTTCCTATTTTTTCTCTTTCTGATTGAATATGATGGTGTCACAAAATGGAATTTTGATTTTGGTGTTAGAAGTCTAAATTTAAATAATCTAAAACCCGGCTGCTAATGTAATGTACTCCCCCGTCCCGCCCATAAATTTTCTTTTTGGACGTCCCATTTAAAAGGGCATAACTCAAAAATGAAAAGTTTTTTATTATTTCTTTATTTGTGGGACCCACTTGTCATACTCTCACAATAAATATCCACTAACTATTTCCTGCCCCACTTTCTCTTTCCTACATCACCTTTCACTCACAACATTTATTTCATTATACATTTTTTTTCTTTCCTACATTATTTTTCTTAATTTTCGTGCAAGGCTCAAAAATTGCCCTTTCGGACGGGACAAAGGGGATAATGGATTGGGAAATGGTCCGATATTTTATACTCCCGTTCCAAATAAATTTAAATTATTTTTTGAAAGTTGTTATTCGTTTTCACAACATTATACTCCCTCCGTCCCAATAAGAGCTTCCCTTTTTGCCATTTTGGGTGTCCCGCTAATAGCTTCCACTTTCCTTTTTTGGCAAAGGAATCTTTACTATTTCCTCCACTCATTCTCTCTCCTCATTATTTTAATACTCACAACACTATTATAATATACTATTCTCTCCACTCATTCTCTCTCCTATTTTCAAATTACACTCACAACATCTTTACTTCCCTCCCCTTTCCTTAATTTGCGTGATTTTTAAAAATGTGGAAGGTCTTATTGGGACGGAGGGAGTATACTCTTGTAATAAAAATTATTACAAAAATATTATTAATTAAAATTAACATATTAACCGTTTAGTGTTACACACCCGTCTTCAATCTCCGGCCATTATCATCCAATCATCTCCTTCATCCCAAAAAGAAGAAGGTTTATGGGTTTAATTGCATTGTCAATTTGCTTGTTGAATACAACTTAGTAGGAGTGGAAATGGTTTGGCTCAAACCGCGGTTTCAAGTTGAATCAAGCCACAAATCGTGTGATTTGGTTTGATTTTTAGATACAAGTGGTTTAGCTCGATTTGAAAAATTAACAAACCATGTGATTCAGCTCAGCTTGGGATTTAACACTCCTAAATCGAACCGAGCCAAACCGTTCATAGCCCTCTTAGCTTTCAGTTAGGACTAAGGGTACACTGCCTAACAATTCAAAGTGAACCACCCAGACTTTTGACCTTTCATAGCACTCTTAGCTTTAAGTTAACAACTCGTAGTTAGTTGCTTGGTTGAGTTCTTCAACACAAGTGTATCAAAATAGCTTCTCATATTTATTATTTAGCAAGCATGCCAAGACATGGCTTTTTAATTAATTTTTTCATTTCTTAATCTCTATTGATTTACTTAAATACTCGTTCTTAAATATTTTATATTCATTAGTCATAAAATGGTTAACAAAAAAAAATTATGATTTGAAATGCGGTTTGAACTGTGGTCTAGATCGCGATTTGGATCGTGGTCTGAACCGCAACTCAAACCGCGGTTTAGACAGAACCAAACCGAACCATAGCGGTTTGGTTTAGCTTGGTCTGAATTTTTTCATGGTTTAACTCGGTTTAAAATTTTTCCAAACAGATGCTAACGATTTGACTTCTAAATTTGTCCAAATCGAGCTGAACCGAACCATTTCCACCCCTACAACTTAGCTTTCCCTCGACAAAATATTCCTATCAGATTGTGCACATTGATGATGGTTTTTTTTATTGCCTATTTAGCCCTGGTTCTTCAATTTTTTTAATTTGAATTTCGAATCAAATTTTATCCTAAGTGGGTTTATAAATTTCGAATTTCGAATTTCAAATCTTGTTTGTTTCCTGCGAATCTGGTTTTCATGCATAGATATTGATGTGTATAGCAACATATTCAAAGTCGTTGAATTTGGTTGAGTAGATCTTGAGTTATTGGAAATTAATGTTTCGAAAACTCTCTATGTGTGTGTTCTTTTTTTTTTTTTTTTTTTTTGGCTGTTTTTGACATTTAAAGAGTCTGATTTGATGAAATATGATGTATTTTGTTTTACTCTGTAAGATTTTTTCATAGCCTATATATTTTCTTAATTTGAACTTAAAACGAGTGAGTTATAGCTGATCAAAAGTTGAGTTGATAAAATTCATCCGCTGAAAACCACCTTAGAAATCTTTAGAAATCTTGCTGATGAACAACAACAATGGCAATCCATACTCGCGAACGCGGCGGTTGAGCCAAGGGGATCTCGCCTCAAGGAGTTTGGATGGTGTCTCTCTAAACTCTCTCTCTCTCTCTCTCTCTCTCTCTCTCTCTCTCTCTCTCTCACTTTATTGTTGGAAAAATAGTGTGTTTTGAAGAAAATTAATGGATTATTTCCTCAAGGGTAATTAAAATTACTTAAATTGTGAATGTGATTGTGTTCTACTCCATGTGAACAAAAAATCAAATATTTATTGAGTTCATTTTGGGGGAGACTTGTTTCTCCATAAGTTATAAAAAGTCCACTTTGTAATTTTGAGTTTCGAGCGTAAAACATTGAGTTTCGAGCTTAAAACACTGAGTTTAGGCGTTAAAATACCTAGAAGTTAAAACATCGAGTTTAGGCGTTAAAACACCGAGTTAAGGTTAGCAACTAAAACATCGAGTTTATGTCTTAAAACATCGAGTTTTTGTCTTAAAACATCGAGTTTATGTCTTAAAACACTGAATTTTTGCCTTGAATTTTTTTAAAACAAGACTTTTTATATGTTTGGGGGAAACAGAGTTCCCCCAAAATTTTCTGATATTTATTTGTTCAAAATGGGTTTTGGATGAATAAAATATGAATGCTCAAAGTATGTGGTTCACATTTTGCTAATAAATTTTGATTTTGTAAATCAAAAATGGTTTTGACTTTGACTTATATGCTCGGGCGAGGAGAGTGATTGACTCGCCCGAGCATAGCATGGCAGAATGACAAAGTTTCTGAAAAGTCATGTTCGGCCGAGCAGATCCTAGCAAAAGTTTCTGGACAGCCTTGCTCGACCGAGCAAGGCACATGACTCGGCCGAGCAGTTCCTGAGCAGATGTGTAACATCCAAGTATTAAATGTGAAAAACTGAAACGGAAACCGTTATGGCTAATATTTTCGATTTAATGGTTGTTTAATTTCGTAATAATATTGGTTATTACATAATTAAAACCATTTTTCAGTTTTGATCTTGGTTTTTGAAATGTTTAAATTGTTGTTTGTCAACAACATTTGAGAAGAACTTTTGGAACACTTTGAGAAAAACTCAGCAGAGAAAAAAAAAACACCTAGCTTCCATATTCCACTCCATTCTCTTTGGCTGCATCTTGTCAATCATTCTTTGGCCTCCTAGCTTGCATTGTAATATCAAGAGGTGATCTAGTCCAAGCTCGATTCAGCTCGCGAAGAACATTAGGTGCAAAGTGCCCCCGGTCCGCACGTTCTATCCTGGGAGACAAGCGACCCAAGCAAACTCAAGTACACTCGGTGAGGGGTCGAATATGTCTTAAGGAGACAGTGATTTTCATTGGGCTCGTGCATCTTATTCAACAACTTTCTCTTTGTATTTTCAGTTTATTTATTGTATTTTATTTTCTGTAATTGTTTTCTTCGTCATCCTTGTAACATTTATCTGATTTTTCTTTTTCTCTTTCACTTTTCTGGTTTTTGGAATCAATGGTGGACACAAACAGTATTGGGTATGTGATAGGTGTGTTATATGGATGTGGATTTGATAGTTAAAAAGGGTAAAATAAAACGAATGGTGGTGTGTGAAGTGTTGAGTGGTAATTTTATTTAGGTAAATTTAGTGTTGCGGGATTGAATAACAATTTTTATTTTTTTTCCTCAACTACTCCCTTCGTCTCATTACAAAGAGGAATTTTACTGTTCACGCGTAGATTAAGGAAAAAAATAATGATATAAATGTTGTGAGTGTAAAAATAAAATAGGAGACAGAATGAGTGGAGGGAATAATAAATTATAATGGTGTTGTGAGTATTAAAATAATGATAGGAGAGAGAATGAGTGGAGGGAATAGTGAATTTGTGGTTTGTAATGGGACGCCCAAAAAGAAATATTTGTGGTTTGTAATGGGACGGAGGGAGTATTTTTTAATTAAAAGCAATTTGAGAGTAATATTAGTGTAATACACCATGTACCGTCCCATTTTACTTAATACCAAATATTTGAACAAAAATTAAATAAAACTAAGAGAGAGAATTAGTGGGAGTAAATGTTATGAATATGAAAAATAACTTAAGAGAGAGAATGATGGTCTGTTTGATAAAACTAAAAATTAAGCTCTGAAAATGTAGAACTGAAAATGTAAAACTGAAATTATTAAGTTGCTGAATTTAAAGACCCGACTCTGTTTGATAATGACAAACCACTTATATCTGAATTTAATCAAAATTTCAACTCAATACTTAAAAATATTTGCATAATCTTAATGATTGTATAATAAAAATACATCGTAAACATAATTAAATTATATTTTTATGATATTTAAAATTTTTATTGATATTTTCTTTGTCCCATTATAAATGTATCTTGACTATTTTGCTTAACTTGGCTAAACTTTAATAAAAAATGAAGAAAATTTAATTATGATACTCGATTAAAAATATTATCAATAATTTAATATTAAAAAAAATACATTTTAATACTTAGTCAAGTAATATGAGAGGTTAAATATTTCAACAAAAGAAAGTAGGAGTAATAAATAATAAAATATGTTGATGGATAGATTTGAACTCGTTCCTTTTTTTTTAATTTTTTCTCTTATTCTCTTACTTTCTTAAGGCTCTCATTTGCCCTTTACTTTATACTATAAAATCCACTCATTCACTTTACTTTATACTATAAAATCCACTCATTCACTAGACATCTATTAATATTCATTAAAACTATATAAATTTGTTATTTTTTCATTTTCAAAATAATTGATTTTAATCATGTTAAAATAATAAATATTTTACATGCAAGAAATTATAATTTAAGTATGAAATTGCTTATATGAAATAAAGTAGTATTTATTTAATTGTCTCCTAGTTCTTTTATATGCAAGAAATTAAATATCGTCATTTACTTTTTATAAATTTATTTTTTTTCCTTTTTTGGGTTATCAATCAGTTGTAGGAAAAGAAAAAAATAATAATAATAATAATAATAATAAAAAGTAAAAAGGATTAGTTTTTTTTTTTGAGCATAAAACTTGAGGGGTGAATGTATTGATTAATATTTTTACCATAAATCAACAATATTAAACATTATTAGGTTGAAATTATTGTAATATTTTAGTATTTATTAATTTCAAATATTAAAAATCAGTGGTAAATTTATTAATACATTTTTTTAATCGAAAACTAAAAATATTGAATAATATTTTGGTAATCTCATATCATCTATAAGTATTTTCAATATTACATCCGATATTTGCAAGTTTCTTTGTTTTGTAGTAAAAAATTATTGAAAATTAATGTATTCACATATAATTTGATTATTTTAATATAACCAATGAAAACCTAACAAAAATCTTTAGTTAAAAAGGAAAATAAAATATTTGCTTGCTCTAAAAAAATAATTATGGTATACTATTTATTTAAGGTATTTATTTAAAGTCAAATATTTCCATGATCATAATTAATTAAGATTTTAATAGAAAATGTAGTGGATATGTAACATTTGTAGTGTAGATAATATCCCCCTAACATATTTCAAATATTAAAGGACAATTATTTCAATATACAAAAAATGTAGTGGATTAGTAAAAATCGGCAAATAGCCCCTCCCTAAAATTAATAATCTTTTTTAAGACAATCTTAATTACTTAAGTAATTTAAATTTATTTTACCAAACAAGCTTACCTTTTTAATTTCTTAAAGTGTTCTAAATTAAGACACTAATTGAGTTACCAAATAGATCCTGAACGGGAGAAATAGTAAGCTGATTGGTGTTGTGAGTATTAAAATTTGTTATTTTGGACAGTATCAAGTGAAGTTAAACAATGCAAAATGAAAATTGATATCAAGTTGAAGTGAAGTGCGATACAAAAAGTACATGCTAACCGTTGGATCACCGCACACAAAATGCACATCTCAACTTCATTGGGTGATAGGGTGGGATTTAGAGCTTGTGTAATTCAATCATAGATTTTGAGATTGAGAGAGAAAACTCATATCTCTCATATAATTGTCACTTTTGAATTTTCATCATTAAGAAAATAACAATTATTATTACAACTTTATGTTTACATCAATTTTACCCTTTGTCTCTAACTCCTATTGCTTCAAGGGTAAATCGAAATTAAATTTGAAATTTTATGTTATTAACCCAAAAAATGATACTGTAAATATTTTAGACAACCAAAATTTGGTAAAAACTGCAGCTTAGTAATTAGGAAGTTAGATAGGAATGGCAATGGGGCAGTTAGTTCGAGGCAGTTATACATCGTACCACCCCCATTTTTCAATTCAATTTTGTGCCCAATAATCGCCCCATTTCCCGGCGGGTAATCAATTTTCCATACCATACCCATTTCCCACGGGTAGCAGTTAATCGGGGAATCCCCGCGAGAAATTAGTCAAACTAATATTTTGTTTTAAAGCACTTTAGCGATAAAAAAACTCAAAAATTAACTTTGATAAAGGATAATTTTTCTACTTAAACTCATATAATCACATTCATAAGAGCTCAAAAAAATTAAATAGTTGAGTATGACACAATTCACCAAACATAAGGAAAGATTCACTAGATTACAATAAGAAAACTATAAGCAGTTCAGGTAACATTCGGTTCAGGTAATGGGGCGGGTAATGCTAATACCAAAACCAAACTGTTCCCCACTTTTTCATTTCGGTTATTCCCCATTACCCTCCCCATAATCCAGTCAAACCAATTAATAACCGTCAACTTCGGTTCGGTTCAATTCGAGTATCCACGGTTCGTTTCAAAATTGTCATCCCTAAAGTTAGATGACACTCATTTCCTAAACAAATAAAATAACAGAATTGAAAACAGTCACTTTTATTCTGAAACAGAGCTTTATTGAACAAGTAACTATGCAAAATACAAATACTCCCTCCGTTCCAAAAATTATCTTTCCACTTTTTTTTCGTTATTACGAATAAACTTTGAGCATAAATTTTAGATCAATTAAATTATCCTAATGAAAATCTAAAACTTGTTATTAATAGTATTGTTGATGGTGCATCAATAATAACTTTTAGATTTTTCATTTGTATAACTAAACCAACCTAAAATTATTGCTCAAAGTTTCTTCGTAGTAACGATAAAAAAGTGGGAAGATCATTTCGGAACGGAGTAGAACATGAGCAAGTTTTGGGAGAAACTAGTTTCTCCATAAATTATAAAAAGTCCACTTTTTTTCTATTTGCAAGTAGTTAGTGAATATTTAGAAACAGTTTATAAAACAGGACTTTCTATAATTTAAGGAGAAACTAGTTTCCCCCAAAATCTTGTGGTAGAACATTCCCTCACAAATACCAACCTACAACAATACAACCACTTCCAACTAACTGAAAACAAAAACAGCGATCAAACGCATAAAACACAACAACAGATCAATGGTTTTAAGCTCCAAGACGGGAACACGGAAAAAAGAAGAAGATTGCACGACGATTAAATGAACGTGACACCGTGTCAGAGCCGCTTTACAGACCTTGTTCGATGAGATAATCACCCAAATTTTCAACAATCATGTTACACTGACCAGGAGTCATAGGTTCGTTGTATATTCCAATGATCAAACCTTCCTTTGTCTTCTTGATAGTTATTCCAGACGTTCCCTGAAAAAATAGACTTTACATGAGGAAGATCAAGAACCATGGTAACAAATTTCCTCTTTCAAGTGTGTGTACAAAGGGGGTCAAATTGCTTAAGGAATAAAAATTATACTTATATGGAAATTTGGCACAAAGGGGGTCAAAATAAAATCATAATACAAAATTTTCCTCAAATAAAGAGGATCAAAATAGACAAAAATATTTTTTTAGTGTATTTTTCAAAAAATTATAGGTACTAAAATGACATTTTCCAAAAATTCTGAGGGTCAAGTTACCCGTTGTCGGTGGCTTCGTCACTGTATGAATACGAGGTCAATGCTTATTACAGCAGCACAGTGGAGAATGCATCTTAATTTGGAATTATGATATGCTATATAAATGTGTGTACGGGATTTGGGGCCTATGCGGTTCAACCACATAGAAGTGATTTCAGAGGGACGGATATGATCACATGCGAGATGGGGTCCAGGCTGTATCAACAGACGAGATCGCGAGACCAAGTCAAATGACTAAAATGCCATTATTGAAGGGCGAAAATTGTGAAGCGTCGAGATGAGAATGGAGGGACGAGATCGCGGGCCCACATAACTTCTATGCGGTTTGAAAGAGTTGTGATGTCACACACTCATTAACAAGTCAAAGGTTGACTTAATATAGATTTGTTACTTTCTTTATATTAGTTAAAATAGGTAAATATTGTATATATTATAATTCGGGTTTATTTTATTAACTAACCTACTAACCAAATCTTGGATATCTTTTAGCATATACTCCCTCCGTCCCATAGAACATTACACGTTTACTATTGAGAACGGAAAATAAGGAATAATGTTATTAAAGTAGGTGTTGTGAGTGGGAGGAGAGAGAATGAGTGGAGAGAATAGTAAATTATAATGGTGTTGTGAGTATTAAAATAATGTAGGAGAGAGAATGAGTGGAGAGAATAGTGATTTAAGGTTTCCTTTTTAGGAAAGTGGGACTTTAAAGAGGGACGCCCAAAATAGCAAAAGGGGTAATGTTCTATGGGACGGAGGGAGTATTTGGTTATTTTGTATGTATCTCTCACACAAGGAAAAAGTCGATGATAAGGAAGGATTGACTTGGTTGAATAAGGAAGGTAGAAGTCTAATAGTGGAAGATCTTCTCAACCACACCTCCTACAAACAAGAACTTCTTTGCCTATATATTAGAACCGCACGGCTCATTCATTGTTGCGGTTTTTGTGCTTTAAATCTCTGAAGTTCTAAAGGATCAAAGAGTGTTTAAGTGTGAAAGATTGTTTGGTTATTTTGTTCTTCTCTTAGTATTCTAGTTCGTGCAACCGTCACCCTATTGGTTTTATAAAGAGAAGTTTTTATTGTCTACAACAAGTTGCCGCAGATAAGTGTTTAAATTCTGTGTTTTACTTTGTTAAAGTTATTATTTCGCTGCTTTTTGTACTGACGCTAGTGCTGCTGCTATCACACCAGGACTCACACGTGGTAGTTTTGTTTTCACTTGTCGATCTTAGCTACTCAATTTCTTTCAATTGGTATCAGAGCTCCACTCGATTACACTGAGTGAGTTTCAGAAAGAGTAGACATTATGGAAGGACATTTGAATCAATATCGTCCTCCTGTATTGGATGGAACTAACTATACTATATGGAAAGCTAAAATGCGTTTCTTCATCAAAGCAATTGATGAGAGGGCGTGGCTTAGTATTATTGTCCCATGGTCTACTCCTAAGGTTGAAAGCAAAAATGAAACTGGATAACCTCAGAAAAATCTATATGCCTAAACCTGAGGAAGACTGGACTACAACTGAAGTCACTCTTGCTAACTATAATTCCAAGGCTTTTGATGCTATATCAAGTCATGTAGATGAACATATGTTTCTACTTGTTATAAATCAAAATGTAGCGAAAACAGACTGGGATATATTACAAGGTCACTGTGAAGGTGATAATAGTGTTAAGGCCACTAGGTTGAGAATTCTCATGACCAAGTTTGAAAACTTGAGGATGAATGAGAGTGAAGACATCAAAAGCTACTCTGCTAAATTGAGAGAAATCTCAAACGAGTGTGTCTCCCTAGGCGAGCATATATTAAACGCTAGGTTAGTAAGCAAAATGTTGAGAGCTGTTACTGAAAAATTTAACATTAAAATTGCTGCTGTTGAAGAAGCACATGATACCACAACCCTGAATTTAGATACTCTTGTGGGCATTATGACCATGTTTGAGATACCTTGTCAATTCAACAACAACACAAAGCCGAAAATATTACTCTTGCAGCTGCTAGGGGTGCAAGTGGTTCAGTTCAAACCGCGGTTCGGAATCAAACCAAACCAAACCATGCGGTTTAGTTCGGTTTTCAAGCAATAGTGGTTTGGTTTGGTTCCAAAAATTATCAAACCGTGTGGTTCGGTTTGGTCTGCGGTTTGGACCCCCAAACCACAGTTCGAGACCGCGAGACCGTACCACCAAACTGAACCAATAAACCAAACCACCAAACCGTTCAATATTATCCGTAGATATGTATATCTTTCATTTTCACCTTACATTTAGATTTGAAATCTCCTAATTCTATTCATGGATTTTAGCCCATAACCCTTTTTTCTTTTGGTTAATCTTCTTGTAATAATGTTAATTCACTATTTATCACATACCATTACAAGTACTCAAATGGCATGTTGTTATCATAAACATTGAATCACAATTTCAAATTGTGTTTAAATACTTAATCTCTTGTGTATGTTATGTTTGAAAAATTCAAACAAACATGATAATGAATTGTGTATTTTGAAACCATGTTCTAGTTAATGGTTTAAGCAATGTTTAATTTCATGGTTTGAACCGTGGTTTGAATTGTGGTTTAAACCGCGGTTCGAACCATAAAATAAAACCGCGGTTCGAACCAAACCATGACGGTTCGGTTCGGTTCGGTTTGAATTTTTTTCATGGTTCGGTTCGATTTGAGATTTTTCCAAACCGATGATTAGTGGTCCGGTCCGTAAATTGTCCCAAACCGAACCGAACCATTTACACCCCTAGCAACTGCTCACTCAAATGCATCCAAAGTGTCAAAAGAGATTGAAGAAATCTCCAAAGAAATTGACACTTCAAATTTGGAAACTGAAGATGTTGCCCTCTTGACCAAAAAATTTACTTCCTTCTTGAAAAATAAACGGGACAACAAGTTTCCTTCAAAATTAAAAACATATTTGAAAAACCAAAAGAGGATACTGAGAGTAGTTTCAAGAGACCCGGTAGTTTTACTAAGAAAAGATCTGAATCTGTTCAATGTAGAGCCTGCAAAGGCTTTAGGCACAATGAGTGTGCCAACACTCTGAAGAAAATATGAATGAAATTTTGTGCGACCCTTAGTGACAGTGAAGACGAAAATGAAACGCTAAACTTAGCAATCATGGAAATCTCGTCTCTAAGTCACAAACATCATACTGATGTTACTTCAGATGTAGTCACACCAACTATCACATCTTTTGACTCTGAATTCAACTGTTTTAACTCGTTGCTTTCAGAGAAAGCAGCGAATGAAGGAGAAAGTGATGGAAGTTACCAAGAACTTCTTGATGCTTATGCTGACTGGGAAAAACGAATAGAAAAACTGGCAGTTTTTGAAAAGGTTAATGAGAAACTCTCTACTGAAATTTCTACTTTAAGAGGTGACCTTGAAAAAGTTAACAATGAAAATGACAACCAAAAGGATGGCATAGCCAAACTCGAGGTCATGCTCACCAAACGTGATATTGAACTCGAGAAAACCAAAACAGAACTTGAAAAGGCCAATGGAGCTTTTACAAAATTAAATACTGGAAAGGCCAAACTTGAGAAAGTTCTAAGCATGGGAAGTAATCCAAAAACTGATCTTGGCTATAAATCCACCTTTATAAAAGGAGAGTTCCTCAAAAACCAAAGTTTTTCAAAATCATAAAACAATACCTAAGAAAAAAAGGTTTGTCTGCCACTACTATTTTGCACCAGGTCACATCAAAACCCTTTTACTACCAAATAATTCATAACCTCGAAAAATCTGCTCCTCAGATGAGTGCCCGGATGTACTCACATCACCACTCACATCTCCAGAATTTTGGTCAATTTGTGTGGGTAGAAAAGAAAAGTGAGGAATGCAAAGTCATATTCACCTCACTCAAGAGCAGCATAGCTAGCTCGTGGTACTTTAATAGTGGGTGCTCGAGGCACATGACATGTAATGTTGAGTTCCTAACCGATTACACCTCAGTCAAGGGTGGAAACGTGAACTATGGGGGAGGAGCCCAAGGTAAGATTGTTGGTAAGGGTACTCTATGTGTTAATCATATGCCTAAACTGAAAAATGTCTATCAAGTGGAAGGCTTAAAAGCTAATCTCATTAGTATAAGCTAACTATGTGATGACAATTTGCATGTTAGACTCGACAAGCATGAGTGCAAAGTGTTTGATAACACTGATCAGTGCTTGTTCACTGGGGTAAGGTCTCAAGATAATTTTTACAAATTTGGTGACAACTCATCCTGCCTTAGCTCCAAAGTAAATGATCTTGAGGTTTGGCATCAAAAGTTAGGTCATGCAAGTTTTAGGAAGATGGAAGAGTTTGTGAGATTTAATGCTGTTAAACACTTACCTAAACTTGATTTTAAACAAGTGTGTATGGTCCTTATCAAAAGGGCAAGCAAACTAAAGCTTCACATAAAAAGGTTGATCAAAGTTCCACTTCTGAAATCTTAGAACTAATCCATTGATAGGCTGATGTCGCACGCCTACAAATTAATTACCAAGACTCGGCTACAAAACTGCAGCAAGGACAAGTCCAGGGTTGATCCACTGAAGAACGGTTATTTGTTTATGTAATAGTCACAAATCAGTTTGGGGGTTTGTTTGATGTGATTGTTGTAATTAAACTAAGGCAAGAAAATAATAAAGTTGTAAACAATAATTTAAAAGCACCTTGGATAAATAAATCTATCACTCTTTATCAATCAATATCATTGGTTCATTCTTTTCGTTCTTCCCCTAATCACTTGATCACGAGATATAAAATCTCTATCTTTTCTTTGTTATTAATTACTAGCGGCGACACGCTCAACTAATAATCCTAATCAATATTAAAAACCTATCCGACACGGTCAAGGTTCTAGATATTAATTGATGAAATTCTAAGAGATGAAGATCAAGGAATTATTCTATTATTTTTCAAATAGAAAATAAAGCTAACTTTACCCTAATCACAATTCAAGATGACACATACAAGAATTATGAAATTGCTACAATGAAAACCCTAGTCCGACACGATAAAAGGGAATTCTAGCAAAAACCAATTAAAAGGATTAAGAGATTGATCAATTTCTCACAACCCTAGAAATAGATTTAACAATAAGCACAAGTAAAATTATAATTAAGGAGAAAGAAATAGAAAGAATAAAACCTCAATTGATCTTTAAAACAGATCAAGAATTATTCTCCAAAGTGGTAGGGATTTAGCTCTCCATTCAAATCAAAACTTCCATTTATTCTTTATGAAAAGCTCTGTATTCCAGTCGTCCTCTCTTCAGACAATAAGAAAAGAAAGTATATATACTCCCTCTCTCCAAACCTTAGTCTAAAAAGGAAAAGAAAAAAAAAAACAAAAATTACAAAATCCCATCGCCTGCTGTTGTTGTCGCCGAAGGCACGACTCGTCCTTGGAGGGACGACTCGTCCCCGAAAATCTACCCTCTGAATCAGTCGTCCTGCGATGGGGAAAACTTGGTTTTGCTTGGGACGACTCGGCCCTTGATCAGAAATTCCAGAATTTCGCCTCTCTTAGGCCACGCTTTGATCCTTGCTATGATTTCAACCATCCTTGACAATTGACTTGACTTTGTTGGCTTCCACTGATGTAGAGATGATGTTCTTGAGCTCCTTGACTTGATTGTGAATTCGATTACAATGTATAAACTTTCTATATCTCCCTCGAATTACATTGTTTCTCAATAATTTCTCACAATACATAATTCCCTCCAAATACATCAAACCTATACTAAATACATGAAAATAAAGAATAATAGGGACGAAAAACATAGGAAATAGATAGTATAAATCCGTCCTATCATCCATACTGGCCTTATGGGACCCATTGAGGTTGAAAGTTTTAGTAAAAAGAAATACTCTTTTGTGCGTGTATATGATTTCTCTAGGTATACATGGGTCCTATAGTTGAAAGAAAAATCAGAAGCCCTTGAAGTGTTTAAGGTGTGGTATAGAAATGTCAAAAACTTGCATGGTAAGAAAGTGATTAAAATTCGATCGGATCATGGAACTGAATATGAGAACACTTTGTTCTCTGAATTTTGTGACTCCAAAGGAATAACATATGATTTTTCGGCCCCTAAAACTCCCCAACAGAATGGGGTGGCCGAAAGAAAGAATCGTACTTTGCAAGAGATGGCACAAGTCATGCTTAGTTCTAAAAACATCTTCAAACGATTCTGGGCTGAGGCTCTTAACACGACTTGTCACATAGGAAATAGAGTCTACTTGAGAGTTGGTCAACCATGACTCCTTATGAAATACTTCTTGGCAAAAAACCTACTCTCAAGTATTTTTCATGTTTTCGGATGCATATGCTATGTTCTGAATGATAGAGACTATTTGTCTAAATTCGACTCTAAGAGTGACAAAGCTATGTTTCTAGGATATTCCACAAACAGCCGTGCATATAGGGTTTACAAACTTAGAACCAAAACTGTTATGGAGTCTATTAATGTCACTTTTGATGATACTGCTGATTTAAATCTAAAAACTCTTGAAGATGATGTCTCAGGTTGCGTGGAAACGATGAAAGACACCCAAAACACATGAACAGAAACAGCAAACAGGAATACAGAAAGATGATGTAGGTCCTAGTGTGATCACATCACAACCTACATCAGGACAAAATGAGTTTGCATCATCAGACTCAGAAAATTCGTCTGACAGCTCAGACTGTGAAGAAGGGAACCTTGACAGAACCAGAGACATACCAAGCAGGATTCAGAAGAACCACCTAGTCACTCAGGTGTTGGCAATGTTAATGAAAAGGTAAGCAGAAGGGAGAAGCCAAGAATCAACTACATAGAATTGGCTGGATTAAGCTGTGTAAGCTCAAAGGTAAATAAGGTAAGTTCTTGCTGTTTCGTGTCTCATCTTGGGCCTAAGAATGTCATAAAAGCAATGAAAAATGATAATTGGATTGTGGTAATGCAAGAAGAATTAAACCAATTTGAGAAAAATGTTGTGTGGGTCTTGGTCCCTAGACCTAATGGGGAAAATGTTATAGGGACCAAGTGGATTTTCAAAAATAAAACTGATGAAAATGGGCAAATAACTAGAAACAAAGCTAGGCTTGTAGCTAAGGCTACACCCAAGTTGAGGGGATTGATTTTGAAGAAACATTTGCCCCAGTTGCTCGAATAGAATCTATTAGGCTACTTCTTGCCATTGCATGCTATTTGGACATCACTCTACATCAAATGGATGTAAATAGTGCTTTCTTGAATGGTGTCTTTAATGAAGAAGCCTATGTTCAGCAACCAAAGGGCTTCACTGATTCCCATTTCCCTGATCATGTTTATAAGCTAAAGAAAGCCTTGTATGGCTTGAACAAGCCCCTAGGGCTTGGTATTTGGTGTTTTAAGGAGTTTGCATTTTAGATCATTATGATCTATAATGATATAGACTAATCATTGCTGTTTGAACGAAAAGTCTGAGAAGGATAAGAATTTTCAGTCAGAAGTCAAAAGTTCAGGGTTCGGGTTGGAGACTCACTGAGCACCTCATACAAATGGGATTCAAGAGAGGTGAGGTAGACAAGACTCTATTCAGTTTGAAAGATAAAGAGGGTATTTTGGTGGCTCAAATCTATGTAGACGACATTGTGTTTGGATCTTCATCCAAGAATATGTTGGACTATTTTGTCACGAGTATGACCACCACTTTTGAGATGGGTATGGTGGTGAATTGAACTATTTCCTAGGACTCCAAATAAAACAAAGTAAGGAGGGAATGTTCATTTCACAAAGTAAGTATGCTAGAAATTTAGTCAAAAAATTCTCTCTTGACAAATCCTCTCATCTTAAAACTCCTATGGGATCATCGATGTGTAAAGACGAGGATGGTGTGGACGTTGATACCACCTTGTATAGAAGTATGATTGGAAGCTTGCTATATCTCTCAGCAAGTCATCCTGCCATCATGTTTAGTGTGTGCCTGTGTGCGAGATATCAAGCTAGCCCAAAAATCTCCCACCTTAAGGCTGTAAAGAGAATAATTAGATATGTTGGGGGAACAGTCAACTTAGGGCTAAGCTATACTCGTGAGACAAATACAAATCTGGTAGGATTCAGTGACTTTGATTGGGCAGGCAACACTGATGATAGAAAAAGCACAACTGGTGGGTTTTTTTAACCTTGGGAACAACTTGGTTTTTTGGTACAGTCGAAAACAAAACTGCATATCCCTCTCAACTGCTGAGTCAGAATATGTTGTTGTTGGCAGTTGTTGTTCTCAACTTCTTTGGATGAATCAGATGATTAAGGATTATAGGCTTAAAAGTGATGTTTTAACTATCTTTTGTAATAATCTAAGTGCCATATAAATATCAAAAAATCCTGTTCAGCACTCTCGTACTAAACACATAGACATTAGACATCATTTTATTTGTGATCTTGTTGAGCAGAAAATCATTATCATGGAATCTATAAGTACTGAAAAACAATTGGCTGATATTTTCACCAAAACCCTTGATTTTCAGAGATTTTCTACCCTAAGAAAGTCTCTGAGTTTGTGTGTCATCTGATGGTGTGATCCCCCGTGTGATCACACCAGAGCCTACACCTGTATATTTTATTTCTAACAAAAAAATATATATGTATATATATATATATATATATATATATATAATAAAATAAAATGCATTGCACGATATTTCTCAGTGTGGTCACTTGAATTTCATCACTGACATGTCTCCTCTCTGAATTGTTAATCTTTCTTAAAAGGTGTTGACTCAAAATTTATCCTATTGGATGTCTCTCGGTGGGTGCCTATATCTAAAGAGAAACAACTGCTCCACTCTTGGCATAAAGCCATTTTAATGTGACCAAAATGACATCAAGAGAAAGTTTGAGTCAAAATTGACAAGATCATTCGAAAGAGGGCTATCCATATAGGCAAAGAAAAGTGAAAGCTACCCACCAAAATCTTTCCCACAAATAAAAAATGGGTGGGTGCATCCTAGAGGCCAAGCAAGATAAGAATTCAATTCATTGACTTTCATAGAGGAGATGTGTCCCCTGATGTGATCTCATCACATGCCACACATATACTGAGATTTATTCTTCACATGTTTGTACATTATGCATCATTTTCTTAAACATAAATTAGGTCAACATGGTCATTGGTGAAAATATTGTACAAATCTTTTTCTCTCTCCCTCGTTCGTTCGGGTAAAGGATCTTGTGCTCAATAAAATTGTGAATCTCTTATTTATGTTGATAATGTGTTTAGGGGGAGTATATTTGCGGATCTTTGTGGTCTTTTATGGCAGGTATATCATTCACAAAGGAGAAAAGGATTTGAATTTTACAAGGTTTGCTACAATTTTGATCCTTATCATCTAAGGAATTCCAAGAGGTTGAGGTAATTACAAAATTTGGTTGCCAAGGTATTAATGATCTCTCCCTCTTAATCTCTATCATCCTAGGTGTCCTTCTCCTACAAGGACTTTTCTCCCTATTCCCCTCGTGCTATCACATCTTAAATAGCACCCATCACTTTACAATAATCACCGCCCCCTTTTCTCTCGCTAATCTCTATATACTATCACAAATTCTCTCTCTATTTCCCTCTCTATCTCTCTCAACCAGGTTTCATGGCGTCACAAGCTAAGGATGCTCCTTTAAGCACCACCGCTTCACCGCCACAGTCTCCGGCGGCCCCAACAGACGTACACGACAGCACTATGGAGTTGTTTGTCAACACAGAGGCAACGCCTGCCTCAATTTCTCTACCTAGGGCCCCTGATAATGCATCGATGCAGACAATCCAGGTGATTTAAGGTCGATTGGAACTCATGCGGACATGGAAAAGGGGCCAAATTGGTCTTTAAGGCAGAAAGGTTTTTCTCCTTATATGGAGGACTATTCCCCTAGGGTAAGACCAAACATGACCGAGCCTAAATTCTTAGAAGGAGAGGACGAGGATTATGAGCTAAACGCTGAAACGAAACGCAAAAGGAGGAAGCCCTCTGTCACTAGCTCGGACAGTCCATCCACAAAGGCTGCTCCTCCAAAACAGAGTAAGGTTGCCGGTGACACCGGCCCTAGGCGTAGAAGGTATGTCGCACCTACTAACTCAAGCGACTCAGAAGGTCCTAATGCTGATGATTTTAAGATAGTACCACGGAGTACTAGGGCTGAGGAGAGTACTACTTCTGCAAGCCATGACATTGAGGACATCTTCTCTCATGTCTTGGTGACCCCCAAGGATTTAGCCGCATCGAAATCAACAGGTTCTGATCCTACACCAGCCTCCATTGCTGCTATCCCCACTGCTACCACACCATCACTATCATCAGCAGCTGGAACTCTCTCCTCTGTGTATGTGCCTATGAGGATGAAGATATTCCCCTTTAAGCCCTACTAGATCTGAAAAGAGGTAAAGGGAAGGCAAGACAATCAAAAGCAGAGACAACTGATTCTATAGCTGACCAAGCTCCACTATTGGGGTCTGATGATGAAGAGGCTGAGGATGAAACATTTAAACTTAGGAGGGAGGAACTGGAAACTGAAAAAGCTGATGCTGGTGAAGATGTGATTACACCAGCACCTACATCAAGGAAAAGGGACACAAAGAAGGCCCAAGCTACTACAAGCTCCACGCCTATGTCTAGGCGTTTCAACACGTGCCAGACCTTCCAAAAGCACTGTAAGTTCACCTCCTTCTGAAACATTCATATCAAGTGAGGCAAATGAGAGATTTGAGTTTTTCAGAATGAAGGTTTTTATTGTTGAAAGGGTCAAAGACAAAATTTTTGAGGATGTGAGGATAACTAGGTATTTGAGGGAAAAATCTCTTCTCTATACTGTGACCTACCCAGCTCACTTTTATCCCTCTCTAGTTGTGAGTTTTATGCTAACCTCCTCCAATCCATTCAAGACCCAAAATCTAACAACTTTGAGAGAGTGGCTGTTAGGGGCAAGTCCATAGCTTTCTCCCCATCTACCATCAACTCCTTTCTCTAAACTCCCAATCTTCATAACATTCCTGCCATGGCCCCAAAAATGATATCGCCACTACCATATCCAACGGCCTTGATCCCATTTGGCACAACCAATATAAGTGCACCACTGACCTCCCTTTGCGGGTTTCTTTTTAAAATTGCTACCCTCAATTGGAAATCAACCTCCAACAGAATAACAATCGCAACAGCCCAATGCAGATCTCATCTATAGGATATTTCGGGGTATATAATTTAATCTTGGGGAGATTGCGTTTGCAGTATAATCCAATTTGCTGAAAAGGAACTTTCCTCGGATCTTCCTTTCCCTTGCTTAATTTCTGATATATGCTTGGAACAAGGGATGGACATCATTCCTTCTGATAGGCTATGGGAGAAAGTTGAACCGTTTGGGATTCAACCTGTTCTGGAATGCACCAAGCGTACTATTGATCTACCAGTTGAGTTTTCAGATGATTCGAGATTCATGAGGATGATGAAGATGATATGGCTGGTGTGGATGATGATGTGACCACATCTCCAATACCACCAATTGATCCAGCAGACATCTATGATTATGATGAGGATATCAAGTTTCTTGAGAGGGCTATACTCCAGGCTCGTGTACAGTTCAAGGAGATGGTGGCCAGAAAGAACAGATTGGCTGCCAAGGTTAGTTTTTCTGGACAAAAAGGGGGAGCTAGCACAAGGCAAGTTTTTGAAGATATCAGCCAGAATTTTCGATGGGAGCTGCTTCAAGAAGCTAGGGCTGAAATGGAGAAAACTGATTAAATGCTCTTTATGGACTGCTTACTGTTTTTGAACAATATTTCGTAGTTTTTGTGCGTGTTAGGTACAATTATGAATTGGTGTGTTTGTTGGTTTTTGGATTATCTTGATATTTGCTTATTTAGGGGGAGTTTGATATTTAATACTCCCTCCGTCCCGCTCGAAGAGGCACAAAACCAACCTCGCACGCAAATTAAGGAAAATGATGTAGGAAAGAGAAAAAGTTTAAATGTTGTGAGTATGAAAAATTAAATAGGAGAGAGAATGAGTGGGAGGAATAGTTAGGAGAGAGAATGTTGTGAGTGTAAAAGTAAAGTAGGAGAGAGAATGAGTGGGTGGAATAGTAATAAAAACTTTCCTTTTTGGGAAAGTGCCTTTTTAAATGGGACACCCAAAAAGGAAATTTGTGCCTTTTCGGGCGGGACGGAGGGAGTATTAGTTTATGATATCTACTCTTGGCTTATGATTCATTTTGACCAGAAAGCAACAAATCAGGGGGAGATTGAAAGAGTGTGATGTCACACACTTATTAACAAGTCAAAGGTTGACTTAATACAGATTTGTTACTTTCTTTATATTAGTTAAAATAGGTAAATATTGTACTCCCTCCGTCCCACCTCAATTGGTCCACTTTCCTTTTTGGGACGTCCCACTTCAATTGGTCCATTCCTTAAATGGAAAGTTTTTTCTATATTAATACCCTTATCATCTCCATATATTTACAAAAAAACCATTCATTATATCCACTTTAACTTACTATTCCTCCCACTCATTCTCTCTCCTATTAAATATTTTTAACTTTTACATTCTCTCTCCTATTCTCTACCACACATTTAACTTTTACATTCTCTCTCCTCTAATTTCTTCTCACTTTAATAATTTTTCTTAAAAACCGTGTCCCACCTCAATGGACCAATTGAGGTGGGACGGAGGGAGTATATATTATAATTCAGGTTTATTTTATTAACAAACCTACTAACCAAATCTTGAATATCTTTTAGTATATATTTGGTTATTTTGTAGGTATCTCTCATACAAATACAAGGAAAGAGTCCATGATAAGGAAGGATTGACTTGGTTGAATAAGGAAGGTAGAAGTCTAATAGCAATAGTGGAAGATCTTCTCAAACAAATCACCTCCTACAAACAAGGACTTCTTTGCCTGTATATTAGAACCGCACGGCTCATTCATTGTTACGGTTTTTGTGCTTTAAATCTCTGAAGTTCTAAAGGATCAAAGAGTGTTTAAGTGTGAGAGAGTGTTTAAATTCTGTGTTACTTTGTTAAAGTTATTATACCGCTGCTTTTTGTACTGATGCTAGTGCTGGTGCTATCACACCAGGACTCACGAGGTAGTTTTGTTTTCACTTGTCGATCTTAGCTACTCAATTTCTTTCACTGTTGAACTGCATAGGCCCCAAATTCGTGTGTGTATGACTCAATGCACCAGAAAGAGCTAAGGACATACAAATGGAAATACTGATGCTCAAGTACTGACACAAACAAAAGAAATAGTTAAGCATTAATTTTACTTGTTATGTGTGGGGTCCAGGAAAAGGTCGGGTCCTCATGGTCTAAATGGATCACAAGTTCACAACATCTACAGATATGTGGACTGAAAGTTGTACCTTTTTCCCTCGTATGACAGCTCCATCTCTACCTTGAAGAACCATATACTTTGTAGCACCCAAGTTCAGGCCACTTGTACCATGTGATCTAGGCTCCTCAAATTCTTTGTTAATGGCTTCTATTTCTTCCTCCTCAAACTGTAATAGCAAAATTAATTAGAGTGGGTACGCATAGGTTGAAGTTCGCTAGATATAAAAAAAAACATTCAGCGTAAATAGGCAATTAAATTTGTATTTCTTTAAGGTGAATTGATTATTCCAGTTTCCTCTATTAACACACACACACACACACACACACACACACACACACACTAATATAACTACTTGCAACGAACTCAAAGTTCACTTAAAACATAAGCATCTTGGTTCTAATTCTATTACTGATATCCGAATGTACAGACATGTACATATATTTAAAAGGAACTCGTGCAAGAGAACAAGTACGTAGGTAGACAAAAATCAATATTCACAAGCCCCATGGAAACTACATTTTTGCAGCAAACAACAACAACTTCAAATAAACATTGACAATAGATAAAAACCAAAATACTCGGTGTCCAAGAAGTTGAGTTGTGCTATTTAACTTCGATGAACATGGACACCCAAAACTGAGATCAAGGTGTACCGAACCGGACCAAACAACTGAATTAATTCTCTTTCTCTCTCTCATGGTAGGGATTTAGGAGGTCACCTACCCACCTAGCGCATATTAGCAGTATTAACATGGGGAGAATCAATCAACGCACAAATAATATAAAAGAAATAGCACAAGATTTGGTAACTCAATTCGCCAACAAGTGACTACATCGGGGGTATACTCAATATATAGGGTGTTTACAGCTTTGCACATGCGATCTCACACAAATCAAGCATGCCTACTCTCTCTAAATAACACTCACATCACAGCAACAAGTGGCCGAGTTCCCCTCCGGGCTCTCCTAGGCCGCTGGCCTCTACTACTGGCTGTCTCTCTGGCTCTCTCTATTGTATTCTGGCTCTCCATGACTTTCCACATCATTAATGGTCATGACATTATGTTTATATAGGGTTTACACAAAAGCCCTAAACCTATTTCAAGTAGGAAACCTGAAGTCGGGGCTATGCGGCCGTGCCATGCGACGCATAGCTCTCAGATTACCTATGCGGTCGCATGATGCCCAGAACAATCCTCCGCTTGTTCGGCTTCCTTCTCCTCCTTTTCCTCCTCCTCGAGTACTTTGGATCCAACTAAAATCCAGCAATGGTTTAGACTTTTACCCCAATATTGTTCCTTCTTGGTCTAGACTACATAACCCATCATCTCAAATGCAACTATGCCACTCCAAACACATAAACCGAAAGCAAGCCCCCTTGCATTCAGCATCATAACAAAGGTTAATAACAACACATAAATATAGAGCGCAAAATAGTACTCCCTCCGTCCCGCCCGAAAGGGCAATTTTGCCTCCTAGCACGGAAATTAAGAAATGAATAAGGAAAGTGATGTAAGAAAGAGAAAAAGGTTAAATGTTGTGAGTATGAAAAATTAAATAGGAGAGAGAATGAGTGGGAGGAATAGTTAGAGAGAGAATGTCATGAGTGTAAAAGAAAGAGGAGAGAGAGAATGAGTGGGATAGGAAGAGTATAAAAATAATAAAAACTTTTCTTTTTGGGGTTGTGCCCTTTTAAATGGGACGCCCAAAAAGGAAATTTGTGCCCTTTCGGGCGGGACGGAGGGAGTATACCACATCAAAGTTCTTGCTATAACTTGACTAAACTAAATCAAGGTCCAAGGGAGAAAATCTACGAAAAAGAAGTGGAAAATAAGCATTATTAAACCTAAGATCAGCTAATAAAAGTATCAACCCCAAATGTAAACTGAAAAGAAAAAAGCCTAATTAACGAAGATTAGTACTACCTCTGTACCAAAATGAATTATAAAAAAAATAAATCAAATTTGCTATTAATCAATTGATTAAGAGAGTAAAACTAAAAAGAAAGGGTCATTATTTGGGAGAGAGAGAGCAAAAGGTCCAACAGTAACCTAACTCACAACCAGCTCACAATATTTATGATGAATCAAACTATTTTTATGATAAATCAAAGTAAAATAATTGAAATAGAGTAGAAAGAAAAATGATTAAAGATTGAAATGATTGAACGCCCACCTCAGGGAAGGAGGAGCTCTTGGCCCAAAGGGTGGCGTCCTGACCAATAATGGCGGCGGCAGTGAGCCGATCTCCTTCATTGTCGCTGTCCATCAAGTGGTCGTCTATGTAAGGTTGCCAAGCCATCCTCTTTTTTTCTGAAAAGTCAACGGATGGATGTAGATCTCAGGAATGGAGAAATACTCTGGTTCGGTTCTTTTTCTTGATTTCTCTTGCGCTGACTTTTTTCCCCAGAAAATATTTGAATTTTCTAATTAATAGTACTCCGTATTCAAGCAAGGGAGGGAGGCAAAATTTTGCAATATGGAAATTCTACTTTGGCCTGATGAAGGCCAAAATGGGCCGTGGTTTTTTTTTTTTTTTTTTTTTTTTTTTTTTTGCCAGTGGCCCGTTTTACCCGAGATCCGTGAGTAGGCCCGTTGTTCGGCCCGTGGTAGTAATGGTACAGGCCCGGTTTGATATTATGGATGACGGGCGGGCTAAGCCCGTGGGCTTCCAAAGCCCGTTTGCCCCAATCCGTTTGGCTCCTTTTTTTTTTTTTTTTGTGAAATGGCCTTAATGTTCCCATATATATCCGTTAATTATATTCGTTGGAGGGGCATTTTTGTGAAATGACCTTAAAGCATTTTCATTTTCATTTTTTTTAAAAAAAAGGCTAAAATCCGTTTGGCCCATGGATCCTTGGATCCGGGCCAAACGGGCGGGCCTCACCATGGATTTCAGGACGGGCCGGGCCGGGCTGGGCTTTAGCCCGTTATCTCTTACGGGCCGGGCTAAGCCCGTTTATCCGTTTGCCCGCAAACGCATGGGCCAGGCCGGACCGGGTAGCCCGTTTGGCCTTCATCACTCTGGTCCCATCTAGGATCCAGTTTTGTTTTGTAGAAATTGGAGGTGACAAGTTGTACTCATCTATACCAACTAACTCGTATATCAACGTGTATTAATTATAACTGGTACAAAAAGTAGGTATATCGATCTCTTGTTACGGTAGTACCGTACTAATTATGTCTAATTGGTTGGTACATGGTATACAAAAGTGACTTCGGTTGGTATACCGATGTACCGAGTTTATTTATTAAAAATTATTATATATAATAATATAACATTAAAAAAAATCTAAACCTAAAATATATTTTCAATTCAACAGTCGTGGCCCCTTTCTTCTTTCTCTCCTTCTGGCGATTCAATTGCCGATTTGCGATCCATCATTCGACGCCGCTGCGCCTCCTCCCACCTCAGTCCCCTGGCCAAGATCTTCCCACCGCACGCTTCCTCTCCTTCTAAATGTAAGTTCTCTACTCTCGATTGAAGCACCCCGAACCGAAGACCTACTTGGCCTCACGTTCGGAGCACTTTCGGAAGACGCCCTTTTAACAAAAATTTTCAAAATGTCCTTTCAAAACATTTACTAAATTTAAAACCTGTTTAACTTTAAAGAGCTCCCATTACATACTACAAATTTATAACATTTAACTTGAAAAGTCTACTTAAGGTTTTACAAACCAAAATACACTCTTTTACAAACCAAGGAACATAGTCCCATATATACAATCTCAAAAGAGTTTCCAAAATACACTACAACATTTCAAGTCTAGGAACTGTTGGACTTTTATGTTAGGCTTCTTAAGGAAATAACAGAGAAGGATGAGAAAGATAACGAAAAATATAACGAAAATTGAAAAGCAAATCACAAATAGTCGAGTCTTGTGTTTAACACAATTTTCGTAAGAAGTATTTGCCCCGCACAGGTGCTTACGGTTGAATGGCAAACTCCTCGTGAGATAAAACGACTTCTTGTTATCTATAGGAGCACTCCAAATAAATAACTCTAGCGCGAACAATTGGCTATTTGGAACTTTGGACTTGAAGGAATTATATGCAACAATATGAAGATGATTAGGCAATGTTAATCTATCTCAAAGAGGGTAGGAAATGCTCAATTTACTGTGTGTATCAATTGAAATTCGGAGGAAAAGTATATAAAGAGAGTTAAGGGGTTTGTGTCTTTTCCCACGAAAAGACAAAACTTTTCTGTTTGAATTGGTGACTGTTCAGGAGCTGCTCGGCCGAGTCAAGGGACTCGCTCGGCCGAGCGCCAGGCTGCACGGTCGAGTCAAGTGACTCGCACGGCCGTGTCAATCATACTGCTCGGCCGAGTCAAGGACTCTGCTCGGCCGAGCAAGATTGTCCAGAGACTTGGTCAATTTCCTATGCTCTGCTCGGCCGAGTCAAGGACTCTGCTCGGCCATGCACATCAAACCTCTTCAAAAAATCCTTTAAACAACTCTCGTTAAGTTACAAACCTTTGTCATTAATTTCTCATTCACCCGAAAATAGTTTTGAGACAATAAATGAGTTTCATAATCTACACTAAATGTAGAATACATTTTGTAACTTGCTTCGTTAACACATATAACGAATTCCGTTAGGAAGTTAGGTCAACGTTAAGTCAAACTTAACTTTCGTTACCCATTTCCAACAATCCCCCACATGAATGACAATTAATGCATGTATGCAATTTCGTCCAAAAGTTCCGGCGAACTATTATTACATCAGGATAGATAGCTTGTGGTCTTGAATCTTCCCTAGTGAAATATTATCGGATATACTAGCCATTTGGTAGCGAGTCGCTTTGAACCAGTGACTGTATAATGTATATCAAGACAATAATATTCACATAATAATAGCTCTAACAATTATTGTTCTCACATTTTGTCCATTTTGGCCCTAGACCGTATCTCATTTCATAAGCGTTCACATTTAGAAGCGGCCATGTTACTTCTCGCTTATATAGGTGATTCATACTATTAGGAGTATCCTGCACTACTCCACCCGTAGGTATAGGAATCATTAAAAGTTTTCTCAACTTATTCTCACCACTGCTGCAGGTGCTTATACTTGGATGTTCTGGGAATGAGTATTCAACATCTCCAGGTCATTCAACCGAGTTGTTGTTTCCAAGTGATTATACTAGAACTTATAGCTTGGTTGTCTCATTGAACCAAGGGCATGTGATCTCCAATTCTCAAGGTTGAGTGTCCACTATGAGTTCTTTTGTTGTGGGTTTTTTTAACTTCATTTCCCTTACCAGACAATTTGATCTCCTATTCATACCCTTTGGTATACGGATCCGGTTTTTGACTTCACATGGCCAGTTGTGACAGTCTTATTTGAGATCAATTGTCTTATGGTAATATGTCAATGACCATTGTGTCTTGAATTACCACGATGTTCTACACCTTTTCCTATTTCTCATTGTCGTCACAATGCCTTAGGTCATGTAGACACAAACTTATTCTACAAAGGAATATCTTCCAAGACCATTCAACTTTTATCTTTATCTAATGCTATCGACTCAGATTCCTTATTGAATCGAGTTGTTCAAGTTGTCTTGGAAGTTTGACACCGCTGCTCCATTTATTGTGAACACATTTTTTCACCTTGGAGTTTATTTGTGTCTGTTATCCAATCAGTATATCATTTTCATACTATTGAATATCTTATTTATTGTAATCTGTAATCACAAGAATATCTTTAAGTACTCCAAGTACTTTGACTATCCTTAGTGATTTATTACAATTTTTAATTAGACTTTTAGTCTCTCTAGAATGGTCAATCTTTTCGAGTGATCAAATTCTTCTATCGGTCAGTTTCTTCGAGTGGTTATTATCTCTGTACTGATCCGACTTCCCAAGTATTCAGTATCTCTAAGTGGTTTGACCTCCTTAGAGTCTACCTTTCAGGAATCTACCTTACAGAGATTACCTCTCAAGATTCTACTTGAACTTTCGAAGTACTTTTTCAAGATAATGGGATTGTGATAGGACTATTCCTTCTGATGTTCTAGAAATCTTTATTTCTAATGTGACATCGGCTAATCCCATATCTTTCATGTCAAAGTTCTTCTTTAACATGTCTTTTGTATTCATGATCAATTCATGACTACCATTATTAGCATGTTGTCTACATAAAGACAAACAATAATGAATGATTCAGATGTTCCTATTAATGTAGACACATTTGTCACATTCGATAACATAGTTCCCACTTTAGGACGATTGTTTTCACATCCATTTGGTGTATCTCAAGGTTATGCACTGTTGCAATAGCTATGAGAGCTCTTATAGATGTGATCCTTGAGCGTTTTAGAATCTATCTCTTCAGATTCTATGCCTGTAGAGACTACCTTTCAAGATCCTTTTATCAAGAAAAGTCCGTCTCAATAGAGTTTATTTCATAAGATTAATTTTTCTTATAGAATTGTATCTTTTGAAATTTTCACTCTTTAGACTAAACCTCTTGAAAATTCTTCCTATTGATTTCAAGAGTCTAACATTTAAAGGTTTCATCCTTGGCACATCTAGTTTTTTTGCAACCCAACGGTTCGCTTAAGGAAGATCAACCATCTTCCTAATAGAGTAGGATGAACTATTAACTGTTAACAATAACAGTTTTAACTTTTGTCCTTCAACTGTATCTTGATTCTTCTTCTTATTAAGAAAACCACTTACAGTTTTCTATAAATTTTCTTATTAAAATTTATACATTTTCTATCATTTCAAGGAAGTATATTCTTAAAGAATATAACGTGTCTTGCTTAAGTATTACTACTTTAGCCGAATACCCCCACATTTTAGGTATTTATAAAACAGCTTACGAATACTTCAAATTCGTTAGGAGTTTTTATCAAATTCATCATTTAAATATTTCCTTTCCAAGAACCCATTTGTAACCCAATGGTTAGCATTATGGAGGAAGATCTATTAATTTTCCAAATATATGATGAGACATCCTTTCAACTGTTAACAGTTTTAACAGTTTCCGCTAATACTAAAAGTTCACTTATATATAGAACTTATGTATTTAGCCTGTACCCCCACATTTGAGGTGTACCCCCATATTTCAAATATTTCATGAATATCTTAATTCATATTTAATATTTTCATTTATGTGGGGTCATTCAATTGTAATAACTAGCATATGCTCCATGTTATCTACAATGTCTTAAGTCACTTGCGTGATTAAGATTTTCCTTTTTACTTTGTCAAGGTACTTCATTTCCTTGAGATGAACTGATGACATAGTCATAACTATGTTCAAGTGAGGTTGTTTTAACCCTTTCCCTTTTAAGGAAATTGGTTTCGAAGAATATAGCAACTTCACTTCAATAATCGTTCCCTTTGTCATATCGAGAATTTTAAATTTGTTCTTCACAAATCTATATGCATTACTAATTGTTTGCATCAAGGTTCTAAAAAGCGCTAGGCGGATGCTAGGAGGCGGAGCCGGGCCTAGCGCCTAGGCGGGGACTAGTCGGGGACTAGTCGGGATAAGTCGGGATTAGTTGGGATCTAGGCGGGGCTTAGAACTAGGCGTTGGAGAGGGGCCTAGCGCCTAGACGGGGCCTAGGCGCCCTTAGGCGGGGTCTTTTAGAACACTGGTTTGCATATCCAATGGAAACGTAATCCATGGTTTTGGGTCTTATCTTAACCTCTTTAGGTTTAGATATTTCTACCTATACTAGGTATCCCCACATTTTGTCAAGTAAGACGGAACTTATCAATAAGGAGTTTAACCTCTCCTTACAAGTTTTATTCTTCCTTTGGGTGTGTAAGTAGCATTCGTTTGATAAATAAGTGTCAGCGTCCCAATAATTATTTTTCAAACAATACTACATACTCTCCACAATTAAGATGAATCACTAACTCATTCTTTATTACTTAAACCTCTTAAGGTTTCATCTTTACTATTTCAAAAGATGTACTTTGCATTATCGAGTGCAAATATCAATAGAAGTAATAAAGAACTGATTTCCACAGAAGAAATCACATTTGATTTGCGAATCAAACTTCATCTTAGGTAGTAATTTTAAATTCACTATTCGACGGAATGAATTTAAATTTACAAGACCTAAATGAACAAGTCATAACACAAGCCAAGTAGGAAATAAAAATTGATATTTTATTCTTCGCTCTTAGGCGGATTACATTCAGATCAAGGTACCCTTTTCTAATATAATACAATGACCACATTTGGTCAATTCAATCTTATGCCCCTAGGCTAACTTGATCAAAGTCCAATGGAACATATCGATCTTCAGTCACATTGGCTTGAAGAGGGTTTCCATCTTGGTTGTTGATTCTAGGATGTCGACATTCCCTAGCCATATGCCCGGATTTGCCACAATTAAAACAACTACCTTTGAACTTCTTGGCGGTTGTAGTTCCCCTCTTTACTTTCCCGGTGTTCTTCCTCTTATTTCCGGTACTTGTTTCCGCCAAGTTTACTTGCCGTCTTTTTGTCACTATACACATAGAATAGTGCATCTCGAGAAATTTCCAAAGTTCTCTTGCGGTCTTTATGCCACAACACACAAAGTATTGTGCATCATCCAAGCCATTAAGAATATACTTGCGACACAATAAATTGTTATGATTCCATGTATCCAAGTCATTCTTTTCTTGGGATTCATCCCTTTCGGATATCAATGGTGGATATTCCCAAAGAAATCGCATCAATTTTAATGTTGTCAAATAGACCAACATTTTCTGTTGCCACCTCTTAAAGTCCATCCCGGTAAGAATACCCGGTCTTTCCGCATGCACGAACGCATGAGACGGAGGAGGAGCATTATGAGGTGCGACACTTGAGGTTGTACCTGAGCCAGGTGAAGGAGGTTTCTCACCTCGTACCGAGTGAGTCGGTGAAGGAGTGGGTGCAACATTCTTTAGCGTTGCTTCGCCTTGAAGAGGAGGAGGAGTAAGCCCGGATGATTTGGAGGTGTCTTTCTCACTTGCCATTGTAGAAATGCCTTAAGAAACGTCAAAATACTTCTTACGATTGTTGGACTTTTATGTTAGGCTTATTAAGGAAATAACAGAGAAGGATGAGAAAGATAACGGAAATTATCAACGGAAATTGAAAAGCAAACCACAAATAGTCGAGTCTTGTGTTTAACACAATTTTCGTAAGAAGTATTTGCCCCGCACAGGTGCTTACGGTTGAATGTCAAACTCCTCGTGAGATAAAACGACTTCTTGTTATCTATAGGAGCACTCCAAATAAATAACTCTAGCGAACAATTGGCTATTCGAAACTTTGGACTTGAAGGAATTATATGCAACAATATGAAGATGATTAGGCAATGTTAATCTATCTCAAAGAGGGTAGGAAATGCTCAATTTACTGTGTGTATCAATTGAAATTCGGAGGGGAAGTATATAAAGAGAGTTAAGGGGTTTATGTCTTTTCCCACGAAAAGTCACAACTTTTCTGTTTGAATTGGTGACTGTTCAGGAGCTGCTCGACCGAGTCAAGGGACTCGCTCGGCCGAGCGCCAAGCTGCACGGCCGAGTCAAGTGACTCGCACGGCCGTGTCAATCATACTGCTCGGCCGAGTCAAGGACTCTGCTCGGCCGAGCAAGATTGCCCAGAGACTTGGTCAATTTCCTATGCTCTGCTCGACCGAGTCAAGGACTCTGCTCGACCGTGCACATCAAACCTCTTCAAAAAACCCTTTAAACAACTCTCGTTAAGTTACAAACCTTTGTCATTAATTTCTCATTCACCCGAAAATGGTTTTGAGACAATAAATGAGTTTCATAATCTACACTAAATGTAGAATACATTTTGTAACTTGCTTCGTTAACACATATAACGAATTCCGTTAGGAAGTTAGGTCAACGTTAAGTCAAACTTAACTTTTGTTACCTATTTCCAACAGGAACTACCCCTTGGTTTACATTTACATAATGTAACCATCATACAATACCTTGAACAAAATATCCCAACTCGGTGTCCTCACGTGATTAATGCGGCCTAGCCCTATGCTCTCCTCTATCTAAGAAAGCAATAAAAGGACGGGGTGAGAAAAATCTCAGCAAGTTATTATGTATGCAACAATATGAGATGCAATCATAATATGAAAGTATATAACAACAAGTCATCATATATATATCACCTTCTTATCACCACAAAGAAAGATATATACATAAACACATAAGTGCGATATGGTAACACTGAGAAGGATACTGAGCCAAGGTTTAATCCTCAAAAGGATATCGCGATCCAAGCAGCATCATCCGCTGAAGAAACAGTTCCGGAACCAAATCATAATAACAACAACAAACAAGACTATGACACAAAGTCATATCCCATTAGTGCAACTAGACTACTTCTTGAGCTAGTCCACTACTCCCAAATCATGGCCTATGGCTGGGCAAACAGGGAACCAGTGTACGGACTATAACGAACTCGACTTGGGTGCCATTATAGTCCCGTAACACTGCCCAATTCAAGCACCATCTGGACTTGAATTAAAAGCACAGTACTACATACTTGCTTACAATCACCGATAATTCCAAAGTAGGGAACCATACTCATATAACATATCACAATGATATCCAAATGATAACAAGTATCCATGAACACTAGCACTAAGGCTAAACAATCCTTGAATCAATTAAACTTAGGATTTCAAAGTAGGGAACCCTAATCAAACACATCATAAAGATGTCAAACAATTATCAAAAGTGCAACACATATTGTCTACACCTTTATAATAACATTCAAGGATGTAATCACAATCATAAACCAAGTATATGAACTCATGTAAGGCACAATATATAACCAACTAGCCCTACATACTCAATATACAACAATTAATAACCTCTATAAAGGTTCAAGTTCAAATTACCAAGTTGAATTTACTTTGGTTAAGTTACAAATCAAGGCTGCCAAGCATTTTCCGAATAATATTTAAACCCCTTCCACAATTCCATTTTAACCAAGTAAAACATCATTGTGTAGCTAAAGTGTTCTACTTTAATCTTAGTTAAAGAGGGTTCATTTATATCCTAGGTAGATTAGGTTTCTAGGCCTTGGAAAAAGCTTTAGAGGCTACAGGGCAGGGCACGACTCGTGCCCCAATGATACCCCACCAGAATCAGTCGTCCCTAATAGTAGAGATGCCCAAACGGTTCCGAACCGGCGGGCCGAATCGAAACCGGACCGGATCAAAACCGGAGGGAAACCGGACCGAACGAACCGTGAACCGGATGAACCGGTGAACCGGCGGTTTGCCGGTCCGGTTAAGGTTCCATATTTCAAAAACCGGTGAACCGCCGGTTCAGGAACCGGAACCGGAACCGCCGGTTCACGAACCAGAACCGAAACCGCCAACGGCTAGATGATCTGGTGCGTCCATTTCTTGATCCAACGGTCCATGTTTAATGACCGTTAAATAACGGTCAGTGACCAAAATGTAAAAAAATAAATATTTTTTTAATCGTTTTGGTCCCTAAAACGGTTTTTTTTTGGTCCCTAAAACATTTTTTTTTCTTTTTCTCTCAAACCTATAAATACCCTCCCCTCCCTTTATTTTTTTCACTACTCTCTCTCAATTACTCTCTTTCTCTCTATCTCTCAAAGACTCAAATCTCTCTCTCATCTCAATCTCTCAAATCTCTCTCTCAATTACTCTCTATTATTAATTATCTCAAATCTCAATCTTGCAAAGTCTCCATAATTTCATTTTTTTCACATAAATTCATCTTTTCACCAAAAAAATGTCTTCATCTCGTGGCGGCCGTGGCGATAAGGGAAAGAATGTATCAACTTGGCATCCATTCCCCCCCCCCCCGCCGATGATTCCATTTGGGGCAATCTTAATGTTCAACCTCTACCACAAGAAACGCTTAATTTGAGCGATGATGAAGTTGATACAACATTTTCAATGGGTGATCATGGTCATACCGAAGGGAGTAACACTCAAATCACTCAAACCCAAAGTGAAGCGCGAGGGGGTGGTCAAACTCAAATCCGAGGAGGTCGAGGTCGAGGAGGTCGAACCACGGGAAGGTCGGACATCATGACCGTGCACTTTTCAAAAGTGCCAATTGAAGGTACCAACCAATACACCGTTTCTTGCAACCATTGCAAGCAAAAATTTACCTTTACCCATAGAGGTGGTTATGGGACATTTAAAAGACACTTGACGTCAAGGCACCCCGACCAAGTTGGAGATGCCCAAGATCAAACACAACTACAAGGATTTACGGGATCATCACAAGGTCCGTCTTCGCAATTATTTAAATTTGATAATTCAACGTATAGAAGAGAAATGGCAAAATATACTGCTGCTAAAGGATTACCCTTTAATTTTACTAATGATAGATTATGGTCTCATATGGCACAAATTTGTTTAAATCCCGCGGCTAAAGAAATTAATAAAAATACAAGTACTCGTGATACTAAAGCCCAATATCTACAAGGGAAATTAACTTTAATTAATACGTTTAAAGATTTACCCCAAAAATTGTCAATATGTGCCGATATATGGAGTGACCATTGACAAACTCATAGCTATATAGGAATTACATGTCATTGGGTTGATAATAGTTGGAAATTACAAAAACGATTAATTGCATATAAATCTTTTGATACTGTTCATAATGCTCAAAATATTTGTAGCAAAATTGCTAATGTTATCCGAATCTTATGATTTTCGTGAACTATTGTGTCAGTTTATTCAACAAATAGAGTATTCAACTATAATATTGCCTCATCAATGGGATATTTGTAATAATTTAAAGAAAATTTTGAAAGTTTTTAAAGATGCTACCGTACAATTATCCGGTTCTTACTATCCCACTTCACCGTTAGTTATAAAACACGCCGCTAAAATTAGTTACATATTTATGCATTTTAAAGATGATCAAATTTTAGGTGAATGTATTAAAAAGATGAGAACAAAATGGCTTAAATATTTTTTGATCATTCCCCCATTGTTTTTAGTAGCTAAACTATTAGATCCTAGGATAAGAGAAGATGGTTTAGAACAAATACTAGATTATTATTATAAGAATCTATTTTCCACCGGCTTTGATTTGTTTTTAGATAGACCTATCCCAAAGGCAAAAGACGTTGTAACTGAGACTAAAAATATTGTATATACACTTTATAGAGAATATTATGATCTTTTTGGTAATATTGTTTATCCTCCAAGTAGTGAAAATGTAGGTGGTTCTCACGAAGATAGCGATCCCTTTAACTTTATAGATAATTTAATTAGTTCTAGAACTCAAAAACGTCAACGAGGTGTCTCCACTTATATTGAACTTGAAAATTATTTAACCACTTCTTTTGAGCCTATAGACGATTTTGATATTGCAAAGTGGTGGGCACGAAGGGAAAACAACTATCCTATTCTATCATTGATAGCAAAGGAGATCCTAGCCGCTCCCGCCTCAACCGTTGCCGTAGAAGAAGTATTTAGTGTAGGAGGAAATGTCTTATCCGATCGAAGGTCAAGGTTGCCTCCATATAATTTAGAATATCAAATGTTGCTTGGCGATTGGCATAGAGCCGAACTACGACTTCAAGATAAAAGAAGTAGTTCCGAGGAGGAGGAGGCCTTTGATGAAGATACATCGGGGAGCGAAGCCGAATGAACTACGCCGCTCTTTAGACTTTAGATTAGGTTAATTGAGGTAAAGGCTCCTAAATGTCCCCCCTTATTTATAAAAGGGTAAGGTTGGTTGTCCCCCTCATTTGTAATTTTATTTTAATTAATAAAATTTAAGGGTACCGTCCCTTTTTCTTTTATATACTTTCGTTTATTTTAAAAAAAGTTAAGTTTTTATATGATTTTTTTGCAAAAAATCAACTTTTTTGTAAAACTTAACAGAAATTGTTAAGAATTTAACTTGTAATTTTTTTTTTTGAAGGACTGGACACTTGGGCGACCGCCCAAGTCATCTTGGGCGACCGCCCAAGCCTTTCAATTTTTTTTTAAACTGGACACATGGGCGACCGCCCAAGTCATTCGGCCCTTCTTGGGCGACCGCCCAAGTATTTTTTTTTTTTTGGAAATTAGCCGGTTTAGAACCGGGACTGGAACCGTACGGCCAGTTCGGAACCGGGACCGAAACCGTGACAAACCGGGCCGATTTCGGTTCAATGTTTGGTGGAACCGTGAACCGCCGGTTCGGAACCGAAACTGCCGGTTTGAACCGGATGGGCACCTCTACCTAATAGGGCACGACTTAGCCAAATTCTCAGGGGACGACTCGTGCACCACTCGTGCCACAGAGCACGAGTCGTGCCCTCTGTCCAGAAACACAAAATTCAGCAACAACATCAGCAACCAACTCCCAAGTGGCATATACCAAATTTGCTCTGTTTTAAGGACATAAAATAAGTACTAAACTGGACCAAAACCAAAGTCAAACCATTCCATACCTTTTCCATTACAATCCAACACTAACCAACATCATTTTGTTACAAAACTTGGTTCCATTTGCCATGCAACCATTCCATTACCATGAATACCATAATATCAAATTTTCCCCCATACTCTTTCTACCACCATAACACCATCATGACCACTTACCATTTCCAAGCTTTCTAGTTCAAGGAAAATAGTTCCAAAACACCAAAATCATTGTCTTTCAACAAGACATCCAATAAAATCATGGAATGAACAATTAATTGGAAGAAGTCGTAATAACTTACCCAAATAGTGCGAAATGAAATATTTATTTGACCGGATAGATGCGCTCCCCTTGCCGCCACGAACAAGAATCCGCCGCCACGAACAAGAATCCGCAATCGGTTTTGAAAACGAAAAGGTATTGAAGGTTGTAGAATTTTTAAGAAGGAGCAAGCTAGGGTTTGAGCCTCCATGGATTTGGAAAAGAAGGAGTACTGAGGAGTGACAAAATGAGGTTTTTTTTTTTTATTTATTTAATCCATAGATAATTATGAAACTTTAACTAAAGCTCCTCCATAACCTTTTCTACCACAACTAACAACCTCAACAATTAACTTGGACACTCAAGCACCTTATATTTTTCATCTAAATATTAAAATTTCAAATACTATTGACTCACTATAACTTTTCACATTTATTCACTTTAGACCCTAAGTCATTAACTAATTTTCATTATCACCCTAAATTCACATAAGGTAATTAATGACCAACCTAACTTCAAATATTTTATCAAATACATAATTAAACACATAAAACTTAGCAAGTAGCATAAATGGCACAAAATAATATACTACCACCCCAACCCCATATGTTCAACAAGTGCTAAATTAGTGTCTAGAATTAGGGTCGTGACATCGATTCTCAACTCTCAACCCTCAACCCTCAACCGTCACATTCATGTTTTGTTTAGGGTTTGATATTTGGTTTTTGTTTCGGATTTTTGATTTTTACTTGCTTGGATTTACTGGTTTAGGGCTTGGATAGTTGGATTTACTGATTTTTGGGCTTGAATTGGGGTAGAAACTGATTTCTCCGTTTCTCAGTTCCTCGGTCTCAACTTTTCTGTAAACATAAATATATATTATTGGATTGTTATGTGTTAATTTTTGGGCTTGGTATATTCGAATACCAACCGTACCAATCAAGTACCAACCGTACCAATAAACTTGGTATATTGACTTTTGTGGTTGGTACTGATACATATTTTTGTATACCAATTCATACTTGATTGTATACAATGTATACATAAAATACAGTCGGTATACCAACCGAACCACCACTAGTAGTAGAAATGGGTTCAGCAAATGTGGGTCTTGTACATTTCTATAAAAAGCTAGCCTTTATATTTTTATCATTAACACTACAAGTTTTTATGCAACTAATTCTCTCTTCATGTTATATATAACATCCATAAAAAAGTTGAAAAGAGAATTTTAAATATTATTTGAGGTTTTTGATTTTCTTAATGAATGATGTGGCATATAAAAACAACTTATAATAAGAGCTTTACTAATGTGGATGTTTAAAGATGACGAAAACTAGCAATTAACGATATTTTTGATGAAAATGTTAGATATTTCAGTTAAATTAACATGTGTCGTGTACATGTGGACTTAATTAAACTTAATGTTACTTTTTAAGGGGTAAAATGAATATTTTAAACTTTTATTTTTTACTAATATATAATTCACTAAGTATATTTTTTTTCACTAAATAGGTTTTTGTTTTTTTTAAATATTACGCTAAAATAATTTAAACTAAAATCGAAATCCCTAAAATTATATCCCCCATTTCTCTTTATTGAACTCACGTCACCCATCCTTCCACGCCTTATAATCATAAAAAATGAGATATATAATTGAATTTTGGAGTAGGTGATGGGGTTTACGGGAGAGAGGGGGGTTTATAATTCTAAGGATTTTGATTTTGTGGTAGAATAATTTGATGCAATATATTTATTTTTTTTGAAAAAACCTAATTCAGTAAAATATTTTTTTCAATAAATAAATAAATTTAGTGATTTTCTTTTTAAAAAACATTAATTTAGTGAATTATATATATATATATATATATATATATATATATATATATATATATATATATATATATATATATATATATATATATATAAGTAAAACATACTTTAGTTCTTTAAATTTCAAAATTTTAATTTTTCCCTTAAAGAGTAACATTAATTTCATTTAAGTACACATGTATATGGTACATGCTACTTTAACTGAAAAATATAATATTTTCATAAAAAAAATCCTTAAATGTTAGTTTTTGTCATCTTTAGACCCCTTTTTGCGAGTTTTAGAATATCACACCCCTTTATACGAACGACCCCAAACTTTAGACCTTTATTTTTCGTTTGACCTTTTGATTTTGACAATTTATATTTTGAAAGTTATTTGAAAATATTTTAGACATTTTGCTCCACTTTTGCTTCTTGTTCATTTATTATTTATTTAATAAGTCTCACATATCATATAACAAATTATCCATTTATCATTTTCTACCCCATTCAAAATTCATATCCTCATTTTCCACGTTCATAACACCTTACCCTACTATTTACATTAATAATAAAAATATCTTAATTTTTATGTCCAATTTTTTATTTTTTATTTTTTAAATTAAGTCGGAATGAACACAGTATATATTTAGCTGTCAAAAATGCTTACTTCTAAATATAGATGCAAAATCAAAACAAAATTGGAAAGTAACCAATTTTGAAAGAAATAGAGCGGCTAGGAAGTTCACAGAAACACGAAATTTACTATTGTGAGTCCTGATGCTATTGCACCAGCACTAGCACAACAGAGAAATGCAGCGGAAAATAAATAAATAAAAAGGAATAACCAAATGATTTAACACTTATCTACAGCAATATGCTGTAGACAATAAACTTCTCTTATTAAAATAATTTCTGAACCGGTTACAAAGTAAAACTAAGAGAATGACAAAATAACCAAAAGAACCCTCACACAAAAACACTCCTTTCAAGCCTATAATCATTCAGTCTTTCAGAGTGTAAAAACCGTGTGTTGCAACTGAGATATGGTCTTCATATTTATAGTAAAGAAGTCTTCTCAGATGGATAACAGAAGTCTTGATCATTATCTCTTCATTCCAATCTTCATTATCGCTTTATATCTTCTAAGCATCTTTATCTCCTTAGACTTCTTTCCAAGATATGAGAGTCCTATAAAATGACCAAAAGTAATACTAAAATCATAATAAAATTCGGTTAGTAGGTTAGTAAATATAAAAATAATATACACAATATTTACTTAATTTAAATACAAAGAAAGTAACAAAATCTTTACTAAGTCAACCTCTTTGACTTGGCTAAGTGTGATGCTATCACACTTTCAATCTCCCCCTGTTTTGTTGCTTTCTGATCAAAAACAAATCTCAAGCACAACATATTTTAAACACAATATAAGCTAAAGATTATCAATCACAAGATATGAAATGGAGAGCTTGAATGCTCCCCCTAAACACTAGCTATTAAAAACCATAAACAACCATGTCCAAAATATCCAAAACAAACCAAAGAAAACAAAGCAAACATCACCATTGTTCCTAATTAAAAGCACGAAATTAAAAATTGTTTTCAAAACATCATAACCAAAGATAAATAGAGAACCCCATTCAGTTTATGGTTCTGCCCCAGTCCTGTTTTGGATTTGGATTCGCTTCCATTTCAGCTTGAGTCTCTGCAAGCAGTTCCCACCTGAATTCATGACTTACTTCTTGGTAAACACAGCTTGAGCTAGCTCCCTCTTTTTGACCAGAAAGATCTTCCCTTGTAGCCAGCAATTTGTTCCTTCTTGCAGACACTTCCTTGAATTGTACCCTTGTGTTGAGCATCCACCTTTCCAAAAACTTTATTTCATCAGAGAGTACCTTCACTTGATCAACTGGTGGTACTGGAGATGCAGTCACATCTTCATTAACATCAACAGGCTCTTCTTCATCACCATCATAAGCATCAATCACTGGATCATCAGGAAACACTACATGCAGATCTAAAGTCCTTGTGGTACATTCTAACACAGGTTGTATACTAAAAGGTTCAATTTTTTCAACTGCCCTATCAGAAATAAGAATGTCCACCCCTTATTTGAAGCATAATCCAGTGATTAAACATGGAAAAGGAATGTCAGAAGGAAGTTCTTTCTCAGCAAACTGAACTTCACTCCCAAAAATAATCTCACCCAAATTAAACTCTTGACCATTAAAGATCCTGTAAATTAGGTCAGCATGAGGCACAGTCACTATGTTCTTATTGGATGTGGGTTTCCAATTGAAGGTTGATACTTTGAACAGAAAACCACATAAAGAAGTGAGCATGGTACACTGAACTGAGTGTGCCAAGTGGGATCAAGACCATTGGTGAGGGAATTGGCAATATCATTCTTAGGAGCCATGGGAGGAGGGATGTGAGGAGTGGGAGCATGAAGGAAAATATTGATCATGGCAGGAGAAAAAGAAATGGGTTTACCACGAATTTTCACTTTTTCAAAGTCAACAGACCTTGGATCTTGAATTGCTTGGATAAGGCTTGCATAAAACTCACTAACAAGAGAAGGATAGTAGAAATGGGGATAGGACACCGAGTATAAAAGACCCTTTTCTTCCAGGTACCTTTTCATACCTACTTCCTCAAAAGTCTTATCAATTACTCTTTCCACCAAAAAGCCTTTCTTTCTAAAAAATCCGAACCTTTCCTTAACAGATTTTGACATGAATTTTTCAGGAGAGTGAGGGCTTACCTTCCTTGAGGAGGGTTTTGATCTTGGGGTATGCCTTGACACAGGCATTTCAGCTTTAGAGGAGCTGGCTTTCCTTAGGCTTCTCCTGGGTGAGGGTTGAGATGTGATCACATCTTCAGCAGCATCCTCCTTCTCAGCTTCCAGTTCATCTCTCCCCAGCTTATATGTTTCATCTTCAGCTTCGTCATCATCTGAACCAATATCAAATGCTTGAGCAGAGATTGAAGCCACAGCCTCAGCCTTGGATTTTCTCATATTTCCCTCTCCTTTCCTCAGGTCTAGGAGAGCTTGAAGAGGGATATGTTCCTGCTCATCATATTCTTCATCATCACCTTCAGAATGAACCCCAGAGTACCAGTTACCTGGTGACAATTGAACAGAGGCTACAAGAGAGTTAGATGGAGGGGATGGAGTTGGAGATGAAGTTGCACCTGCGGTAGCACAAGTTGGGGATAGAGGAGTAGTGGAGATCCTTCTAGGTGGCAAATCCCCAGGTTTAACAATGACATGTGGAAAGATATCACCCAGGTCTTGAGCAGCAGATTCAACAATTTCTTCAGCCTCCTTCAATTCCTCAAGCTCTACAGACTGAGCTTTCCTAGAAACCACTTTGAATGCTTCAACATCACCTTCATCAGATTCACTTGAGTAGACAGTGAGGCCACCCAAGTATTTCCTACATTGAGATTGGGGTTTACCAGAAGAACTACCTGAGCCACTAGCAGCTGATTTTCCCCTTTTTCTTTTTAGGTCAGCAGAGGGATCGTAATCCTCATCCTCACCTTCAATGAACTCAGGCTCGGCCATATTTGGGCGAACCATAGGGGTATACTCCCCCATGTTAGGAGAGAAACCCTTCTGCCTCAGAGACCAGTTGGGACCCTTAGCATGCCAGCCACAGCACCTACCGCCTTCAAATCTCCAGGGTTGTCAGTGTCAATGATGTTATCAGGAGCACCTGGGAGAGACACGGTCACAGGGGCAACATTGATATCAACAAACAGCTCCACGGCAGCTTCAGTTTGGGCCACCGGAGATGGAGGAGACGAGCGATCGGCTGTCGGAGAAGGAGGGTTGGACGGAGACGCCATTTGATTTGGTGGAGAGCAGAGGAAAAAAAAAACAGAGAGGGGTTTTGGAATTTCTAAGGGTTTTGAGGTTGAACACTATGGCCGGTGAGGGTTTTAATGGAGAAGAGGGTTTTGGTACTTAAGTGATGTGATGGCACACATTTAATCACACTAGGCTTAGGTTACTATTGAGGAGTTATAGTTTAATTTGAACTAAACTTGAACAAAATCCCTTGGCCAGTCATGTAATAGGAGTTTAATTGGAACTAAACTCACCTTGAGCCAACCGAAATCCTTGGAGTAGTGCTCTTAAATTCCTTGGACTCCTTAGATGATAAAGATAAACACCAATTATCTTTAAAAATTAAAAGCCTTTTAGATAATGTACCTACCATAGAGAGAATAAAAATCCACATACATACTTATACTCCCCCTAAACATATGGACATTAAAAAAAATTTATAAGAAATTTTGTTGAGCATAAAATATTTTAACAAAAATAAATTCGAAGGAGAAAAACATTTGTTTAAAATTTTCACTAAGGGCCAGGTTGACCTGAAATTTTGTCTAAACATAATGATGCTTATATTACACACATGTAAAGGATAAATCTCAGTATATGTGTGGCATAGAATATAATTACATCAGGTGACGCATTTTCTCTAAGAAAGTCAATGAATTAGAATCTTGTCTTGCTTGGCCTCTATAATACTTCCACACATAATAATAATTTTTTTGTGGAAATATATATATGATGGGTAGCTTTCACTCTTCTTTATTCTCATGGATAGCCCTCTTTCGAATGATCTTTTCAATTTGACCCAAACTTTCTCTTGATGTCATTTTGATTACATTGAAATGACTTCATACCATGAGTGGAGTAGTTATTTCCCATTTTTTTTGTTTTTGCACCCACCAAGAGACATCCGGTAGGATAAATTTTGAGTCAACAGTTGTTGACTTCTTTTTAAGAAGAATTCACAATTCAGAGAGGAGACAAGTCAAAGATGCAATACAAGTGACCACACTGAGATAAATCATGCAATACTTTTTTTTTAGTGTTAGTATTGTAGTATACAGGTGTTAGTTATGATGTGACCACACAGGGGATCACACCATCAATTTGCACACAAACTCAGAGACTTCTTTAGAGTGGAAAATCTCTGAAAATCAAGGGCTTTGGTGAAAATATCAACCAACTGTTTTTCAGTGCTAATTGACTCCATGCTAATAATTTTTTGCTCAACAAGATCACGAATAAAGTGATGTCTTTCGGGGTTCGAATTGGAGAGCAAGTTGCACTTAGATTATCACAAAAAATAGTTAGGATATCACTTTTAAGACCATAATCTTTAATCATCTTATTCATCCAAAGGAGTTGAGAACAACAACTCCCTACAGCCACATATTCTGACTCAGCAGTAGATAGGGATACACAGTTCTATTTTCTACTATACCAAGATACTAAATTATTTCCAAGATAAAAACAACCTACAGTTGTGCTTTTCCTATCATCAGTGTTGCCTGCCCAATCAGAGTCACTGAATCCTATCAGATTTGTATTGGTTTCTCGAGTATAGCTTAGCCCTAAATTGACAGTTCCACCAACATATTTAGTAATTCTTTTTACAGCTTTGAGGTGGGATAATTTGGGGCAAGCTTGATATCTAGCACACAGGCATACACTAAACATGATGTCTGGGCGACTTGTTGAAAGGTACAATAAGCTTCCAATCATACTTCTATATAAGGTGGGGTCAACATCCTCACCATTCTCACCTTTACACAACTTTTGGGATGATTCCATAGGGGTTTTAAAGTGAGAGGCATTGTCAAGGGAGAATTTTTTAACCAAGTTTTTGGCATATTTACTTTGAGGAATAAAAATTCCTTCCTTACTTTATTTTATTTGAAGGCCTAGAAAGTAGGTTAACTCACCAACCATACTCATTTCAAAGGTGGTGGTCATACTTGTGACAAAATAGTCTAACATATCTTTGGAAGATGATCCAAATACAATGTCATCAACATAAATTTGGGCCACCAAAATCCCTACATTTTTTTTAAATAAATATGGTTTTATCTACCTCACCTCTCTTAAACCTCATTTGTATGAGGTGCTCAGTTAGCCTCCCATACCAAGCTCTAGGGGCTTATTTTAAACCATATAAGGCCTTTTTCAACTTATAGACATGATCAAGAAAATGGGGATCAGTGAAGCCCTTAGGTTGTTCAACATAGGCTTCTTCATTTAGGACACCATTCAAAAATGTACTCTTAATATCCATTTGATGTAGAGTAATGTCCAAATAACAGGCAATAGCAAGTAAAAGCCTAATTGACTCTATCCTAGCAACAGGAGCAAATGTTTCTTCAAAATCTATCCCTTCTATTTGAGTGTAACCTTGGGCTACAAGCCTAGCTTTATTTCTGGCAAATTGCCCATTTTCATCAGTTTTGTTCTTAAAAATCCACTTAGTTCCTATTACATTTTCTCCTATAGGTCTAGGAACCAAGGTCCATACATCATTTTTCTCAAATTGATTTAGTTCCTCTTGCATGGCAACAATTCAATTATCATCTTTCATAGCTTCTGCAACATTCTTAGGTTCAATATTAGAGACAAAACAGCAAGAACTAACCTTGTTTACTTGTGATTCAACACAACTTAGCCCAGCCAACTCACGGTAGTTGACCCTAGGCTTTTCCCTTGTGCTAATTTTCTCATTTACATCACCCACAACTTAGCCCAGCCAACTCACGGTAGTTGACCCTAGGATTTTCCCTTGTGCTAATTTTCTCGTTTACATCACCCACAACTTGAGATATTGGGTGATTCTTTTGTACTCTGCTGGGTATGTCTTTGGACCTACCCAAATTCTCATCTTCACAGTTAGAATCTTCGGATTCTGAAGCAGATTTTGTTTGTCCTGATATAGGTGATGATGTGCTCGCATCAGTACCTGCATCTTCTTTCTGTAGTCCATGTTCAGTTTGATTCTGAAATTCCTGCATTGTCTTTATACAATCTGAGACATCATCTTCAAGAGATTTTAAGTTTAAGTCAGCAGTATCATCAAATGTAACATTAATTGATTCCATCACAGTTTTAATTCTAAGATTGTAGACCCTATAAGCACGACTATTTGTGGAATATCCAAGAAAAACAGCTTTGTCACTTTTGGAATCAAATTTAGATAGATAATCTCTATCATTTAGAACATAGCATATGCATCCAAAAACATGAAAGTATTTAAGAGTAGGTTTTTTACCAAGTAGGATTTCATAGGGAGTCATGGTTGATCCAACTCTCAAATAAACTCTATTTCCTATGTGACAAGCAGTATTAAGTGCTTCAGCCCAAAATCGTTTAGAGATGTTTTTAGAACTAAGCATGACACGAGCCATCTCTTGTAAAGTACGATTTTTTCTTTCAGCAACCCCATTCTGTTGAGGAGTTTTAGGGGCTGAAAAATCATGGGTGATCCCTTTGGAGTCACAAAATTTTGAGAACAAAGTGTTCTCATATTCAGTTCCCTGATCAGATTTAATTTTGATAACTTTCTTACCATACAAGTTTTTTACCTTTTTGTACCAAACTTTAAATACTTCAAGTGCTTCAGATTTTTACTTTAAATATAGTACCCAAGTATACCTCAAAAAATCATCTACACAAATAAAAGAATACTTCTTTTTACCTAAGCTCTCAACCTCAATAGATCCCATCAGGTCAGTATGTATTAATTCCAAAATTTCAAACGTGGAACTTTTGTCAACCTTTGGATGAGAGGCTTTGGTTTGCTTGCCCTTTTGACAAGGACCACACACACTTGATTGTTTAAAATCAAGCTTGGACAAGTGTTTAACAGCATCAAATCTAACTAATTCTTCTATTTTCCTATAGCTAGCATGTCCTAATTTTTGATGCCATAATTCAAGTTCATTTGTTTTGGAGCTAAGGCAGGATAAATTGTCACCAAATTTGTAACAATTATCTTGAGACCTTACTCCAGTGAATAGGCATTGATTAGTGTTATCAAATACCTTGCATTCATGTTTGTCAAAATTAACATGTAAATTGTCATCACACAGTTGGCTTATACTAATAAGATTAGCTTTCAAACCCTCTACATGATAGACATTTTTTAATTTAGGCATGCCATTCACACATAAATTACCTTTACCTACAATCTTACCTTGTGCTCCTCCCCCATAATTCACATTTCCACCCTTGACAGTGGTGTAATCAGTTAGGAATTCTGCATTACCTGTCATGTGCCTTGAACATCCGCTATCAAAGTACCATAAGCTTGCAATGCTGCTTTTGAGACAGGTAAAAACTACCTTGCATTCCTCGCTCTTTTTTTCAATCCATACGAACTGACTTATTTTCTGGCGATGTGAGTGGTGATGTGATTGCATTCGACCACTCATCTGAGGAACATCATTCCCTAGATCACGAATCCTCTTATAACAAAAAGGTCTTATGTATCCTGGTAAGAAGCAGTAATGGCACACAAATCTTTTCTTTTTGGTTGATGAATTTGGGTTGTGAAAAGTTTTTGGTCTTGAGGAACTCTCTCCTTCTTTTATAAAATTTGATTCAAAGCCAAGACCAGTTTTTAAAGACTTACCCACATTAAGAACCTCATCAAGAGTTGCTTTTCCAGTATTCATTTTTTCAAAATTTTTCTTGGCCTATGTGAGTTCGGTTTTGATCTTCTCAAGCTCAATGTCACGTTTAGTGAGCATGACCTCAAGTTTAGCTATTGAATCTTTTTGGTTGTCATTTTCAGTGGATAGATCTTTAAGTTCACCTTTTACTTTAGATAGTTCAGTGGAGAGTTTTTCATTTACCTTTTCGAAGACAACAATTTTTTCTACACGCTTTTCCCAATCGGCATATAGCTCAGCATACGCATCAAGTAGCTCATTATAGCTTCCATCAACTTCTTCTTCATTTTCAGATTTCTTGTTCAGCGAGGAGGTATAACAGTTTATAATGGATTCAGAAGATGTGATGGTTGATGTGATAACATCTGAAGCTACATCAGATTGATGTTCATGATTTGGAGGCGAGATTTCCATGATTGCTAAGTTTATCGACTCACCTTCGTCCTCACTATCACTAAGGGTCGCACTTAGGCTCATCCCCTTTTTCTTCAGAGTATTGGCACATTCATTTGCATAATGCCCAAAGCCTTTGCAGGCTCTACACTGAACAAATTCAGATCTGTTTTTAGAAAAACTAGTGGGTTTCTTAAAAGTACTCTCATTATCCTCTTTTGGTTTATCAAAAGTAGTTGGTTTTTTAGAAAAAAAATTGTTGTCCCTTTCGTTTTTGAGAAATGAAGTAAATTTTTTGGTTAAAAGAGCAACATCTTCGTTTTTCAAATTTGAAGTATCAATTTCAATTGAGATTTTCTCAATCTCTTTTGGAATTGAGGATGCCTTAAAAAGGGCAGAAGCAAGATCAACACTTTCAGATTTATGTTGTTGATGAATGGAAATGTTCATTTCAAACATGGTTAGCTTACCCACAAGAGTATCTAAAGCCATGGTTGCAGTGTCATTTGCTTCTTCAATAACATCTATTTTAATGTTGAACTTATATGTGACAGTCCTTAACATTTTGCATACTAATCTAGCATTTGAAATAGGCTCACCTAGGGAGAGGCATTCATTTGAGATTTCTCTTATTCTAGCAGAATAGCTTTTTATGTCCTCAGACTCATTCATCCTCAAATTTTCAAACTTGGTCATGAGAATTCTTAACCTAGTGGCTTTGACACTGTCATCACCTTCACAGCGAGCTTGCAAAATATCCCAGGATTTTTTTGCTATATTTTGATTTAAAACAAGTCTAAACATGTGTTCATCCACATGACTTGAAATAGCACCTAGAGCCTTGGAATTGTAATTAGCAAGAGTGACCTCATCAGTGGCCCATTCTTCCTCAGGTTTAATTTTATACACTTTTTCGGAGGTTTCACCCTCTTCTTCTTTACTCTTAATTTCAACCTTAGGAGGGGACCATGAAATAATGATGCTAATCCATGCTCGTTCATCAATTGCTTTGATGAAGAGACGCATCTTAGCTTTCCAGATGGCATAATTGGATCCATCTAAAACCGGGGGACGATATTGATTCAAGTGTCCTTCCATAATGACCACTCTTTTTTGGATCTCACTCAGTGAAGTCGAGTGTGGCTCTGATACCAATTGAAAGAATTGGAGCGGCTAGGAAGTTCACAGGAACACGAAACTTACTGATGTGAGTCCTGATGCTATTGCACCAGCACTAGCACAACAGAGAAATGCAGCGGAAAATAAATAAATAAAAAGAAATAACCAAATGATTTAACACTTATCTACAGCAATATGCTGTAGACAATAAACTTCTCTTATTAAAATAATTTCTGAACCGGTTACAAAGTAAAACTAAGAGAATGATAAAATAACCAAAAAAACTCTCACACAAAAACACTCCTTTCAAGCCTATAATTATTCAGTCTTTCAGAGTGTAAAAATCGTGTATTGCAACTGAGATATGGTCTTCATATTTATAGTAAAGAAGCCTTCTCAGACGGATAACAGAAGCCTTGATCATTATCTCTTCATTCCAATCTTCATTATCCCTTTATATCTTCTAAGCATATCTCCTTAGACTTCTTTCCAAGATATGAGAGTCCTATAAAATGACCAAAAATAATACTAAAATCATAATAAAATTCGGTTAATAGATTAGTAAATATAAAAATAATATACACAATATTTACTTAATTTAAATACAAAGAAAATAACAAAATCTTTACTAAATCAACTTCTTTGACTTGGCTAAGTGTGATGGTATCACACTTTTTAATTTATACTTAATGTGGATTACGTTAGAGTTGGGTCTGATTGAACCTTTTAATTAAAGTAAGTGTGTTGCCCTAGTAATATTATGATTGAGTAACACGTAAGAATAAAATTGCAGTAAATAATTTTGAACCATTTAATTTGACTTGGGTAACAAGAAATTTGCAGTAAATAATTACTCATTTTAACCAAGTTAATTATTATTTTTGAATCAAAATTTTATCCAAAATAATTGCTGCTTTTAGTTAAAAGCATTTGATTCTGTTTTTATTGTTAAATTGGTCTTTTATTATGTTAATTATTTTATCGAGTAAAATAAATGTAGACAAAAGAGAAATTAATGAGAATGTTAGTCATACTTAATCCTTAAATTATAGTAAGTTTTTTTTTAAAAAAATAGTGAAAAAAAAAACAGTTATGGAATTTTTATTTTTTTTATCTGAGGAGTATTTATTAAGATTTAAAATAAAATATTATTAGCTTAAATATTAAGCCAAATTAGGACAAATAGTGACATAAGTTCCAATATCTTTGTGAGTTGAAGGATGACACATGACGTACTTTTTTTTATTACTAATATCATTGTGAGTTGGAGGATGATATATACTCCCTCCGTCCCAGCTCACTTAAAAAATATTGACTTTTTTTGTCAACTTTTGATGACTTTGACTAAAATTTTATAGAAAATTTGATAATCTTAACAAAAATTTGAATTTTTTTATTGAAAGTATTTTAATAGTGAATCATTTTTTTAATTTTTAAATCTTTATTAGCATCATATTTTTTTTATAAAATCTTGGTCAAAGCAACTCAAAGTTGACAAAAAAGTCAATATATTCTTAAGTGAGCTGGGATGGAGGGAGTATATGACGTTTTCGTATTTTAAAAACAAGGACAAATTGCAAATTAGATATTCAAGTTTTACCCGTTGTTGAAATGTGGTTATTAACATTGAATTTTTTGTAAACCTCTTTCCTACATTAACATTTTATTGCAATCCCATAAAAAATTCATTAAAAATATAATTTCTGTTCACATGCATGTGCTTTGCACATGATTTTCAAGGGGCAGAGAAAAGACTTTTCTCTAAAAGAAAAAAACTGAATATGCCTCTCCCTATCTCTCAATTCATATGGCCAACCCTCTCCAATCTTACCCCCTTCCTCCATCTTTTCCGGCACCTACTCCCCACCCCTGTCATCTCCACTTCTGCATCTTGTTCATTTATTCATATCTCTCAATCTATGTAATTTTTTGAATTTCTTGTTTTAAATACAAAATTGATGTGATATTGATGCTTTGGATTATTAGGTTCATTGTAATTTAGGTTTTGTTTTCAACATCTTGGTGTGGTCAGGTTAGTGTGGTCAATGAGCGATTTTCATGTTGGTCAATCTGATATTTCTTAAAGTCTGAGGTTTTACCTTAAAATCAATTGGTGTTAAGGGGAATGGCCCAGGATCTTTATATATTATAGGCAAGGTTTGTCAATTCCCAATGTGAGATAATATCTCTAACACGCCCCCTCACGTGTAGCGGGCTTTGCCAAAGCTTACAACGTGCACTTATCAATCGGGTGGCGCGGAGTAACATCGTGGGCCGTTGGGCCTGCACGTGTAAGGACCTGCTTTGATACCATCTTAAAGTCTGAGGTTCCACCTTCACACTAATTGGTTTTAAGGTGGAACCTCAGACTTTATCATGGTATCAGAACTGATCTATTACACGTGCAGGCCCAACGGCCCACGATGAACCCTCCGTGCCATCCACCATCCAGTCCACGTTGTAAGCCTTTGGCAAAGCCCGGTTACACGTGAGGGGGCGTGTAAACATTATCCCCCATCAGGAATAAACAAGATTTTTTTCTAACATATAAGGATCCTGGGCTACTCCCCTTAGTTAAGGATATCTCCTAGTCAATCTCCCAGTCAATAAAAGAGATCTCCATATCTCCTATTCTAGGAAGGTCTCTATTGTACTATGTATATATATTTGAGTCATGAAGCAATACAACTCACGGATTGAAATCCTTTATGGTATCAGAGCCTTGGTTTACATAGCCGCTCTCTCCCTCATCCAACCACGGTTCTGTGTTTTCTTCTTCCGTCCAGGTTGTAAGCTCTTCAATAGCTGCCAACAGTCGCCAGCTTCACCCTGCACAAACCGTGGGTAACATCAAGAATTATATTCCTTTAATTCTTGAAGCCGAGACGAGTCAATATACTTCTTGGGCTGAACTTTTTCAGATCCATTGTACCGCTTTTGATGTACTCGACCATATCATTCCGGAGGAAGACAAAACACCTGATACGGTTCGAGATCAAAAGCTTTGGTCCCGCCTTGATGCCATTGTGTTACAATGGATTTATGGGACAATATCGCCTGATCTTCTTCAGACGATTCTAACTCCCAAATCCACGGCTCAAAAGGCGTGGGAATGCCTTCAGGGAATTTTTCAAGATAATAAACATTCCCGGGCAGTAACCCTTGAGAACAAGTTCTCTCGGGTTATGTTGGATGATTTTTACAGCATATCCGCTTATTGCAAGGAATTAAAGACACTTGCTGATCAACTGGCAAACGTGGGATCTCCGGTTTCAAGCAATCACATGGTTCTTCAGGTAATTGCAGGGTTGAGTGAATCTTATGATAGTGTGGCGACTATCATTCAACAAAGCGATCCGCTTCCTTCGTTCTATAAGGTCCATTCAAAATTGGTTATGGAAGAATCACGTAAGGCTAAACAAGCTATCACCGTAGCCCTTGCAGCAAATACAACTCTTCTCACCACCACTGTCGGGTTAGATGATCTGCGGGAGAATGACCCTAGTCAGCAACGTGGACAAATTGGTGCAAACTCTAACAGGAATGGTTCAGGTCGAGGACGACAAAATTATGGTCAGAATATTGGTCAGGTCAGTCACCGAGGTAACAACAATAGGGGCAAAAATAGTGATGGTCGAGGCCGAGGTCGGAATGGACAGTTTCATCAGCAACACACGGCTCCTTCAGGTGCTTGGCAGCAGACTCTGCCGTGGTGGCAGTATTAACCAAGCTGGGCTCCTCCTCCTTGGGCCAACTCGACCTGCCCCTATCCCACAACCTCGTGGGCACTGAAATTACCCGGATCCGGCTCGCGCGCGGGCCCCGGCATCTCGCATCGTCGTTGGGAATTGCCTGGATCTGAGAGGCAGCGCAATCGCGCCCCAGCATCTGGCGTTCCGTTTTACGTTTTTGCGTTGGCGGGAGGTGTCTCGCTGTGTTTTTGCTTTGTAGAGTCGCCACGCCGTTTTGATTCAGCCCAAAACATTGAGAAAAGGCATTAGTTAAAAAATAAACTGTTTTTGTGTGATGAAATTTTTGAGTTCGGAGGTCAGGTTACTCCTCGGGAAGAGAATATTAGAATCTTAGAGCTCACCCGAGTTGCCTCGTAAAAACGAGTCTTTCGACACCCCTTCTTTCTTTAAATGTTGTGTGTGTGTGTGTGTGCTTTTAAAAATGCATGATGTATCGGATGTCTACATTGTACACTGCTTATTGAAATGTATTGAAATAGTATAGGAAGGAAGCCTTACCAATGTTGATTCGTGTCTGTCTTCTGCTGGGGAATAGTATTTGAGGATGGAATAGTGTTCCGGAACGGACCGGGATTGCTTCGGAATGTGCCGGTTGTCTGCGGACAGAGTTTCGGCGTGCCTCGGGATTGTTGGGTGTGCACTCGGGCAGAGTTCCGGCGTGCGTCCGAGTTGCCGGTTTGACTCGGAAAGAGCCGGGACGCCTCGGGAAAGACCAGGCAAGGCCTCGGAGTACCACGAGGAGCCTCAAAGTACCTCGAGAGTGCCTCGAGGCAGCGCAGGAGCATCTCGGGAGCACTCGAAAAGGCTTCGGAGCACCACAAGGGGGCTCGGAAGGCCTCGAAAGGGGCCGGGAGTGCCTCGGAAGGACTTAGAGGGGAAGCCAGAAGGCCTAGGAAGAGAGTAGAAAAGGGAGGTGTGAAAAATGAGGGAGGGGGATCCCTCTATTTATAGTGTAGGAAAAAATGCAAGAAGGTCCGTACGGACCTCTCTGCTTAATCCAAATTTTTAGTTTTCCCCAATTTGAGGGAATAATGTGGACTTTAAGAGGATTTTTGTAATGATTATGTCTGGTGCAAAGAGGTCCGTACGGACCTTCCATGCCTTTGTGATTGTGATGGCAAGCTAGCTCTCGTCGAGAGCTTTCCAACCATATATGGCACGTCTCAATCGGAGTTCGTATGAAGGAGTTATGACCTCCAGAAGTTTGCCCTTGGTTTTTTTCGTATGCTTGGATGGAGAGCGATCCAGATTGGGGTACTTACAGAAGCCCCTCGGCGACGTCACTTATGAAGGAAGTGGGGTCGTCGATAAGATAAGGGTCCTGATCTGGATCGCTTGCTGGGAGAGAGAAGATGACCAGGTTGGTCGGACGGCTGGACCCTTTGATAGGATTCCTACGTATCCCTGAGTGGGAATCAAGCCAATCGTAGTTCGTGTGTGGGGTGAGTGTTGGCGAACATGGTGTTGTCCTAAGGTGACCGTTTAGGTCGGTTGGCTGGACCCTGTGATAAGATTCTTACGTATCCCTAGAGGGAATCAAGCCTGATCGTAGTTCCGACGTTGTGAAATTGTGCGTGTAGGCGGGCGTGGTGGTGCCCTGAAGTGTTGTGACCGCTGAGGTTGATTGTGAGGACGTGGTGGCGTCCTGAAATGGAAATTTTATGGTTTTCCGAACCGGGTAATTTAAAGCCTTCCGGGCTGGGGATAATGATTTAGGAGGTTTATACGGTCTTCCGGACCGAGTGGTTTAGAACCTTCCGGGCTGGAGATAGTGATGTGGCTGATTTATGCAGTCTCCTGGACTGAGTGATTTAAAGCCTTCCGGGCTGCGGATATTGATTTGGCTGATTTATGCAGTCTCCCGGACTGAGTGATTTAAAGCCTTCCGGGCTGCCTGTGGTGAAGTAGTGAGGTTTGTGGTGAGTGGACGTGGTGATGTCCTGAGTTGAAGTTTGTGTGAAGGCATCTATACCTAAGTTGAGGCTTAGTTCGGGAGTATGAACCTAAGTTGTGACCTAGTTCAGGAGTATGACCTAAGTTGGGACCTAGTCAGGAATATGACCTAAGTTGGGACCTAGTTCAGGAATATGACCTAAGTTGGGACGTAGTTCAGGAGTATGACCTAAGTTGGGACCTAGTTCAGGAGTATGACCTAAGTTGGGACCTAGTTCAGGAGTATGACCTAAGTTGGGACCTAGTTCAGGAGTATGACCTAAGTTGGGACCTAGTTCAGGAGTATGACCTAAGTTGGGACTATTCTAAGGCGTCTGGACCTAAGGGAGACTTAGTTCAGGAGTATGATCCTAAGGGAGACTATTCTAAGGCGTCTGGACCTAAGTTGAGTTTGATGGCGCATTTTGTGGATCCTGTATGGAACTTTGTTTGTGGGAATTTTTGGAAAGGCATCATGCCGTGCTGGGATTCTTCTTTTATGTAGCATTTATTACAGCTATGTCTTGCATTTGAAGTTTATTGACATACCTTTGCTGTATTTACCTGCAGGAGGAGGCGCCTTTATGAGGAGGAAGTTGAATTTTTGAGGACGTGGGGCGCCTCTGACCGAGATGAAGAGGACGTGGTGGCGTCTCTGGCTGAATTGCTGAAGTGTTTGAGGGCATGGGGCGCCTCTGATCGAGTTGTTGAAATGTTGAGGACGTGTGGCGCCTCTGACCGAAGTTGCTGAAATGCTGAGGACGCGCTGGCATTTTTGAACGAAGTCGCTGAAATGATGAGGACTCGCTGGCGTTTTTGACCGAACTTGCGGTGAGGGCGAGGTGGCGCCTCTGTCTGAACTTGTGGTGAGGGCGAGGTAGCACCTCTGTCTGAACTTGCGGTGAGGGCGAGGTGGCGCCTCTGTCTGAACTTGCGGTGAGGGCAAGGTGGCACCTCTGTCTGAACTTGCGGTGAGGGCGAGGTGGCGCCTCTGTCTGAACTTTGTGAGGGCGAGGCAGCGCCTCTGTCTGAACTTGCGGTGAGGGCGAGGTGGCGCCTCTTTCTGAACTTGTAGCGAGGGTGAGGTGGCGCCTCTGTCTGAACTTGCGGTGAGTGCGAGGTGGCGCCTCTTTCTGAACTTGTAGTGAGGGCGAGGTGGCGCCTCTGTCTGAACTTGTGGTGAGGGCGAGGTAGCGCCTCTGTCTGAACTTGCGGTGAGGGCGAGGTGGCGCCTCTGTCTGAACTTGCGGTGAGGGCGAGGCAGCGCCTCTGTCTGAACTTTCAGTGAGGGCGAGGTGGCGCCTCTTTCTGAACTTGTAGCGAGGGCGAGGTGGCACCTCTGTCTGAACTTGCGGTGAGTGCGAGGTGGCGCCTCTTTCTGAACTTGTAGTGAGGGCGAGGTGGCGCCTCTGTCTGAACTTGTGGTGAGGGCGAGGTGGCGCCTCTCTCTGAACTTGCGGTGAGGGCGAGGTGGCGCCTCTCTCTGAACTTGCGGTGAGGGCGAGGTGGCGCCTCTGTCTGAGATGATGAGGACGTGGGATGCCTCAGGTGCTGGACAAGGAGAGGAGGGATGGCTCGTCTTCTTTTTCCTTCTTCGTTTCGACTTCTGCGGACATCTTGGAGTATCCGGTCGAGGAAGGTGCTTAGTTCACCGAGGATGATGAGGTGGCTGGCGGAGGCACCGAGATATGGGAGTCTTTACCAGGCGGTGGTGCCGATGACTCAGAGTAGGACTCTTTTTTTTTCTGTTCATGTTAGTGAGGAGAGCAACAAAATATTTGTATTTATATGCACAATGTATTCACATGTAATGAACTCTTTTATTTTTTGCTTTAGGGATTGTTTCTTCTCCCTCTTTTTTTTATGTTCTGTGCATGTCGCACGAGCTTGAAATGTTTGTGGTTAGTGTATGGTGGCTGGAAATGGCTTTGGTAAGGCTTTTGAGCAGTTGGAGGCTGAAGCAGCTTTGACAGTTTCTTGAGCGACGACGGGAGTGATGTCTCCTGGGACGCGTTTGTTGGATGTGGCAGGCCATTGCCTGGCTGGTGAGGACATCGTTCCCTTAGTTTCGGGGGAGACTTTTCATGGCATAGATAGCTTGGCGCTGGGGGACCGGTTCATGTGTGGGGGAAGCCCCTGCTTTGCTTGCTTTATGGTTGTGAGAGAGACTTGAAGCTATCCTTGTGCTTCCGACATCCTTCAGTCTGTGGACAATTTCTCAGCGACCTCTTGTCTTGGATATGGATTAGTCTGCTTGGGAGAGGTGGATGGTTTGACTTGTCACGCATCACCTCCGTTGGTGGGTTCCTCATTGGGGAATTGAGACTAGGAGGGCCTATCAGGAAGGTTCCTATGTTGTCAGAGTTCCGTGTTTATCTTGGTCTTCTTTGCTTGTTTCTAGGCAGTTCGGGATGAGGCAGGAGCCTTTGCTGGGCTGGGAAGGCATTGCCACTATGGACGTAGCCTCCTTCTGCATGACATATCCAGATGCCTTTCTGTATTTTCTGAGGGTTTGGAAGTATTCCGCTTTCCCTCCTGTGGTGCTCCTTAGATGCCGGGAGAGTGTTGTCTTGAACACCGAGTACCTAGATTGGTATGAGTAGCATATCGGGCAGACCCAAGTAGTTTTGGGGAGTAGGCGTGAAGCAATTCTGGGGCAAGATTGTCATCTCAGCTATAGCCTTAGGAGTGCAGAAGCCTGGTCTAACCCCTCAGGATGTCATGGGAGACACTTTGTTTGACTACGGGACTCGAGTTGACAGACTGGCGGGGAGAGGTCCCCTTTTCCAGACTCGCAGGGAGGAGATCCGGGCCGAAGCATGGGCGAATGAAGCTCTGCGAGCTGTTGGATTGTTTGACTCTACGGGGAGGACCCCTAATCTCGGACTAAGAGAGGAAGAGCTGGCTCACGTGGAGCGAAAGAAGACTCGTCGGGGACGAGGGAAGAAAGGGAAGAATGGCAAGGGGACAAGCGCAGATGGCGCGGAATGACCTCCTAAGTATCCATTCATTGCATTGCAGACACATTGTTTGTTAAATGTATAAGCTATCTTTTAGCATGTTGTGAATCGAGAGTAGACCGTGCTTGAACTCATCAAAAAGTGTTTTAACTGTGATGATTTGTGATTTACTTTTAAAGCTTTGTCGAGACGCAAAATCTCTTGCTTTCTTCTTGTCTGAGCCTTGGTGGCGTCAATTTTTGGAATTTTGTGTATTCCTTTAGACTGAACCAATGAAGGCTGCCTACGTTCCCCTCGGACTGAGGGGCTCAGGTCTATGTAGTTCAACCCTCTTTTGTGGGAGAAATGACTCGTAATGTACACTCGCAAGGGCGTATTTATTTTTGAAAAGGTGGGGACGGGTCCCCTTTTGTGTGAATGCCTTATTTGACGTGGGCACAAAAAAATGCTTTTGGGTTTGACTCTTTTAAGAGAGTATGAGCACTGAAAAGCTTGTAAAAGTGTATGAAAGCCCTTGCTGACAGAAAATCAGTGTTTAGCTCTATTGTTCTATTTTGTAGAAAAAGAAGACTTGTCGAGACATTTGAAAACTTGATTTGTTCACAATGATCACTTGTTTGCTTAAAACCCTTTGTTGATGTTCGGGTTATTCAACAATTAAACCTGATATGCTTTGATTAATCACGAGGAGAAATTCAACCGGTATCAAGGATCGAGTTGGTCTGGTGTGAAAGAAGGTTTGTGTATAGGAGAGGTCATTGATGAGACTGGGTTTGTGGATTCGTATGTGTTTATGACCGGAACATTTCTGGTTGCCTACGTTCCCCTTAAGACAAGGAGCTCAGGTCGACGTAGTTCGGGGTTGAACTGTGTTTGGATTTGGGGCCAGGGCATGAAAATTCGTGTGGCCTTTGACGAAAAGGCTCGGAAGGTTGAATGATGAGGCACGGGCCTTGAGGTGATTCCTTGACAAGTCGTATTTGACGGCAGTTTCAATGAATCCATTGCCTCTTGATCGTTGGCGCTGGATCTTTGACCTCATTTTTTTTTGTGAAGCTTCTGCTTGAGCTCTTTTTTTTTGTAGCTTCTGCTTGAGTTTTTTTTTTTGAAGCATATGAGGGCGAAGGCAAGCCCCTGCTTGAACTTTCTTGATGCGCATAAGGGCGAAGGCAAGCCCCTAGATTGTTGTCGACATGAGGTCAATCTTTTAATGCTCAGTGACCGTTTGTTGTTCTTTGATGTTGCCGCCGTCGTTGACTTGGTCAAGGTGATGGTAGGGACATGTTTTGGAATGTATATGACTTGATTGGAGGCCTTTGTGTGGGGTATGGTAAGGTGTACGGGGAGCTATCGATTGACTTTCTCACACCAATTAATCTAAGCATTAATCATTTGTGGAATTACTTGTTGAGCAATGCAAGTGATCACATAGAACAAAACCATTTCATTAAATGTAATGTGGGGTGCAAAATAATGTCCCAAGTCTAGCAAGAAAAGAAAGAAGACTTATGTATGGAAAATTGAAGACTTAATTACAATGTCCGTGGAGGACTTAATTGAATGAGAAAAGTACTAGAACCTATGAGGTTTGACTGTATGATTCTTTGATTTGCATCTCTTTGGGGCTTTTCAGCAGTTCCCCAATTCATTTTGGTTAGAACCTTCTCGGCAGCTTGGGCCCGATTTTCCTCTCCTTTGACAATATGCTTAGAGATTTGTTTTAATGCATTGTTCATTAATGTGTCCGCGTCTTTACCAAGTGAATCATTATTAACTGTTTTTGATTAGTTAATTTATCATTTGTTAAAGTGGCAATGAGGGGATACTCAGAAAGGTCGAACTTTTATTCAAAGCATAAGGAAGTGCGGTTTTTGTTACAAACGCATAATCTTAAGGCGTAAGGCCGTCAGACGACTCGAGAGACTCAAACTTAAACACAACAGACTCGGGGTCTTTTATTTCGAAGCTAGACTCTAGGAGACAGGGGGTTAATCCAAGCTTCTCGACCTATCTCTTCTTGCTGGCTGTGGGTCCGTGTTTGTGAAAGTTGCGCCATTTTTGATGCTGCCACTTGCTCCGCCTGTCTCGAACTGCCTTATCTACGGGGAGGGCTCGATCCATCCCTTGGTGTGCCTTGATTCCGGAAAGGAATGTTGGGGAATAACCATTCTTGGATTCTTTCTTTCGAATTCTTCATTGGGAAAGCCCCAGGTTCCGTCTTCATGTCCCCAATCATCACGGGAATTTGCAGAGGACTTATCCACCATGCTTTCCTCGTCATTTCTAGGGAAAGGGTTTCCGACTGTGTTGGGACCACGGGGGCGTTCCAACTTTCCTTCTTCGATTAGCCTCTGGACCACTTGCTTCAGCACGAAGCAATTGTCGGTGGTGTGGCCGGGGTAGTTGTGGAAGGCGCAGTGCTTACTCATATCCATGTTGGGCTTGAGAGTCTTTGGTTGGAAATTCTTGAGGGGTTTGAGAATGTTCCTCTTTATTAGTGTCTCGAGGACTTGGCTCAAGGGCATCCCGAGGTTATCGAAATGCTGGAACTGTGGTATGCGAGGAGGTTTGTTGCTTCGTTGGGATGTGTTCCCCTTGTTCATCTTATTGTTCAGGGGGAACGGATTTCCGTCTGTATTGGGGCCGCAGGGGCGCTCCAACTTTCCTTCTTCAATTAGCCCTTGGACCGCTTGTTTTAGTATGATGCAATTGTCGGTGGTGTGGCCGGGGTAGTTGTGAAAAGCACACCGCTTGCTCATATCCAAGTTCGGGTTAGGAATCCTCGGTTGATAATTCTCAAGGGGCTTGAGCATGTTCTGGTTCACCAACACCTCGAACACTTGGCTTAGAGGCATTCCAAAGTTGTCGAAGTGCTCAAAACGATGCGACCGGGGAGAATTGTTATTTCTCGGGGGCGCTCGATCGCGGCTTCCTTGGACTCCGTTCTGGATGTAGTGGACTGTTCCGGCGACTTCTTTTTCTTTGCCTGGAGGTGGATTTGTTGATGGAATCATTAATCGGGAATCCTGGGGAGGCAAGTGGGTGTGTGCCTGTCCGTACCCTTGATTGTCAAAACTGGAGTCGGGGGCACGATTATCTAGGCCGAGCTGGACCGCATTTGGAAACTGAGGGAATGTTTCATGAGCCTCGAGAGGTAGTCTGGCAGGTGGCAGGTCTGAAACATCGGGATATCCGCTCGGTATGTTTGTCTCTGGTGGGCATTGGGACTTCAAGTTGTAGCTTCGGGGCTCATACGGAGGCAGAGGATTGGATCCCGGGGGATATTGGGATTTGTTTCTATTGGGCCGCAGGGGCGCTCTAAATTTCCTTCTTCAATCAATCCTTGAATGGCTTTCCTCAAAACTGTGCAGTTGTCGGTTGCATGTCCGTGGTATTTATGAAAGGCACAATGCTCGGTTACATCTCAGTTGGCATTGGGGAATTCGGGCTGGTAATTTTCCATAGGTTCGAGGAGACCTTGCTTTACTACACGATCAAATACCTTGCTCAAGGGTATCCCAAAATCATCATAGTGTTGTCATTGTCTCGGGGGACCACCATTTCTTTGTAGTGGATTAGTTGACGGGATTTGAGGTCGTGAACCAGCTGGAGCAAATGCAGGTTGTCCGAAGTAATGGGTCGGAAAAGTCATGGGGGCGAAACTTGGTGAATGGGCATATTGAAAGAAGGAAGTGAACACGGGAGGACTTTGAGGAACATTGGGATCTGTTTGAGATGGCCCAGCCCTGCGCTGGTGACATTGAGCTTGCAGCCCAGGGCCGGGGAATTGACTGTGTTGCGGTTGACAGATCGGAGCCGCTTGACTGAGGCCTAAGTGGTGCTTTGAGCGGGAGTTGCTTTGCATTGCTGGGTTCCCGTAGCTTTGTGAAGGAGGGACCTGTTGATAGCTTTGGGAAACCGGGAGAACAGGCACTTCTTCGTCTTCTATGAGGACAAAGGTTCCATCGGGTTGGGGAACCGCGACGATTCCGTGACGGTGCATGGCATATTCAATCCAAGCCTGCTGTTCTTCTTGGCGTTTCTCAAGAGCCTTGAAAGCTTGCCAAACTTCTTCCATCGTTTGGAAATTTCCCGGGGGCGGGGTTTCGTTTCCCTCACTGTTATATGTTGATCCCGCCATGGGGGAGTAGCGGAATGTTCGGACCACTGAACCGGAAGGGCTATCGGACCTTGTGACCTCGAGATCGGAATCGAGATCGGACATCGCCTCTTGATAGGAAGTAGGTTCATCATTCTCAATGACTTTCACTTCATTACTTTCCGACATGAGAAATCCATATCTCTCGGGTACGGATCATAACCTATCCGATCTACGATGGACTTGTGGATCTTGAACCGGTTCCACAACTTCTTGTGGACTTGGTTCAGTCTCTACTATCGGTTCCATGTTATTTTCGAGTTCTTGAATTTCTTCAAGATCAATTTTACTCCCACTAGATGCTCTATTGAGAAACTGTTTCTCAAGAAAAGTACCATATTGAGCAACAAACACTTTGTTCTCAACGCGGTTGTAAAAGTAATACCCTTTGGTTTCCTTAGGGTAACCAACGAAATTAACCTTGTCAGATTTAGGTGCTAACTTATCAGAGACAAGTCTCTTCACATAAGCTTCGCAACCCCAAATCTTCATGAAAGATAAACTAGGTTTTCTTCCATGCCACATCTCATATGGGGTCTTAGGAGCCGATTTAGTAGGGACTCTGTTCAGTGTGAACGCAGCAGTCTCTAATGCATGCCCCCAAAAGGATATAGGAAGGTCTACTTGACTCATCATCGAACAAACCATATCTAATAGGGTTCTATTCCTCCTCTCGAAAATACCATTCCATTGTGGCGTTATGGGTAGAGTCAACTCTGAAACAATTCCACAGTTTTTGAGATGATTGTCAAACTCTTGGCTCAAATACTCACCACCACGATCGGATCGAAGTGATTTAATTGTTTTGCCAAGTTGATTTTGTACTTTATTTTGAAATGTTCTAAATATCTCAAATGATTCACTCTTTGACTTCATTAGATAGACATAGCCATATCTAGATAAGTCATCGGTGAATGTAATGAAATACCAAAATCCTCCCCTAGCAATGCTGCTCATTGGTCCGCATACATCAGTATGTATTAGGCCCAATAAGTCACTAGCCCTTTCACTACTCGTAGTGTAGGGTGGTTTGGTCATTTTGCCTAATAAACAAGATTCGCATATCTCATATGATTCATAATCATGTGAGTCTAACATTTCTATTTGTGAAGTTTAGAAATGCGTTTCTCGTTTATATGACCAAGCCGGCAATGCCACATGAACGAGTTGTTCACGTCATTCAGTTTAGACTTCTTGTCCACATGATAAACATTTTCAACACTATTTTGTTTCTCATCAACATCAAGAACATACAACAACAACAACAACACAACAAAGCCTTAGTCCCAAAATAATTTGGGGTCCCCTAACATGAATCCTCATATGTCATCGTGAAAAAAAATAATAAATAAATAAAATAAAGAAAAAATAAAAAAAAATAAATAAAATAAATAAATAATAAATAAATAAATAAATAAACATACAAATCAAAATCAAAAAATCAAAAAATAAAAAATAAATAAATAAATCAATCAACCCCCACATGAATTTTTGCCCTCCACTCCGGCCTCTTCAACACCATACTTTCATCCACTCCAACTAAACCCATATCATTTTCAATTACTCTAATCCATGTTTATTTGGGTCTTCCCCTACCCCTCGCTATTTTATCATTTCTCCACTGTTTCGGCCTCCTAACCGGTGCATCACTCGGTCTCCTTCTCACATGTCCAAACCATCTTAGACGATTTTTTCTCATTTTATCCTCAATGGGCGTAACTCCTACTTTACCTCTGATCACCTCATTTCCCAATCAATCCTTTCTTGTATGACCGCTCATCCATCGAAGCATACGCATCTCCGCCACATTCATCTTATGCACGTGACACTGTTTCACGGCCCAACATTCGATGCCGTAAAGCAATGCCGGCCTAATTGCCGTGCGATAGAATTTTCCCTTTAATCTATTGGGCATACCGCGATCACATAGAAACCCTGTGGCACTCTTCCACTTCAACCAACCTGCTTTAATCCTATGAGCCACATCTCCATCTAATTCTCCATCCTTTTGGATAATGGATCCAAGATAGCGAAAAAACTCAGAAGCTTGGATAATATTTCCATCAAATGTGACCGCCCCTGCCTCCCTACTTCCAACTCTGCTAAACTTACACTCCAAATATTCAGTCTTGCTTCTGCTTAATCGAAAACCTCGAGATTCCAAAGTGTGTCTCCACAACTCCAATTTACTTTCAACACCCTCTCTTGTCTCATCAATCAGCACAATATCATCTGCGAACAACATACACTTTGGTATATCATCTTGGACTGACCTCATCAATTCGTCCATTATCAAAGCAAAAAAAAAAGAGGCTAAGTGCGGAACCTTGATGCACTCCAATCTTTATAGGGAACTCTTCAGTCTTCCCAACACTATTCTGTACACAAGTACTAACTCCATTATACATGTCCTTGATAATATCAATATATTTCTTTGAAACACCATTCTTTTCTAATGCCCACCAAAGTACCTCTCTTGGTACTTTATCATACGCCTTCTCCAAATCAATGAAAACCATATGCAAATCTTTCTTTTGATCTCGATATTTCTCTATGGGTTGTCTCATAAGATATATTGCCTCCATAGTCGATCTTCCTGGCATAAGCCCAAATTGGTTATCCGAAATATCCACAATTTTTCTCAGCCTTTGTGCAATCACTCTTTCCCAAAGTTTCATAGTATGGCTCATTAGTTTGATCCCCCGATTGTTGGCACAATCTTGAACATCACCTTTATTCTTATACAAAGGGATCAGAGTACTCTTCCGCTACTCCAATGGCATTATGTTAACTCTTCATATCTTGTTAAATAGCGTTGTTAACCAATCTATTCCCCTCTCCCTGAAACATCTCCAAACCTCAATTGGTATACCATCCGGTCCGTCAGCTTTCTTCAATCTCATCTTTTTCATTTCCATTTTCACTTCACTTTTTCGAATTCTCCGCGTAAAATCTCGATTAACCATACTCGAAGAGATATTTAAATCTCCAACATCCTGCTCTTGACCATCATTGAACAAGGTATCAAAGTACAAACTCCATCTATCTTTTATCTCCGACTAGAACTCTTTGGTCTACATCCTTCACACATTTAACCGTTCCAATATCTCGTGTCCTCTTATCCCTCATACGAGCGAGTCTGTAGATGTACTTTTCCCCTTCTTTTGTATCTAACTTATCATAAAGTTTCTGATTCACCTTTGCTCTTGCGTCTCTTACTGCTTTCTTAGCATCTTTTCTAGCTTCCTTATAATTCTCATAGTTCTCGCGGCTCCTACATTTCCCCAATAATTTGTAGCATTCTCGCTTGCCATTTATTGCTTGTTTTACTTCCTCGTTCCACCATGATGTGTCCTTACTTGGTGGCCCATTTCCTCTAGATTCTCCAAGGACTTCTTTCGCCACCTCCTTTATGGTATGTACCATCTTAGTCCAAGTCGAATCTATATCCATATCCTCCATATTATCTGACCAAATACCGGTATCGACCATCTTAGCTACAAATTTCGGTTGATTCTCCCCTTGAAGTCTCCACCACTTGATTCTAGGGTCTACCTGTGATTTTCTCTTCCTCGAAATTCTCTTACTTCGAAAATCAAGTACCACCAGTCTATGTTGAGTTGCTGTGCTCTCACCCGGAACAACCTTGCAATCTGTATAACTCTTTCTACAAGTATTTCTTACTAAGAAGAAGTCAATCTGACTCGCATTACCTCCACTCCTATAGGACACCAAGTGAGATTCTCCCTTCTTGAACCAAGTGTTCATTATACTCAAGTCATATGTGAAATTACCCGGGATCCGGCTCGCGCGCGGAGCCCCCGTGCATCTCGCATTCGTCGCTGTTCGGGAAAGTCGCCCGGATCCGAGAGGCAGCGCAATCGCGCCCCGGCATCTGGCTTATTCCGTTTTAGCGTTGCGTGTTGGAGGTGTCTCGCTGTGTTTTGCTTTGTAGAGTCGCCACGCCGTTTTTATTAAGCCCAAAACATTGAAAAAGGGCATCAGTTTAAAGATAATTTTAAACTGTTTTTGTGTGATGAGATTTTGAGTTCGGAGGTCAGATGACTCCCGGGAAGAGAATATTAGAATATTAGAGCTCACCCGAGTAGCCTCGTAAAACGAGTCTTTCGGATACCCCTAATATCCTTTAAATGTTGTGTGTGTGTGTGTGTGCTTTTTTAAAAATGCATGCTGTGTCGGATGTCTACATTGTACACTACGTATTGAAATGTATTGAAATAGTAATGGAAGGAAGCCTTACCAATGTTGGTTCGTGTCTGTCTTCCGCTGGGGAATAGTGTTTGAGGTCGGAGTAGCGTTCCGGTATGGATCGGGATTGCTTCGGGAGGGACCGGTTGTCTGCGGACAGAGTTTCGGCGTGAGTTGAGGTTGTAGGCTGCGTTCGGGCAGAGGTTCGGCGTGCGTGGGGATCGTCGGGATCACTCGGGAAGAGGTTCGGCGTGCGTTGTGGTGGCAGGAGTCACTCGGGCAGAGTTTCGGCGTGGTTTGGGATCGTCGGTTTGACTCGGAAAGAGCCGGGACACCGTGGAAAGACCAGGCAAGGCCTCGGAGTACCACGAGGGGCCTCAGAGTACCTCGAGAGTGCCTCGGGGCAGCGCGGGAGCGTCTCGGGAGCGCTCGGGGAGGCTTCGGAGCACCACGAGGGGGCTCGGAAGGCCTCGGAAGGATCCGAAAGGGGCCGGGAATGCCTCGAAAGGACTTAGAGGGGAAGACAGAAGGCCTAGGGAGGAAGAGAGAAGTGGGAGGTGTGTGAAAATGAGGAGGGGGAGCCCTCTATTTATAGTGCCAGATTTGGTGCAAAGAGGTCCGTACGGACCTCCACAGTAATCCAGACTTTTGGTTTTCCTCGATTTGAGGGAATCTGTGATGATGGAGGAATATTTGCAATTATGGTGTCCCCTGAGCAATAAGGTCCGTACGGACCATCTTGCATGCAAAGAGGTCCGTACGGACCAACTCTGCAGGGGAGTAATCATTTTCCCCGGGATTTGAGGGAATATTGTGGACTTTAAGGAGATTCAGTAATTATGACAACAAAGAGGTCCGTACGGACCAATATTGCTTTCCCAATTTCCTGAAAATTCCCGAAAGGTCCTTTTGTCCCTTTTTATCCCAGAAAGGCTCCTCCCTTGGTTTGGTTGGGGGTTTAGAGAGGGTTTTGAGTGAGAGGGTCGTCGAGGCTGTGTTGATGAGTCTGCGGTGTTTCCCGTGTGTTTGAAAGGGTGTGATCCAGTTGGGGTACTTACGAAGCCCCTCGACGACGTCACTTATGAAAGAAGTGGGGTCGCCGATAAGATAAGGGTCCTAATCTGGATCGCGTGCAGGGAGAGGAAGTGACCGTGGAGGTCAGTGTGAGGACGCGGTGGTGTCCTTTTGTGTGACCGCATAGGTCAGTAGGCTGGACCCTGTGATAAGATTCCTACGTATCCCTGGCGGGAATCAAGCCTGGTCGTAGTTCGGGTGTGGGGTGAGTGTTTTGTGAATGCGGGCGTGGTGGTGCCACTGAAGTATCGATGTGACCGCCGAGGTCGGTGAAGGACGTGGTGGTGTCCTGGGTGACCGCATAGGTCGATGGCTGGACCCTGTGATAGGATTCCTACGTATCCCTGGCGGGAATCAAGCCTGGTCGTAGTTCAGAGGTCGTGAATTTGTGAGTGCGGGCGTGGTGGTGCCCTGAAGTGTTGTGTGACCGCCGAGGTCAATTGTGAGGACGTGGTGGTGTCCTGGGATGGAAATTTTACGATTTTCCTAATCGGGTGGTTTAAGGCCTTCCGGGCCGGAGATAGTTGTGAGGACTTGAATCGTCTTCTGATTGCGGTTGGTGCCACGCTGGAGGACTTTGAATCGTCTTCTGGCGGCATGTTGGTGCCACGCTGGAGGACTTTGAATCGTCTTCTGGCGGCGGTTGATGTTATTTGGAGAGACTTTGAATCGTCTTACGCGGCGGTTGATGTTATGCGCGAGGACTTTGAATCGTCTTCTAGCCGCAGTTGATGTTATGCGCGAGGACTTTGAATCGTCTTCTAGCCGCAGTTGATGTTAATGCGCGAGGACTTTGAATCGTCTTCTAGCGGCGGTTGATGTAATGCGCGAGGACTTTGAATCGTCTTCTAGCCGCAGTTGATGTAATGCGCGAGGACTTTGAATCGTCTTCTAGCCGCATTTGATGTAATGCGCGAGGACTTTGAATCGTCTTCTAGCCGCATTTGATGTAATGCGCGAGGACTTTGAATCGTCTTCTAGCCGCATTTGATGTAATGCGCGAGGACTTTGAATCGTCTTCTAGCCGCATTTGTGGAGGCGTGGCTGCCTTGTGCTTCGAGAGGCGTAGATGCCTTTGTGTTTTTGCATGTTGAGTAGAAGGTTGGACTTACGATGACTGCCGGTGCTTGCGTTGCCGTTGAAGTGGGCAAGGATGACGGCCGGTGATTGCTTCACCATTTGGCGTTTTAGAGGCGCTTCGTGCCTTGGGACTTGTACTTGGAGGTGTTGGCTCCTTCTTGTGCTTGTTTTGCCGTTGAGTGGGCAAGGATGATGGCCGGTGCTGGGGATATGCAGTCTTGTATGACTTCCCTTTCGACTTGTTGGGGAGGAGCTCGGGCTTACTTTGATGGCCGGTGCTTGCGTTGCCGTTGAAGTGGGCGAAGTTCGGGCTTACACTTGTGCCCGGTGCTTGAATTGTTGGGGATGCGTGACCTTGTAGGGGCCCTTTTGATTGGGAAGATGACTTCGGACCTCTTTTGAGGGCCGGTGGTTGAAGTTTTCGTTGAGCGTTTGGAGGCGTCTTGTGCCTTGATATTACGTCTTTGGGAGGTGTTGGCTCCTTCTTGAATTGCCGTTGAGCGGGCGGTGGATTACCGTCGGGCGTTTTGGAGGCGTCTCGTGCCTTGATATTCGTACTGGGAGGTGTTGGCTTCTTCTTGAATTGCCGTTGAGCGGGCGGTGGTTGAATTGCCGTTGAGCGCTTGGAGGCGTCTTGTGCCTTGGGATTCGTGCTGGGAGGTGTTGGCTCCTTCTTGAATTGCCGTTGAGCGGGCGAGGACCGGGCTTACGTTGACGGCCGGGGATTGAATTGCCGTTGGAGTGGGCGAGGACCGGTCTTACGTTGATGGCCGGGGATTGAATTGCCGTTGAAGTGGGCGAGGACCGGTCTTACGTTGATGGCCGGTGCTTGCGTTGCCGTTGAAGTGGGCGAAGTTCGGGCTTACACTGACTGCCGGTGCTTGAATTGCTGGGGATGCATGACCTTGTAGGGGCCCTTTTCTGTTGGGAAGATGACTTCGGACCTCTTTTGAGGGCCAGTGGTTGAATTGCCGTTGGAGTGGGCGAGGACCGGTCTTACGTTGACGGCCGGGGATTGAATTGAAGGGGCTCCCGAGGTGACAGCGCAGCGGAAGATGCTGCGGGGCTTGACCTGCGACGTCATGTACCTGGGAGAGCGGGTCTTCTGGCAGCATGGCCCCGGTGTGCTTCCCGTGGCTCCGAGGGACCCTCCTTCTGGGATGCTTGATTCCCGGGACATGGATGTGCTTGATTTTGAGAGGTACCTTGGCGGTGTGGGTGCCGAGGAGTTTATTTTGTACGGAGAGGAGTACGGGGCCTTCGTGAGGAGGAAGCTGAGGACGCCGCGAGTGCGGCGAGGAGAGAGAGGCGCGCCCAGGGCTCCCGGAGGTTCCGATGCCGGGCGGATTTCACGTATGTACGTGGGGATGGATCGAGGCGGAGGTGTGCCTGCCCGTTTACGAGCGAGCTCTGCCGCATACCGAGTGGATCCCATAGATCGGTGAGTGTGCGACTCTTTTCCATCTTGGCATCTTTTACGTATTTTCTCTTTTTGTTGTCGAGTATAAGCTTGTATTCTTTGAGCGTTTCCTTGGGCGCTTGTTGGTGCGAGGTCAGGGGAGAGCCTATGATATGCTTGACTCGCCGTTATGTGCCGATGAGGTCGTTTGCGAAGAAGATGGCGTCGAAGATATCTTGCCGGTCTTCGCGACGCGTGCTGGCGTACGAGCCTATGCCTTCGAGGCATTCTGTAGATGTTCCTCCGCCTAGAGCCGAGCCGGAGCCGCGGCGGGAGGGACCTTCGAGGGCGGCATAGCATGGATGCCGGGACATCTTCGGGAGCTCGGGGCCGAGGAGCGGCCCTTTTATCAGTTCTTCCCTCCGCAGGCGCGCGGGGTGAGGGATCCTCGAGCCTTCTTTCTTTGATCCTTTCGTCGGATTTGATCCTTCGATTACTTTGAGTGGCGGCCTCGGCGGGTGCTCGGTACTCGATGACGAGGACGTGGCGGGCGAGTTCACTGGGATGCCCGACTTCTCTTTGGAGGACCTCGGCGAGGATGATGATCTTGAAGAGTCGGATTAGTATTCATTTGCTTTCCCTCTTTCCATATCTTCTTTTTTTTTTTTTTTGTTTAGCAACGAGACATTTGATATTGTAATAAAACACTCGTATTTGCACGGCAAACATCATTTTATTTTAAGATGTAATGTCATTTTGTGATTCCAGGGATTTGTCCTAGAAATGGTTGCTATTATTATTATATTTTTGTGCATGCCACGTGAGCAGAGAGTGCGTTTGTGGGTAGTGTATGTTTGCGGGAATGGCTTTGGCCGGTGTTTGGGCGATTTGGAGCAAGGTCTGTGAGGACGGTGGTTGTTATCTTGTTTCTTTGAGGAAATGGGTTCTTTTTGCAAGGAGGTCCGTACGGACATACCTAGCATGCAAAGAGGTCCGTACGGACCAACCTTGCTTTTGGGAAGGAGATAAATGCTTTCCGATTAATGCAGTTCTTCCCATTTCCCCATTTGCGGCCATTTCGAGCTTTCTTCCCCATTTTCTCTAGGAACCTCCATTTTTGCCATGGATTCTGCGTACGTCCCTAGAATTTTGCCGAGGCTTTCGCAGGAGAGGCAAGCACACTTCCTTGAGCAGTTGAAAATGTGGATGCGGCGCCGTATGAGGCATCAGAGACGGGCTTTCGAGGTAAGGTTTCGTCTTTGCTCGATTTGGTCTTTTAAGGAGTTGGTTCTGATTGGGATTTGTTGCGGGCTGCCGCGAAGTTACAGGATGTTAGGAGGCATGTGTCTTGTTTCTCCTATAATGAAATGGTGCCCACTTTTGAGGATTTTCGGGCTTTGATGGGGGCCCGGAGGTGGAGGCCATCTCGCTTCCTTTGATTGGTGGTCTTTGCGGTGAGCGTGAAGCTTGCGAGGCTTTCTTCGTACTTCGTTGGAAGAAGTGCGGGGCATGATCCTTGATTCGGGTCATATCGACATTTCGAGCTGCCGGAGCGGTTCATGGTTGATGATGAGAGTGACGTCTCTTGGGATGCCTTCGCCTTGTGCGTGATGGCGACGCTTTTCATGGTCGGCTCCTTGGCATTTGTGATGGCGCTTTGCTAGATGTGGTAGGGCAGCTGCGAGTGGAGAAGATATTGTCCCGTTGGTGCTTTGGGGAGACTCTTCATGGTATCGACCGTGCGCGGCGGGGATCGGTTCATGAGAGGGGAAGCCCCTGCTTTGCTCACCTTGTGGGCTGCGAGAGAGACTTGAGGCCATGCCGAGGCTCCGGCGTCGTTTAGCCCGTGGTCATTTGCTCGGCGACCTCTTGTGTTGGATATGGATCGGTCCGCACAGGAGAGATGGATGGCACGGCTTAGTACGCATCAGATCATTTGGTGGGTTCCTTGCTGGAGGATTGAGACTAGGAGGATCTTGCGGGAAGGGTCCTACGTTGTCGAGTTCCAGGTTTGTCTTGGTCCTCCTTCTATATTCCGTCGCTTGTTTCCGCGGTTTGGGATGAAGCGAGAGCCTTTGTTGAGGCAGGATGACCTTGCTCTGCGGAGAGTAGTTCCTCTTTGTATGGCGGCTTCGAGGTGCCTTCTTGTATTTTACGAGGGTATGGAAGTATTCCGCTTTCCCTCTGTGGTACTCCTTAGACGTCGGGAGAGCGTCGTATTGACGACTCGGTGCACGGCCTGGTATGAGCGGCGTGTTGGGCGATCCCAGTGGTCTTGGAGAGCGGCGTGTAGCGATCACGGGACCGGTTGCCGTAGTAGCTATTGCCTTAGGAGTGCCGAAGCACAGTCGACCCTTTGGATGTGACGGGAGACACTTTGTTTGACTACGAGACTAGAGTTGACCGGCGACGGGGAGAGGTCCTCTTTTACGGACTCGCGAGGGAGGAGATCCGAGCCGAAGCACGGGCGAATGAAGCCACGAGAGCTCTTGGATTGTTTGACTCTACGGGGAGGACCCCGGATCTCGGAGCGAGAGACGCGAGTTGGTTCACGTGGAGCGAAAGAAGACTCGCCGGGGACGAGGAAGAAAGGAAAGAATGGCGAGGGACAAGCGCGAGATGGCGCGGAATGACCTCCTAGGTATCCATTCATTGCATTGCAAACACATTATTAGTTAAATGTATTAAAATTTGTCTTTTAGCATGTTGTGAACTTGAGAGTAGACCGTGCTTGAACTCATCAAGAAATGTTGTAACCGTTAGTGATTTGTGATTTACTTTTAAAGCTTTGTCGAGACGCAAGATCTCTTGTCTGCCTTTGTTTCTTTTGTGCACTTTGTCGGCGTCCATCTTTGGACTTTTACATTGCATTTGCGGGTGAAAGCGATGCAGGGCCATGACGGCAATCCCCTTTCTTTGAGGCTTTGTGCTTGGGCGAGAGGTTGAATGCTCCCTTGACAAGTCGTTTTGACGGTCTTTTCGTAGCTTCCTTGCCTCTTGTTGGCGTCGGGCTCTTGACCTCTTTTGCGGCTTACGCTTGAGCTTCTTTTATTTATTGTTTTTTTTGTGAGCCCTTGCTCGAGCTCTCTTTTTGTTTTTTGTGAGCCCTTGCTCGAGCTCTCTTTTTTTTTTTTTTTTTTTTTTGAAGCGCGTGAGGGCGAAGACAAGCCCTGGCTTGGAAGCGAGACATGAGTCGGTCGTTTGATCTTTGAGTGACCCTCGGATGTCCTTTGATGTTGCCGCCGTCGTTTGACTTGGTCAAGGTGGCTGGCCAGGGCGTGTTCTTGAAAAGTGCGTAGCTTGATGGAGGTCTTGATTGACATTCAAACTTTTGACTTTTTGTGTATTTTTAGACCGGACCAATTAAGGTTGCCTACGTTCCCCAGGACTAGAGGGCTCAGTGCGTAGTTCGACACTACATGGAGTGCCAAGAGATGCACGATTGTTCTTCTTTAGGCGAAGTATCTGCGAAGTTTGCTTCCGTTATTGGATTCATGAAGGGATTGCCGTCTAGGTGCATCGGCTTCATGGCGCCTCAGGAGAAGATCTTTTGAACCACGAAAGGGCCGATCCATGTGGGTTCCCATTTTCCCAGTGGGTTGGTTCGAGTGGGAGGCTTTTCTTTGAGTACAAGGTCACCTTCCACGATGTCTCGGGATTTGACTTTCTTGTCGAAAGCTCTAGCCATCTGCTTTGATAGGCTCGGACGTGTTCCATGGCCTTTAGTCGTCGCTCGTCTAGCGAGCCAATTCGTCATGTCGGCCGGAGCCATTCGACTTCGTTGATGTCATTTTCCAGCGGCACTCGGAGTGAGGGAATTTCCGGCTCGATGGGAAGGGCGCTTCCATCCCGTATGTCGGGGCAAATGGGGTTTCTCCGTGGGCATTCGGCGATGTGCGGTAGCCCCAAAGTGCAAGGTGCGGCTTCTCGGGCCAATCTCGTCCTCGGGTGGTCATTTTCGGATGATCCGTTCGAGGGTTTTGTTTCTTTGCTTCCACGGCGCCGTTTGTTTGTGGCCGGTAGGGAGAAGATTTGTGGCGTGTGATCTTGAATTCGGCCGGCGATCTGTCGAATTCCCCTTCGAAGTGTGAGCCGTTGTACGATATGACCTCATTTGGGATGCCGTATCGGGAGATGATGTTTTCCTTGAGGAAATGCGCGACCTTCTTGGAGGTGAGTACCTTGTAGGACTTGGCTTCGACCCATTTGGTGAAGTAGTCGATGGCTACTAAGATGAACTCGTGACCGTTCTTGCTGGCGGAGCGATTTTCCCGATGACGTCAATTCCCCCAGTGGCAAAGGGCGAGGTGTAGTCATGCGGTAGAGATCGTGGGGAGGTAGATGATTGAGGTTGGAGAACCGTTGGCACTTGTCGCGGCTTCGGACAAAGTGGATGCAATGTGCCTCCATGGAATCCGGTAGTAGCCCATCACGAGAATGATTTGCATCGGGGCTCACGGCGTTCGTGTGGGGACCGCAAGCCCCATTGTGGACTTCGTTCATGAACTTGTTTGCTTCTTCTTGGGCGATGCGGCGTAGGAGTGGCCCATGGTAGCGTTTCTTGTATAGCATGTCCCCGAGGATGACGAAGTGAGAGGCAAGACGTTTCAGGGCCATGATGCTCTTGGTTTTAACCCCTGATGTGTGTGGGTCTTCCTTGTTCATGAAGGTGGTTTCCCGTTCTTGAGGTATTGGAAGATACGGTTTGTCTTTGGAAATGGCGTCGGACTTGCGTCTCTTTGGCTCTTCGGCAATCTTGCAAATCGTTGTGATTAAAACCTTCTCGGCGGCTTGGGCCCGGTTTTCTCTCGTTTGACAACATGCTTAAATGTTTGCTTGATGCATTTATTTAATTAATGTGTTTGCCTTTTGTATAGATGAATTGTTATTAACTTGTTTTGATTAGTTAATATCATCATTTGTTAAAGATGCAATGAAATGGTTTTTTTTTTTTTTTTTTAGGAAGGTCGGACCTTTTATTGAAAGCGTGAAGGCGTACATTGTTGATCAAAGATTCACAATCGTCGGGCGTAAAGCCGTCAAAAGACTCAAAAGATGTGAATACACGAGACAACAAGACTCGAAGCTAGACTATAGGCGACGAGGGATTGGACCGAGCTTCATTACTCTCGGATGGGCTGTAGCTCTAGAGGGAGTGGTCTGGTTCGGGTGGCCAATCTTCCCTTGGCATGAGTCCGGAAAGTAGCTTGCATGCGGTTCGATTTCAAACCGAGATCGCGGAGGTTTTGGCTGCTCCACGATGATGTCCCTCCATTAGTGTTGCCACCGAGTCCTTGGGGGTTTTTGATGATAGAAGTCGGCGAGGGCTACTTCTAGGAGGGCGAAGCATTCGGCGGTCGGAGTTGATTCTTGCGATGTTGATCACTTTCATAGAATGCGCCTCTTTATGCAGGATCTTTGCTTGGACGACATTTACAATGTACGATTCGGCGGGCATGCTATATCTCCTTCCACGATTAAGCCTTGGAGGAGGTTGCGCCCTTTGTTCGTCCGGTCGGACACGGAATGTTGAATTGAACTAAGGCTGTGATGGTTTGTCCCCATAAGATCAGAGTGTCGGCTAGAGGGTTGTCTTGTATCGGGGGATCGGTGATGAGCCAGTTTGCAAGGGGGTTTTCGGCGAAGTAAGGGTCTACTCCTCGAGCAAGCTCCATTAGGGCATCCATCTCTTGATCCTCTCTCAAGCATTCTTCACGGTCGCATATATCGAGTTGTCATCGACCCATGAGTTCTTCAATTTCCGGCTCGTCGCGGCTTAGAGCGTGGATGTAAGGATCCACTTCGTAGCGGGACGGGGTAGGAGAATCATGCGGGGAAGAGTATTCGGTCATGTCGGGACCTTCTTACGGGTCATAGCTTGCTGGCCAAGCACTTGCCATTCTGCTTGCTTCCGCGGATCACTTCGATCGCTCCATTGGCATTGATGAATTTCACGCATTGGTGAAGAGTAGATGATCTTGCTTTCATCGATGTATCCAAGGCCGTCCCAACAAAGCGAGAGAAGGTTGGTTTGATTTCCACGACTTGGAACTCTACCGACTCCGGTTGTACGTCGAATTGGATCCTCAGATTGATGACTCCTACGATTGGTCGTGCGGTGGAATCGTAGGCTCGGATTACCGAGGTGAAGGCCTTATCGAGAGAACGGTCGATGCGGAGTCGTTTCGGTGTGCTTAAGCGATGATGTTGACTACGGAGCCGTTATCAATCAAGGCGTTCGGGAGGAAGAACATCTCTATTTTTATGAGGATGAGGAGGGCTTCGTTGTGCCGATTCTCACATATTGGCAAGTCATCGTGCATGAAGGCTAAACCGCTTCCCGTGCTACCGTTTGGACTCGGTCTCTTCGGGAACGTTCGATCCATCCATTTGTATGCCTTGGCTGGGGCAAAGATCGTAGGGAGACGGTGGCCCTTGGGCGTTCTTGTCGGAATTCCCGGTCACGAGATCTCTTGACTACGGTTTCACGCTCCCGATCGTAGCGGGACGGCATACTTGACGGTTTCGGAAATTGCGGGGGTCTGCTCTCGCTTGGAGTTTCGTCAAAGGCTATTGAGTTTACCACTGTCGTTCGGGGAATGGATTTCCGATGGTATTGGGACCACGAGGGCGTTCCAATTTTCCCTCCTCAATGAGCCTGGACCACTGCTTGAGCACGAAGCAATTGTCGGTGGTGTGGCCGGGGTAGTTGTGGAAGGCGCAGTGTTTGCTCATATCCATGTTGGGTTTGAGGGTCTTCGGTTGGAAATTCTCGAGTGGTTTGAGAAGATTTCGCTTTCACCAAAGCTTCAAATACTTGACCCCGAGGGCATTTCCAGGTTATCTAAATCTTTGGGCGTGTGGGAAGCGAGGGGGTTGTTATTCTTTGGGGCACGCTTGATCGCGGTTTACTTGAGCTCCGTTACGAATGTAGTGCCTTGTTCATTGCTTCCTTTCCTTTGGTCGGGCGGGAGTTGAAGTTGCCGAGGTTTGTTCGATAGCGGTAAGATGAGCGGGGGTTCTTTGTTGCCTTTTGAAGACTCGAGTCTTTTCAAACTTTGTCCGGCGTTGACCATGGCACGGAGATCCGGATAGAAATGGTGGGCGATCAAGGTCCTCAAAGATGGCTTGAGGCGGGAATGGAAGATGTCCATCTGCTCTTCTTTGGAAAGTGGATCCATTATCTCGCTTAGCTTCCAGTTCCATCTTTTGTAGAACTCGCCTTGGTTCGTCATCCTTTTGTTCGGTGGCTTGCAGGTCATGGCGGTTTGTTTCCCATTCAAGATTGGCGCGGTACTTCTCCGGGAAGATTTCAACGATCGATCCCACGTGGAGCGGTTTTACGCCTTCACATTGAGGAACCACCTTAGTCTTTGTGGATTTGAGGGAATCTTGAAAATGATCGCCATCTGTTGAGGAGTTGCCCCTTTGGCTCTCATACCCGGGACGTAGGTGTCGATGTGGGTTTTGGGCATTCTGTCCCGTCAAACTTTTCCATTTCCGGCATCTGAACTTTGGAGGGAGAGGGACCACTTTGTTCGGATCGGTAGGCGGGGAGGAGTCCTTCCGAGAACTAGCTAGCTTGCCTTGCATGTCTTTCATTTGTTCAATCGGCCAGGCCATGTGGGGATCGGTATGCGAGGTGGGTTACCGTTTTCGGGGACGGAAACCGAAGATGGAGGTGGATTGGCTTGATGGGATTGCCATTCGGGAGTCTTGGGGAGGTAGTTGAGTGTATACCAACCCATACCACAGGGTGTTGAAGTTGAGGCGTGATTGCCGGGTCCGCTAAGGGTTGTGTTTGGGAGGCTGGGGAAATGATTCGTTAGCCCCAATTGGCGGACTAGCGGTGGCAAGCTTGAGATGTCGGGATATCCGCTCGGGATGCCTATCCACAGCAAGCATGGGGACTTTTGATTGTGATTGCGAGGCTCGTATAGAGGCAAAGGATTGAATCTGGGGATACCGAGATGCATTGGGATACGGCGGGCGAGCACGTATGTGTCTTTGTTGGTGCGAAGCTTGATGTGCAGAGCCAAGGAAGCTTGGCTGTCTTGAGGCGGGCATGTGGGGCTTGGCCCAGGCGCTGAGGAGCTTTGAGCGAAGGCTGCTTTGCGTTCTGGGATCTCGTAGCTTGGCGGAGGCGGGACCTGCGATAGCTTTGAGAAACCGGGGAGCCGGTATATCTTCGTCCTCTATGAGAACAAAGGTTCCGTCGGGTTGGGAGGCTGCAAGCTGTTCCTCGAAGACGCAAGGTGTCGACGATCCGAGCTTGCTTTGTTCCTCTTGGCGCTTCTTGATGGTTTCGAAGGCTCGCGGCACCTCCTCCATTGTCTGGAGGTTCCTTAGTGGCGGGGTTCCGTTTCCCTCACTTTGTTATACATTGATCCCGTCATGGGGAGTATCGGACGGTGCGGACCGTTGAGCTGGAAGGAGCTATCGGACCTTGTGACCTCGATGCGAAAAGGCGGCTTCCGAGGATTCTCAACCACTCTCGGTTATTTGGAGGGTGACGGGCAAGGTTTAGACACGGGAATGGCCTTACGGGATAAAAGGGGAAAGCTCACGTGGCATGCGGTTTCCGTTTCTTTTATTTTACGATTTTTTTTGTTTTAATTTACTTAAAACAGTGTTTTCTCAGAATCCTCGGTAGGTTGGAAAAGATTGCTCTTCTTTTTCGCAACTATGCTAGATCCTGGGTCGATGGAGACCATACGTGCGGCTATAAGCCCCTCGTTTTGCACTGTATTTCGACATCCCGGGGTGGACGGCCCGGGCGAGGGTCCTATAGTGCAAGCGGTTTCCACCGGCCTAAAAGAAAAATCGAACCTAAGGACCGAGCTTTGTCATGTTCGTTTTGATGCGTTAGCCATGTGAATAGTGAACCGAGCCGGCCACTAAGTCAAGATCGAGGTCAAGAGTTCGGCATGACCTCTCTTTACCTTGCTTGCGCAAGAGGATGCGTGACGTTAGGCGTTGGGTGGGTCATATTGTCATGGGCGACGTATCAAAGGCGTGATGACATGGTGTCATGTGAGCATGGATGTATATCGGGACGGAACATCGTGCAGGTGTAGCTTCGGAAATCAAGATCGGGTCAAGATTTTAGCATGACCTTTCATCGCTTTGCTTGCGCAAGGGATCTTGAGTTCCGAGCCTTGACTCGAAAAATGGCCGGCATGGTATATGTATCCAGTTTGTATGACACTGACTGGGTAAAAACCAACCGAGTACGGACGAGTGTGACTCAAGACTCAAACGTGCGGGGTTGACGCTTGGCTAGGATGGGATGTTTGGAATGATCCCGTGCGCGTCCAAGAGGCCTAGGAAGACCAAACGGACTGCAAGCGAGACCACTCGGGTTGAGGTTGTAGTGTGCGGTGTATCCAGCGGCGGTGCGCGTAGCGTGCGGTGTAACCGAGGCGGCGGTGTGAGTAGTGTGCGGTGTAACCGAGCGGCGATGCGCGTAGTGTGCGGTCTCTAAAATTCTTTTACGAGTAAAACATAAGTTTTTGAAGAATTTTAAATGTATGCACGAGATGTATATTGATGCATTTTTTGTATTTTTATTTTTTGTAAAATAAAAACGAAGCACGTGCACACACACACAACTTGAGTTAAAGGAAGGGGTAAAATGAAAGTTTGACCCTCATCATCGTTTTAAAAATCTTTTGTTTTGTTTAAAAGTTTTTAAAACAAAATTTCCCAGTGAGTCGCCAAGCCGAAATTACCGGATCGGCGACCGGCATCGAGCTTCCGCCGAGCGCAATCTGGCATCTTTCGCGTTTTAGCGTTGCGTGTTGGAGGTGTCTCGCCGTTTGTTTTCGCATTTTGTAGAGTCGCCACGCCGTTTTTATTAAGCCCAAAACATTGAAAAAGGTCATCAGTTTAAAGATAATTTTAAAACTGTTTTTGTGTGATGAGATTTTGAGTTCGGAGGTCAGATGACTCCTCGGGAAGAGAATATTAGAATATTAGAGCTCACCCGAGTAGCCTCGTAAGACGAGTCTTTCGGATACCCCTAATATCCTTTAAATGTTGTGTGTGTGTGTGTGCTTTTAAAAATGCATGCTTTGTATCGGATGTCTACATTGTATGCTATGTATGGAAATGTATTGAAATAGTAATGGAAGGAAGCCTTACCAATGTTGGTTCGTGTCTGTCTTCCGGCGGGAATAGTGTTTGAGGTCGGAGTAGCGTTCGGTGCGGATCGGGATTGCTTCGGGAGATGCTTAGGTTGTACGCGGACGAGTTTCGGCGTGAGTTGATGTTGCAGGCTGCGTTCGGGCGAGAGGTTCGGCGTGCGTGGGGATCGTCGGGATCACTCGGGCGAGGTTCGGCGTGCGTTGTGGTGGCGGGAGTCACTCGGGCAGAGTTTCGGCGTGGTTTGGGATCGCCGATTTGACTCGGAAAGAGCGGGACAGAGTGGAAAGACCGAGCGAGGCCTCGGAGTACCACGAGGGCCTCGGAGTACCTCGAGAGTGCCTCGGGGCAGCGCGGGAGCGTCTCGGGAGCGCTCGGGGAGGCTTCGGAGTACCGCGAGGGGCTCGGAAGGCCTCGGAAGGATTCGAAAGGGGCGGGAATGCCTCGAGAGGACTTAGAGGGAAGCCGAAGGCCTAGGGAGGAAGAGAGAAGTGGGAGGTGTGTGAAAATGAGGAGGGGAGCCCTCTATTTATAGTGCCGAGATTAGATGCGAAAGAGGTCCGTACGGACCTCACAGTAATCCCGAGTATTTTGGTTTTCCTCGATTTGAGGAATGCGTGATGATGGAGGAATATTTGCAATTATGGTGTCCCCTGAGCAATAAGGTCCGTACGGACCATCTTGCATGCAAAGAGGTCCGTACGGACCAACTAAGCATGTGGGTAATCATTTCTTCCGGAATTTGAGGGAATATTGTGGACTTTAAGGAGATTCAGTAATTATGACAACAAAGAGGTCCGTACGGACCAATATTGCTTTCCCAATTTCCTGAAAATTCCCGAAAGGTCCTTTTGTCCCTTTTTATCCCAGGAAGGCTCCTCCCTTGGTTTGGTTGGGGGTTTAGAGAGGGTTTTGAGTGAGAGGGGTCGTCGAGACTGTGTTGATGAGTCTGCGGTGTTTCCCGTGTGTTTGAAAGGGTGTGATCCAGATTGGGGTACTTACAGGATCGTAACCTGTCCAATCTACGATGGACTTGTGGATCTTGAATCGGTTCCATAACTTCTTGTGGACTTGGTTCAGTCTCTACTATCGGTTCCATGTTATTTTCGGGTTCTTGAACTTCTTCAAGATCAATTTTACTCCCGCTAGATACTTTGTTGAGAAACTGTTTCTCAAGAAAAGCACCATATCGAGCAACAAACACTTTGTTCTCATTGTGGTTGTAAAAATAATACCCTTTGATTTCCTTAGGGTAACCAACGAAAATAACCTTGTCATATTTAGTTTCTAACTTATCAGAGACAAGTCTCTTTACATAAGCTTCGCAACCCCAAATCCTCAGAAAGACAAACTAGGTTTTCTTTCATGCCACATCTTATGTGGGGTCTTAGGAGCCGATTTAGTAGGGACTATGTTCAGTGTGAACGCAGCAGTCTCTAATGCATGTCCCCAAAAGGATATAGGAAGGTCTACTTGACTCATCATCGAACGAACCATATCTAATAGGGTTCTATTCCTCCTCTCGAAAACACCATTCCATTGTGGCGTTCCGGGTGGAGTCAACTCTGAAACAATTCCATAGTTTTTTATATGATTGTCAAACTCTTGGCTCAAATACTCACCACCACGATCAGATCGCAGTGCTTTAATTGTTTTGCCAAGTTGATTTTGAAATGTTCTAAACATCTCAAACGATTCACTCTTTGACTTCATTAGAAAGACATGGCCATATCTAGATAAGTCATCGGTGAATGTAATGAAATACTGAAATCCTCCCCTGGCAATGTTGTTCATTGGTCCGCATACATCAGTATGTATTAGGCCCAATAAGTCACTAGCCCTTTCACTAATCTTAGTGTAGGGTGGTTTGGTCATTTTACCCAATAAACAAGATTCGCATATCTAATATGATTCATAATCATGTGAGTCTAACATTCCATCTTTGTGGAGTTTAGAAATGCGTTTTTCGTTTATATGACCAAGTTGGAAATGCCACATGAACGAGTTGTTCACGCCATTCGGTTTATACTTCTTGTCCATATGATAAACATTTTCAACACTATTTTGTTTCTCATCAACATCAAGAACATAAAGGCCATTAAATGAATTTGCAATACCATAAAGCATATCATTTAAATAAATATAAAACTTCTTATTCTTAATAAGAAAATTATATCCCTCATTATCCAAACAAGAACAGAAATAATATTCCTACTCAAATCCGGAACATAGTAACAATTGTTCAAAACAAGTACTAAGCCACTAGGTAAAGTTACATCATATGTCCCTACGGCTAATGCAGCAACTCTTGTTCCATTCCCAACACGCAGGTCAACTTCACCTTGTTTGAGTAGCTTCCTATTTCTCAGTCCCTGTACATTTAAACGAATGTGAGATCCACATCCGAAATCTAATACCCATGAACTAGAAACAGAATGGAAAATATCTATCATATAGATACCAGAAGCAGCAGCAATCGTATTGCCCTTCTTCGCCTTTAGGCCTTCCTTGTAAGCCTTGCAGTTGCGCTTCCAATGTCCAACCTCTTAGCAATGGTAGCAAACCGCATCCTTTTGAGATGCCTTGGGAGCCTCTCCGGCAACGGCAACCTTTGCCTTAGGCTTGGCAACACTTGCTTTACCTTTGCCATCTTTCTTGAACCCTTTGCCTTTGTTAACCATTAATACAGTATCGATTTTAGGCTTCATGATATTCATCTCTGCGGTCTTAAGCATCTCATGCAATTTTGAGAGATTCTTATCCATGCCAGTCATGTGATAGTGCATAATAAAATGACTATAACTTTCAGGCAATGAATTCAATATCAAATCCGTGGCGAGTTCCAAACTCAATGGATTTCCAAGCCTATCGAGATGCTCAATGTAACCCTTCATCTTAAGGACATGAGCTCCCACCGATTGCCCTTCTTGCATCTTGCATGCAGTCAGGGACTTAACCACATCATACCTCTCGTTTCTTGCTTGCACTTGGAACATTTCCTTTAAGCGCTCAGCAAGATCAAATGCTACATCTATGTGCTCAAGGTCCTTCTGAAGAGCCTTAGACATAGTGGCTTGCATAAGGCATGTAACATCTGTAGAATCATCATTATGTTTCTTATGTGCATCCCTATCAGTCCTAGAAGCATTTGGAGAAGGTTGAGGTGGAATGGGTTCATTGAGAACGTACAGTTTCTTCTCTTGCTTTAGAACAATTCTAAGGCTTCTGATCCAATCAGAATAGTTTGTACCATTCTCCTCAAGCTTGTCCTTCTCAAGGACTGATCGCAGTGACAGGGGTTGATTATTGTGTGTAGCCATTCTACAATAAAATATGCAAACAATATAAACATATATCAATATCAACACATTTATCATCTAAGAGAAAATAACGTATTTCATAAATACTCCCACTAAATTATACACCTTCAAATACAAACATGTATCATATAATCATAGTAGGCTAAGATCCATATTTCACTTAATTCCGGTTTAACTGAGCTAATACCCGAAATCAAGCTATTTAGGTAGAAACATCAATCATATCACTATATGACTCTTAGATCTTTTATGAGATTTCCTTAGACATCATATGTCAAAAACATGTTTTAAATCTCATCTATGCCTTGGGTCAAATCTCATTTGAAAGCACCAATTAAATCAAAACCTTTTTCAAACGTATGAGACATGGAACGATGCACTTGACTATGGCCAAAACTACATCAACCATAATCTCATCTTGATCACAAATTAAGATATAATGATGCACCCAACTGAGCTGAAACTACATCAAAATACCCTAAAATTTCACAAGTGTTCTAATCAAGGAATGGCATAAGATTTAAATATTTAGAAGGTTTTCATATTGTAACAAACATCGCATGGTTGTAACATAGATCTCATGTGAGCATAATCATGAACATAGGGCTTCACAAAATTTCATACAAACACTTTGATTCAATTTTGAGAAATTACCAATTTAATTTAATCAAATTAAACAAATCTTTAACCTATGTGATAAACTAATCTAATTAATTCATCATAAATCATGAACATGGTATATCTCATATACTTGTTTTTTACCAAAAACAAAATACATAAATCTAGATCTATTTCATATAGCATGGTAGCAAATAATCAAATTAAATCTAGCATGCAATTTCAATCCTAATCATGGCAAGACAGGACTCTGATACCACTGATGGGTTTTGGGATTACAAACACAGCGGAAGATTTATAGATAACAACAAAACCTTAGCCCTAAGATCCGTCTAGCATGAAGAGATTAGAAATTTATATGAGATAGAATTTACATACCTTGAATGCGATTATGTTTAGCTTTGAATTCGAATCTGAAAATCGAATCTCAAAACGAATCTCAAAACCGTTGATTAAGGTTTTGATCTTCTCCTTGTTCTTTACCTTGTGATGAATCAACGAACGGAAGGCTTCAAGCTCTTGGTGATTAACTTATCACCCTCTATCGGTAATCCACACGCGAACGAATCCAAGAACACCTTCTTGTTGGATTGCTAGATGATCCTCTTGATTATTGAATCAATATTCAATAATCAAAGCCAAAACTATGGAATAATTTGGGAACCTTTGATTCAAAATCAAAATCAATCTAGAGTTTCATAAACCTAGAATTATGATGTGAGAGAGTGAAAATTATGGCTGCAAGGTTGTATTTATATCCCATATAAATCCCCTAACAATTAGGGTAGAAACCTTGTCAAACACCAAAACCTTCCTAGCAAAGGAAAACTGTACGGACACGAATTTCAGCATTGGCACGAGTCGTGCCCTTTGCATTTCATTCGTGCTCACGAGTCATTCTCCATGCCCCAACTCGTTCTGATCAAAAGAACCAAAAACACAAGTCGTGTCTCAGCTCTTGTCACGGGTCGTAACCCTTGGCACGAGTCGTGACCCAGGGCACGAGTCGTGCTCCTGGTCACGAGTCGTGCCAGAACCCAAATTCTCCAATTTTCAGCTTGAATCAAATTCGTTTTTTTGTTTGTGACCCTTTAGGAATTATATTTTATGTTGGTAGTGAGTTGAAACATCAACCTCACAAGACATAAGTGACTTCTAGCAAATCATTATGTCCACCCAATTAAATATAACATCAAAGCTTGATTTCTTGATAGATCCAATGTCATAATTCCTTTGTCCACGATGTCCAATTGAACATGAGTCATGGTCTATGTCAACTCATTCCGTTCAATGCTTTCTCGATTCCGAATATGTTGATAATCCAAATGCATTTGATCTCTATCAAATCACTTGAGTGTGGCCACACATTTCATCAACATCATTCATCGAGGGGCCCAAGCAAATATCTCTCTTCATAAGAGGGACAAATTTCGTCTTGACTTATCATTCTTCCCTACATGAATCCAATCGTGCTAACATAGCCCTTATTGCTATCCGATTAAAGATAGTGTTAGACTATATCAAACACGATCTTCGTCATGTGGAAGACGATGATAATCTCAGGTACTAAGGATTCAATAACACGACTATCATGAGATTTAATCATGACAACAGACCATGTCATAAATCTCATAAGTAGGTCAAGTCCAATACTTGTTCTCTAGCAAGTATCCATAAGTGTAATGTGCATCTCCATGCATATAATCATCTCCATGATTATCCATTACCAACTTATACTAGTTTTTTTTTTTTTCTTTTTTTTTTTTCTTTTTTTCTTTTTTTTTTTCAAAAGAAGGGGATCAACACATTTCACCGCTCCCCCCTTGATGCACTTCACAGAGGCCAACTTATACTAGTTGTTCACAACAACTAGGGACGCAGTTCAATATAATAAACATGCAAAACATATAATGAACTGAATAAACATGCTCTATAATAAATAATAAAGATGATACATAACGGTTCAAGTCAAACATAACCATAGCCTAGGGCATTACACCAACAGAAAGTAAACTTCAAAAATTTTATTGCTTCAATATTTGAAAATAACTCCAAGAACAATCGATGAATCTTTGAATAATGTGTATAAATGAATTGCTAAAGTATTTTTGATATCTTTCTGTGTGTTTTTCAGATGATTTTCTGTATATAAGACTGAATACAAGGGTCCTTTTTATAGCTATTTTGGTTGTGGATTGTATCTCTTGGAAAAGGCATCCTTTGGCTGATCAGGGGGTGCTCGGCCAAGGCAAGGGAGGTGCTCGGCCGAGCAAGGCTTTCTTCAGCAAGCTTCTTTCTGGTTCCCCATGCTCGGCCGAGTCAAGGAAGTGCTCGGCCGAGCAGCAGCAGCTTTGGACTGACTTCTGGAATTTTCAGCTTTGACCCCTCTATTTCCATAGGCTTTACTTTAAGCTCCTTTTACTTCAAAATATGCACTTAAGCCATGTAAAATCATAAAAAATACCAACCAAGCGTAAAATCCATAAAACAAAACAAAAGAAGTTAAATTAAACTAAATTTGAACTAAAATTAAAGTAAATGATACAATTATAATATTTTAAATGACTATAAAATAGCCACTTATCATTTCCTGCGTTTAATAATGGTTTTAACAGCTCTTATATACCCAATTTGCCGCTCACATTGAAGTGGCTACCACCGAGGACTCAAGTTGTCTCCGTGCAAGTTAAGAGTCAACATATTGACATAATAAAGGACACAGAGGTAAGTATTATTTATGTTGTATTTATCACATGTATTTTTGTTTTCTTAAATGAAAATGTATTAAATTGTGTGTTATTCGTCTTTGTGTTGGAAAAGGGAATAGAATTTTGGAGAAAAAGTTGTCTAACATTTCTTGTGGCAAAAGCAAATGTGATGAAGCATGACAAAATGCTTAATACAAAGACAAAATTGGTCAAACTTGTTTGAAATGTCAAAATTGTGTGAAAAGTCAAAATCGTTTGAAAATTAAAACTTGTTTAAAAGTCAATCTTGTTTGAAAAAGTTGAACATATACCTTGTATATTGAGAGACAACTGTGATGTCATCAAAAATGTTATTCATAATGTTTGAATAAATGAAACGAAAGGGTGTTCAAGTGATTAATAATTAGATTGAATCTCGTTATATGGTCAATATAGATATAAACAAGACTTATCAAATATGTGTGTGAAGTTATAATCAAGGTATATTGATGCTTGAGATGTGAATAATATTCAATAGATGATGGTAAAATGTAAGTTTTTATCTTTAACCTTGCTTGCTATAAAGCAAAATGTTGAATCTTATATGTTTAAAGAAAAAGTTGAAAATCAACTTAATAAATAGGTAGTGATAAAACACAAATAAGTGTAGTTTGTGTATAAGTTATACTATATACTATTGATTGCATATGTGTTGGGTATGATTACAATAGTTGTGATTATAGAATTCTTGTTTATAAATCCAAGATTCAATATATATACAAGAATATTATAATGTAATCATGAATCGCTTCTTTCTTTTAAAATATGTTTTCGTATAAATTAAAATATGAGGCAAACTCATTTAAACGAATTTATGATTCAATATAAGAAAAAAAAAAGAAACTTGTCATGAGCAAATGATGAAGAAGAGGCATGACCTAGACATAGAAAATGAGGTAGGATAAGAAATTTTTATGGCCCAGATTTTCTAACATGTATACTAGAAAGTGAATCACAAAGTTATAAATACATTGAGCTCTTTGGAATGATCTTTGTGGAAATAGGTCATTAAAAGTGAGATTGGTTTTATCTTGGAAAATCACAATTGAAAACTAGTGAATTTACCTTCGAGTAGTAAATCACTAGCATATAAGTGAATTTTTAAAAAGTAAATGAAAACCGATTGAACAATCAATGAGTAAAAGGCTAGACTTGTAATTGAGGATTACAAGAAAAATGAAGACCTTGATTACTTTTATACTTATTCTCTAATCACGAGAATAAAGATTTGTATTTGCAATTGCTGCATAGCAAAATTTAAATTACATCAAATGGATGTAAATAACCTTTCTAAAAGTCGATTTAGAAGAGAAAATTTACATAGAACAACCCGAGGGGTTTGTTGTACATGAGTAATGAAACAAAGTGTCCACAATGTACGCCATGATTAATTGGTGTTAATAATGAAAATTGGCATTATCACTAATTTTAGGATTACCTCGAAAATGTGTAGTTGAGTATACTTTGGAAAATAATTACCTTTTGGAAAGGTTTCCCCAAGAAAACAATGAGATTTTCATATGAAATATGAAAACGTAGAATTACGTACACTTGTGAATGTGGGGTGTTTCGCAAAGTAGCAAGTACAATTACCAAAGGAATTGAATTTGGTTACTAAATGGTGGATTATGTTTCAAAAGTTATGTTTATAACAATTGTGCATATTTGTTATATACTCCCTCCGTCCCAATAGTAGCTTCCCATTTTGCCATTTTGGGTGTCCCGTTAATAGCTTCCACTTTCCTTTTTTAGCAAAGGAATCTTTACTATTCTCTCCACTCATTCTCTCTCCTACATTATTTTAATACTCACAACACCATTATAATTTACTATTCTCTCCACTCATTCTCTCTCCTATTTTCAAATTACACTCACAATATTTTTTCTTCCCACCCATTTTATTAATTTGCGTGCAAGGCAAAAAACGGACAACTTCTATTGAGACGGAGGGAGTATGATTCAATAAGTTTGAATATATATAAAAATCAAAAGAAAATAAAATCAATGTAAATCAAGTATTGATGTCAAATTCATGAAATTGAATAAATGATATTTTGAATGAAATAGATCAAAGTGTTGAAACAGTTCAAGAAATGGAACCTAGAAAAAATGTGATAGTTTGTAAAGTCATTGTATGACTTAAGATAAGTACAAAGATAACGACATCAAATGTTTGATTGTTTGGATTTAAACAATAGTGATTACGTCACTTTGTTAATTAAAACCAAAAACGATGTGTTAACTAAGGAAAATTTTAGTCAATTTGATCCGTTGATTTAAATTCAAGGAAAACTAATGGACTCGTTGTTAAACAATTTATTAGGTGGATATTCTTGAAAGGATCAATATGGAATAACTGGGATTTAAATGAATTTGAGTTAACAATTATCAAATTGATAAAGCTTGTGTTAGCAAGATAGTATATTGCTAAAGTCAACTTATGATTGAAAAGACATATAGCAATGTGTGTAATGGTAGTCTAGACATATATGTCTAAGACATAATACCATTAGACAACTAATCTCAACTAATTTGACTATGTGAAGTCAAATGATAAACGGATTTGTTAACCAAAGGGTTGAATCGAGAGTTAGTTGTAAATTCGGAGGGAAATGAGACTTAAACCTCTTAAAAGTTAAACACAGCGAAAAACCTAATCTAGATGACTGAAGATCCCAAGAACTAGGTTCAATGTGACCACCTAACTGTTAAAAAACATGTAGCGTCAATGTGGGAGAATTATACCCCAAGTCCATTCCTATTAGTGACATCCCGAAAGGACAATGATAAGCCTATGAATTTTAATGATTCTTACGCGTCGAAAATTTGAGCGGGGTAATACGGGTTACCTTTAAGAAATCACCTATGTGAGATAGAAGTAGGGCCGCTTCGAGGAGAATTGTGTGAGGCTCAATTCTTGACCCTCTCACAGAATCAGGCAAAATATTCAGGGTCATTAATGAACATAGCTATGAGAATTGAACTATGTTAGGACGATAGTTGTGTCAAGCATATGATCGGCTACACAAAAAGCATAACGATTCAAGGAAATCGCGTCTATCGACTTGCGATTAGAGTAATTATGCTTGTACGAGTGAAGGTTCAATGGGCATTCCCACACCTATCGTATGCAAGTTTTCGTCTGTCGGACTCTATTACCAAACTCGTCATCAATTTCCTTCATGTGGGGGATTGTTGAAAAAATGTGTTATGTGTGAAGAAAATTGTGTATTTTCATTACATGAATCGTTTGTCGTTTGACAAAGATTATTGTGAGTTCATGTTACACTCCATGTGAACATTGAAATGATATATCTAGATATCCAATTTGAAATTGGATAAGAAAGATATGATAGCTCAAAATTGGTGGGTTGAAGATATAAATAAAGAAACTCACAACAAATGAAAACAATTTTTTTCCATCAATCTTCATCTTCTCCATTTGCAATTTGTTATTTTTCTTTCTTTAGCCTCCTAAAATAGTATACAATGGTATGGTGATTTTGTCCAAGCATTGCTTCAATTCGCCGTAGATTCTAGTGTGAAAGAATAGTCTGGTCTGTCTGTTTTATCCTGGGAGACGAACGTACAAAACAACATTAATCACAACTCGTTGAGGGGGCGAATTTGTATTAAGCAGAGTGTGTCACACACGACTCGGGCAACATTAAAACGATCAAACTACGATTATTTTTTGTTGTTTAAGATTACATTGTAAATTATACTTTAATATATTGTAATTCTTTTTTGTTTTGTACTTTTATAAGATTTTGTATAACAGGTAGGGGGTGCCAGAGACGGGGTAGAGATAGAAAGTGAGCGTGTGTTTTGTGTGTGTCATGTGCCAGGGATGTGGGGAGGGAGTTTTATTTGGTTTGTTGGAAAAATATGTGTGTTTGAAGGAAATAACGTATTATTTCCTAAATGGGTTGTTTGTTAAATGACCAAAGTGGTTGGTGGATTGTGTTCTACTCCATGAGAACGTTGAAATCATATATTCATTTGTCCAAAAATGATTGAGGGATGAATGAGATATTAAGGCTCAAAGTAAGTGGGTTGAAAGTGGCAAATGTGGTTATCCCATATTGGAAAGGAATATAAAATGATATTAGTTTATATACTCCTACACTTTAGTAGGGAGTAAGATTGTGGAGCATAGAGGCAATGTAGCTCCAAAGTGGCCTACTCGCGCTAGCCCACTTTTTACATTCTTTTTAAACTTGACCCACTGTAACTGGCGCCAAAGCTGCTTGGTTGAATCAGCAGAGCATGGACACCAGCAGAGCCTGGACTGGACACCAGCAGAGCCTGGACACCAGCAGCAACTGGGAACCAGCAGCGTCTGGACACCGGTAGCACCTGGGCACCAGCAGTGTGAGCATCAGCAGACTGGGCATCAGCAGCGTGGGCACCAGCAGCGTGTGCACCAGCAGCTGCGTACCAGAAACGTTTCTGATGATTTCAACAGCTTGTGTAACTGCCGCAATAAATGCAGTGATTAAGGAAATTAAAAAGGGTTTTAATTTTCCAGCAGTTTTGATTCCCTTGGCTACTATAAAAAGGGAAGAACAACAACAACAAAAAACACACTGATTTCCATAATCTCAACACTCCATTTTCAGCAGCATATTGAGTATTCTTTTTCTTTGGCCTCCTGCATTGCATCGTTGGTGATATTTTCCAAGCATATGACTTCAGTTCGCCGGAAGTACTATTGTGCAACCACCGTCCGGTCCGTCCGTTTTATCCTGGGAGACGAACGTCCCGTTTAATCTCAAGCACAACTCGGTGAGGGGACGAATTTGTCTTAAGGAGAGTGTGTCACACACGACTCGAACAACATCAAGAAGATTATCAAACAAATTTTCTCCTACGGTTTCTTCTCGTTTAATTTTATGTTGTAATTTATTTTTCAATATATTGTAATTCTTTTCTTACTTTGTGCTGATTATAAGATTTGGTCTGACAATCTTAAGACAAATTCCCTATTTGAGAAAGGATTACAGATTTGAGAAATCCGGTGGAGTGGCGGCCACGGGAGAAAAGATTAAAACGATGGAAGAGACGGATGGAAGAAAATTCCAGCAACTTTTTTGCAATGACCAGCTGTTGTAAAATTGCAATTCCGGAGTCGTTAACCGTTGGATCGAGCTGAAATTTGGCTTGCATGTTCACGACTTATAGGAGAAGATTCTGAACGGTGGAGATTGGAATCTATAATGTGAAAGTGAAGATAAAAATTTCGGACCAGAGCAGTTTTTGTGAACTAAATTTTTTTTTAATTTCTGTTTAATGAGATTAATAAAGATGGAAAGATTGATGCTCCGTGACATCAACTATGTTACAATGATTGTATAAACCAATTGTGGCTAAGCCTCATGTAGTGGTTATACATCATGTAAAGAGATTGGAAAGTTCATTGAAACTAAGAACGTTGGAAGATTAAGTCTTCAACGTTTAGTTGACAAAGATAATAGGTCTTCTTACGAGAAGTTGTTAAAACCTATTAGTTGCATTGGTGACAAAGGTCACAAAGGTTAACATAATAGGGCTTCTTGAAATGAAAGAAGTTGTTAAATCCTATTATTGTTAATAGTGACAAAAGTCACAAAGATAAAAACAATAGAGCTTCTTGAAAGAAGTTGTTGAATTCTATTGTTGTGAACATTGAAAAATGTTACAAGAACTAAAACCATAGGGCTTCTTGAAAGAAGTTGTTAAAACCTATTGGGGAAATATGTGACTAATGTCATAAAGATAAAAACAATAAGGCTTATTGAAGGAAGTTGTTAAATCTTATTGTTGTTGATGATGACAAATAACACAAAATATTTAGAATGGAAACTTCTAAAAGAAATTGTGTATTTTGTAAATGAGAATGTGATTTTCTCTAATTTAGAGGTGCTCCAAGATGAGACCTTTAAAGTTTTGGAATAATTAACCTTCAATTATAATTCCATTAAGGAATTCAAAGGTTTATAAATATGAGTGGTTATAAGAAATAAATTGTGTTAATTCTCCTATTGAATTAGCAATTTATTCTTAAAGTTAATTCTCTAATTAAGTTAGAGAGTTATAATTTTAACAACAAAGTTATAATTGTTAAAAATTAAAGCCAATGGTTGGTTTGTGTAAAGACAAATCTCTAATGGAATGTGGTTGTTCCAAGTTTTCGGATCACCATAGTGAAAAGTTAGAAAATTTTGTTGGCCTTGACTTTAAGTGATGGCAACAAAAGATGTTCTACTTGACCACCTTGAACTTAGAGAGGTTTCTTTTGAAAGATCCTACAAAGTTGGGTGAAAATGTGATGGATGTTCAAGCCGTGAGTGCGGTTGAAGCATGCGAATTTTTTTTATCGAAACTATATACTTAATGAATTGTCGGATTCATTATAAACCATATATAGTACGAAGAAAATTGCAAAACATTTGTGGAAGTCGTTGGACTATATATATAAAATCGAGAATGCGGGTGAAATGAAAATCATCGTAATCCGCTTTCTTGATTTTAAATAGTGGAATCCATAAATGAAATAAAAAATCATATGGAAGAAGTGGAAATAGTCTTCCATGAAAAACCATGTCGAATGGATGGTGTTGAGTGAAATTCTCAAATTATGACAATAATTGAGAAATTGCTTTTCACTTGAATTTTTTTTTAAAATCACCTCAAACATAATGAATGGAAATGAATGTTGAGGTGTGAGCCATTCGTCTTTGTGTTGGAAAAGAGAATAGAACTTTGGAGAAAAAGTTGTCTAACATTTCTTTTGGCGAAAGCAAATGTGATGAAGCATGCCTAAATGCTTAATACAAAGACAAAGTGGGTCAAACTTGTTTGAATTGTCAAAATCATTTGAAAAGTCAAACGTGTTTAAAAAGCCAAACTTGTTTGAAAAGTTGAACATATACCTTGTGTCTTGAGAGACAAATGTGATGTCATTCATGATGTTTAAATAAATGAAACGGAAGGGTGTTCAAGTGATCAATAATGAGATTGAATCTCGTTATATGGTCAAAATAGATACAAACAAGACTCATCATATATGTGCTTGAAGTTATAATCAAGGCATAATGATTCTTGAGATGTGAATATTGATCAAGTGATCAATATTGAGATGTGAATATTATTCACATAGATGATGGTAAAATATAAGTTTTACCTTTAACTATTCTTGCTATAAAGAAAAATGTTGAATCTTATCTCTTTAAAGAAAAAGTTGGAAATCAACTTAATAAAGAGGTAGTGATAAAACACAACTAAATGTAGTTTGTGTATATGTTACACTAAATACTATTGATTGCATATGGTTGGGTATGTTTACAATAGTTGTGATTTTAGAATTCTTGTGTATGAATTCAAGATTCAATAATGGAATCATGAAGCGCTTCTTTCTTTAAGAATATGTTTCCGTATAAATTAAGAAATGAGACAAACTCATTTAAACGGATTCATGATTCAATAGAAGAAGAAGAAGACACTTATCATGAGGAATGATAAAGAAGAGGCATGACCTCGACAAAGCAAATGAGGTAGGATAAGAAAATTCTATGGCCCGGATTTTCTAACCTCCATGCTAGAAAATGAATCACAAAGTTATAAAGGCATTGAGCTCTTTGAAAGAATCTTTGTGGAAAGAGGCCGTTAAAAGTGAGATTGATTCCATCTTGGAAAATCACACTTGAAAATTAGTGGATTTACCTTCGAGTAGTAAATCACTAGCATATAAGTGAATTTTCAAAAAGGAAATGAAGACCTATGGAACAATCAAAGAGTACAAGGCTAGACTTGTAATTGAGGATTACAAGGAAATGAAGAACTTGATTACTTTTATACTTATTCTCTCATCACGAGAATAAAGAGTTGTATTTGCAATTGCTGCATAGCAGAATTTGAAATACATCAAATGGATGTAAATAACCTTTCTAAATGTCGATTTAGAAGAGAAAATTTACATAGAACAACCCGAGGGGTTTCTTGTACATGAACAATGAAACAAAGTGTCCACAATGTACACCATGATCAAATGGTGAAAATTGGCATTATTGCTAATTTTGAGACTAACTCGAAAATGTGGGGGTGAGTATACTTTGGAAAATAATTACCTATTGGAAAGGTTTCCCCAAGAAAACAATGAGATGTCCATATGAAGTATGGAAACGTAGGCCTACGTACACTTGTGAATGTGGGGTGTTTCGCAAAGTAGCAAGTCCAATTACCAAAGAAATTGAATTTGGTTACTAAATGGTGGATTATGTTTCAAGAGTTATGTTCATAACAATTGTGCATATTGGTTTGTTATATATGATTCAATAAGTTTGAATATATATAAAAATAAAAAGAAAATAAAATCAATAAAAATCAAGCATTGATGTCAAATTCATGAAAGTGAATAAATGATACTTTGAATGAAATAGATCAAAGTGTTGAAATGGTTCAAGAAATGAAACCTTAGAAGGAAATGTGCTAGTTTGTCTAGTTTGTAAAGTCATTGTATGACTTGAGACAAGTACAAAGATAAAGACATCAAAGGTTTGATTGTGTGGATTTAAATAAGAGTGGCTACGTCACTTTGTTTATTAAATCCAAAAACGATATGTTAACTAAGGAAAATTCTAGTCAATTTGATCTGTTGATTCAAATTCAAGGAAAACTAATGGACTCGTGGTTAAACAAGTCATTAGGTGGATATTCTTGAATTATTTGAAAGGATCAATATGGAATAGCTGGGATTTAACTGAATCTGAGTTAACAGTTATCAAATGGACAAATCTTGTGTTAGCAAGATGGTATATTGCTAAGTCAATTTATGATTGAAAAGACATATAGCAATATGTGTAATGGTAGTCTAAACATATATGTCTAAGACATAATACCATTAGAAAACTACTCTCAACTAATTTGACTATGTGAAGTCAAATGATAAACGGATCCGTTAACCAAAGGGTTAAATAGAGAGGTAGTTGAAAGCTCGACGAGGGGAATGGGACTTAAGCCTCTGAAAAGTTAAACACAGCGGAAAACCCAATCTAGATGACTGGAGATCCCAAGAACTAGATTCAATGGGACCACCTAACTGTTAAAAGACTTGTAGCGTCACTGTGGGGGAAAATAACCCCAAGTCCATTCCTATTAGTGACATCCCGAAAGGACAAGGATAAGCCTCTGGCTTTTAATGATTCTTACGCGTCGAAAATTCGAGCGGGGTAATACGGGTTACCTTTAAGAAATCACCTATGTGAGAGAGAAGTGGGGCCGCTTCGAGGAGAATTGTGTGAGGCTCAATTCTTAGACCCTCTCACAGAACCAGGCGTATGTTCAGGGCCATGATTGAACATAGCTATGAGAATTGAAGTATGTTAGGACGTTACTTGTGTCAAGCATATGATCGGCTACACAAAAAGCATAACGATTCAAGGACATCGCGTCTATCGATTTGCGAGTAGAGTAAATATGTTTGTACGAGCGAAGATTCAATGGGCATTCCCACATCTTCGTATGCAAGTTTTCGTCTGCCGGACTTTATCACCATTTCCTCATTATTTCCTTCATGTGAGGGATTGTTGGAAAAATATGTGTGTTTGAAGGAAATAATGTATTATTTCCTAAATGGGTTGTTTGTTAAATGACCAAAGTGGTTGGTGGATTGTGTTCTACTCCATGAGAACGTTGAAATCATATATTCATTTGTCCAAAAATGATTGAGGGATGAATGAGATATTAAGGCTCAAAGTAAGTGGGTTGAAAGTGGGAAATGTGGTTATCCCATATTGGAAAGGAATATAAAATGATATTAGTTTATATACTCCTACACTTTAGTAGGGAGTAAGATTGTGGAGCATAGAGGCAATGTAGCTCCAAAGTGGCCTACTCGCGCTAGCCCACTTTTTACATTCTTTTTAAACTTGACCCACTGTAACTGGCGCCAAAGCTGCTTGGTTGAATCAGCAGAGCATGGACACCGAGCCTGGATTGGACACCAGCAGAGCACGGACACCAAAGAAGCGGGAACCAGGAAGCAGCGTCTGGACACCAAGAAGCACCTGGGCACCAGCAGTGTGAGCATCAGCAGACTGGGCATCAGCAGCGTGGGCACCAGCAGCGTGTGCACCAGCAGCTGCGTACCAGAAACGTTTCTGATGATTTCAACAGCTTGTGTAACTGCCGCAATAAATGCAGTGATTAAGGAAATTAAAAAGGGTTTTAATTTTCTAGCAGTTTTGATTCCCTTGGCTACTATAAAAAGGGAAGAACAACAACAACAAAAAACACACTGATTTCCATAATCTCAACACTCCATTTTTCAGCAGCATATTGAGTATTCTTTTTCTTTGGCCTCCTGCATTGCATAGTTGGTGATATTGTCCAAGCATGACTTCAGTTCGCCGGAGGTACTATTGTGCAACCACCGTCCGGTCCGTCCGTTTTATCCTGGGAGACGAACGTCCCGTTTAATCTCAAGCACAACTCGGTGAGGGGACGAATTTGTCTTAAGGAGAGTGTGTCACACACGACTCGGACAACATCAAGAAGATTATCAAACAAATTTTCTCCTACGGTTTCTTCTCGTTTAATTTTATGTTGTAATTTATTTTTCAATATATTGTAATTCTTTTCTTACTTTGTGCTGATTATAAGATTTGGTCTAACATGGTTAACACGGGCTGAGAGATTATATGATAATTTATTTTTGGGGTAGCGCTAGAACGATTAAAAAAATTGAATGTCCTTAGAAGGTAAATTCGATTTTATACGGAGAATAGAAGATAATTTTCTCTTTTCTTTTTTATTTTGAGATTGAGATGGAGTGAGTAAAAAAAATTGACATAACCAAAGGCCCATTTTTGTTTTACCCAAGTTATTGGATAATTAGATTGTCGCATCATGTTTTCTTAATAATGTGCCATGCACCAGTCTAGTTTTACAATGTTAATGGAAATGATTATTCACTGCCATAAAACCAACCCTTTCCCAAGTTAGGAATCGCCACCACTCTTGCAAATTGAGGATTTTACGATGTTAATAGAAATGGTTATTCATTGCTAAAACTGGTTATTCATTGCTAAAACGACATGTATTTCGTCCCATTACAGAAAATACAAAATGAGATTTGCAAAATAATTAAAAAAATATACTCCCTCCGTCCCACACCTACGTACACACTTTTCATTTTGGGCGTTCCAAACCTACGTGCACATTTCCTAAAATGAAAAAAAATCTTTACTATTCTCTCCACTCATTCTCTCTCCTACATTATTGTAATACTCACAACACCATTATAATTTACTATTCCCTCCACTCATTCTCTCTCCTATTTTATTTTCACACTCACAACACTTTCAATATAATACTCTTTCCTTAATTTACGTAAAAAATCAAACTAGGCACCTAGGTAAGGGACGGAGGGAGTATATAACAGAGTAAGTGTCATGAGCGGTGATGATCGCACGGGCAACCGATCCGACCCGTCTGTAGGAGGCCCATGGGAGAAACGGGTTGATTTCCTCATGATCCGTCGGGTGAAACGGGTTTAGCTCAGCGGCCCGCCCCACTCATTCCTTTCCAAGCTCGTCTGTTTGTCGGGATCAAATGATACAGAAGCTAAACGGGCTTCAGTCTATTTAAAAAAAAAATCAGAAAAGACTTGGAAAAATTAAAAACAAAATAAAAAATGGTTTAGTATTTAATAAAATATTTTTTTTAATATAAAACCACTTAGGACATTTAAAAAAAGGGACAAACGGATTTGGGCCCGAACGGGCTGGGCGGCCCACGGATAAAGCCCGATCCATATGGGTTGGTCTCATTCAGGCCCGTCCGATAGAAGTGCGGGTTTGGACTATAAATGGGCTCGTGAGCGCGAATCTAACGAACAACTAGTCACGGATTAAACAGGCCGCCCACGAACTTCGGCCCAAAATGGCCTATCACCATTTGTAAATACAAAAATTGAGATATGAGAGAGAATGCGGGATAGAAAATAGTTAGTGAATAGATGATGTGAATATAACAAGTAGGTCTCATAAATGAACAAATATTAAAAAAAATCTTTTTTGGACTTAAGCCTTTTGTAATGTGACTCTAAAATGAGGCTTTTTTACTTTTTATAATGGGACGGAGAGAGTATGTATTATATTTTCTCCGTCTCACATATCATATTTCTTAATGTTTTAGTTAAGAAAAAGCGTAAGGGGTGAAAGTGTTGTGAATATAATAAGTAAGATATTGAAAAGAATGAATTAAATGAATAGTAAGTTAATTTATGTTGTGATAATAAAATATATATATATATATATATATATATATATATATATATATATATATAGAGTATATATATATATATATATATATATATATATATATATATATTAAAGTTGGTGAGGAGGGTTATGGCTTCGCCACGTGGACAAGTTTAGGCAAATTTTTAATTTTGGAGAAGCCACGTCATCACTATCCCAAAATCTATATGACTTTTGATATTCTCCTTATTAGCTAATATTATTAGTTAATAATAATAGTTATTATATAGGTTAACTATTACTATTAATAGTATTAGTTAACTATAATAGTTACTTTATAAGTTAACTATTACTATTAATTATATTAGTTAGCTATAATAGTTACTATATATGTTTAGGGGTGGTTCGGTTGGTATACCGACTGTATTTTACGTATATCATGTACCAACCAAGTATGAATTGGTATACAAAATTATGTACCAGTACCAATCACAAAAGTCGGTATATCAAGTTTATTGGTACGGTTGGTACTTGATTGGTACGATTGGTATTCGTATATACCATATGTAAACATAGACAAAAAAAAATGCATTCATAGCATGGAATTTATGAACATATTTTTCCTCGCGAGATAAACCATAAATGGATACTTGCTTTTCAAGCTCAAATGAATTGTATGTGCCAATGATTCAACATATTTTATCTCGCGAGATAAACCATAAATGGATACTTGTTTTTCAACTGATCTCATTATGGCATATCCAGAGCTATAATGTAAACTGAGACTAGTGCAGAGAATGTGCTCATCTTTTCATATGTCGACCACGCTCATGATCTTCCTGTCCTGCTTGTAAAAGGAATTAAGAACAGATGAAGAAAAATAAGGACATTGATTGAGGCTAATTGACTGGTGAAGAAAGTTAAGCTTGCCTCAGAGATATCTCTGAACAATGAAGCATTGGTATTTTAGTAGAAACTAGTAATATCTACAACAGTATATTAAATTAGCTAATTCTTTGATTCTGCAAGATATTTTAAAGTTAAAAAGTTCCAAGAGTCATCTGATTGCCTAGACAAACTAATTGGGACAAACGTTGTGGCATGGAGTTGATACCAGCCACTACGAGCTGATTGCTTACATTTCATGAGCCAAAAAATCTAAGCAGTCTCAGAGTATGTCAATTAATGCTTCTTCCTCCCACCTTGATCTACGCAAGTGACATGCTTACAGCCTAAAAACTTAAATGAGCTATTAATAAGGGATGAGATGATCCATATAGTAGCCTTAGCTTAAGTTAAACGAGCTATTAATAAGCGACATGCTTGACACTTAATTATGACACGGTGTTTGAAATAACATTTTGACATCCTCTAGCGAGAAAGTTGAACCTCTAATCAATGTTATTCATTCCAAATTTCGAGTCCATCTCAAACCAAATTAGCTCTTCTCATCGGCACCTACCACATATGTTATATTATATTATTATATATATAATTATTTTTAATAAATAAAGTTGGTACAATCGGTATACCAACCAAAGTCATTTTTGCGTACCATGTACCAACCAATTAGATACAATTGGTACGGTACTACCGTACCAAGAGTTCGGTATACCGACTTTTTGTACCAATTATAATTGGTACGGGTTGATATACGAGTTGGTTGGTACGGTCGAGTACAACTTGCCACACCTATATATGTTAACTATTACTATTAATTGTATTAGTTAATTATAGTTAGTATATAAGTTAACTATTACTATTAATAGTATTAGTTAACTATAATAGTTACTATATATGTTAACTATTACTATTAATAGTATTAGTTAACTATAATAGTTACTTTATAAGTTAACTATTACTATTAATTGTATTAGTTAACTATAATAGTTTATACTCCCTCCGTCCCACACCAATTGATACTTATTTTCTTTTTGGTCCGTCTCACACCAATTGATACTTACCCAAAATGGAAAGAAATCTTCACTATTTACCCCACTCATTCTCTCTTCTATTTTACTTTTTCACTCACAACATTCTCTCTCCTAACTATTCCTCCCACTCATTCTCTCTCCTATTTTACTTTTACACTCACAACATTCTCTCTCCATTTTTTCTCTCTCTTACCTTTTCTTAATCCGTGTGCCCATTATTTTGATATCAAATGGTGTGGGACGGAGGGAGTATATGTTAACTGTTAGAACATGGATTAATTAATATGTGTTATTTAATTTCATTTGTTATAATCATTTAATAATGTTAAAGTATAGACAAAATGTGTAGAATTCCATTAGGTGTAAGTACCATTAAATGATGAGCATAATGGTAACTTCACACCATCATCTTTATGAAAGGGTGTAGTCCCTAAATGAAGTGTCCCTTCTCTTATTATATAAAGGCTATCCATCAGCCATTAGAGACACTAGTTACATATACAATTCAGTCATAAGAATTCTCTTCATTCATCAAGAAGATTATAGTGTGGGTACTATCATTTAGAAGATCTGCTCTTCCCTACTTTCTTATTTATTGAAGAACAAGATCAAGAACACAATCATGGAATCACAAGGTACACGCTTCCGTATTATTCTTCTTCTTCTCCTTCTCTTCTTAATCTAGTTGTGAGTCGGTTCATGGTTAATGGATCGTTAATGTTCCAACAATTGGTATCAGAGCCTACTCATATACTAGATTGAGTTTGAAATTCTTATAAAGCCTTATGCTTTAATTCTTGTATGATTTCATTTAGTTTTTGTTCTTGATCATGATACTCATCTTGTCTAAGAGTATTATATTCATAAAACTTCATTCTATTTCTGTTTTTGGTTTACTCAAAGGCTTTCAATTCTTAATGTAAGATTATCCCATTTTGAACATAGTCACCATCCTTGGATGCGTTGTGAGTTTGTTCATATGCATAGACACGCATTTAAATATGTGATGTGAATATACGGATCTACTTGCTTTGGTTGAATATTGATTCACCATTAAGTTAAGAATTGATAGTCTAATTGGGTGTTATGGCTCGTTGTCCTGGCAAAGGGCCTGGCGCCCTCCGTATGGTATGACTCTCTCTATTTGGTTCAAAACTGTTCATAAAAGGGTGTTAAAATGGTGACTTTTCGTCAAATCTGAGCACTGGGCACATGGGCGGTCGCCCATCTTGACCTGGGCGGTCGCCCATGTGTACAACGACTTCAAAATTTGTGGAATTGAAGCTTGGGCGGTCGCCCACCTTGACCTGCGCGGCCGCCCATGTGTGCAGAAGCTTCAATGTTTATAAAACTGTAATTTTTTGGTCATTCGTACCCTTTTGGTCATTTGTGATAATTTGTTAGTAAATTATAGTATCTGGACACCAGTCGCGCTTCGGCGGTTCTTAGAGTTATCGAACTTTAAGAATGGACGGGTAGAACAAAAGGATACTATCTTTTAATGATAAATTTCACTTATTTATTTACCCTTTAAATTTTCAGAAATAACCTTAAGGCTTTTTGTTTTCGATTAATTATATCCTTAACATTTTGGACATAATTAACATGCTTGTTTTCCAAAGGAGACCTTGTTGATTAAATTCAAACTTGTTAAAAGATGAATGTAAATATTGATATGTGATAACATGCTTGTTTTCCAAAGGAGACCTTGTTGTTGACTAAGTATTTACATTCATGGGGTAATAATTGAACTAAACTTTTGGTCATTTTAAATGCTGTGAACCATCCCAAAGGAAGACGGGTGTTTAAAGTGAATTGTTTATATTCTTTATTGCCGGGGAACAAGTACCTTAAACTTTAGGACACTTTTTGTACTTGATCCGGCCCAAAGGAAGGCAAGTATTTAAAGTGTGTTGTTTAAGCTATTTGTTTACCTTAAGATAAATCAAATTGTGAGTCAATTCGCAATCCAAAGATTAGTCTTGATGTCATGTTGATTATCTTTTATTTTGATGGAATTCATTTGATATAAGTAATCATTATGTAGTTTCTTATATATGTTTTGTTTCATTCTTGTTCTTCTCCTTCAGATTTGATTAATGCTTCATCCGTAACTACTGCTATAAATGATGCACATTTGCTTATTGGGACTAAACTTAAAACTTGAAAAAATAATATAACGATGATCTTAGGCAATATGGACATCGATCACGCATTTGGGGAATCAAGTCCCGCTGCTCTCACTAAAGGAAGTACCGTTATAGAACGAAAAAATGTTGAGCAATGGGAACGGTCCAACCGCGTGAGTCTAATGATCATGGAAAATGCAGTTTCAGAGACATTTTTGGACAATGTCTCTGAAATCGAAAATGCTAAGTTTTTTCTTGAATTCTTGTGGAAACTTTTTTCCATTCGGTACAGGGTGATGAAAATCTTCGGGAGTACATTATCGAATTATTTCATCTTTCGATCAAACTAAAAGCACTTAAGTTAGAGATTTCGGAAGATTTGCTTGTGCACTTAGTTTTGATCTATCTTCCTCCTCAATTTGGTCCTTTTGAAGTGACCTATAAATGTCAAAAGAAAAAGTGAAATATTAATGGATTACTTTCACATATGACATTAGAGGAAGATAGGATGAAATATCTCAAATTAGAAAGTACTCACTCAGCATTTACTTCTTTTCGTGAGATTAAGAGAAGAGGGAAGGAAATTGCGGTTGCAAGTAAGAAGCATAAGGGATCATTTAAAGATCATAAAGTCAAGAAATGCTTCTTTTGCAAGGACCTTACTCGCATGAAGAACGACTACCATAAGTATCGCAAATGGCGAATTCAGGATGGTATGTCATTTGGTCTTGTTTGTACTAAGGCAAATTTGGTTTCAATTCCTTAATATACATAGTGGTTGTATTTGGTACAACAACTCACATTAGTTCATGTATGCAGGGTTGCCTGAATTTCCGAATTCCCAGTGAAGATGAGAAATACATCTATATGGAAGCTGAAAATCCGGTTGAAGTTATAGGCATAGGGACTTTTAGATTATTGATAAGTACTGGCTATTATTTTGTATTAAATAATACATTCATTGTACCATCCTTTTGATGGAATTTAATATCTATCACAATTTTGACAAGGAAGGTTACTCTTGTTCTTTGATAATAATAAATGTGATCTTTATTTTAAATTCCAAACTTGTCGGTACTAGTACTTTGTCATATATCGATAATCTTAATTTACTTGACACAGTCAAGAAAATGAATGAGTCCCATAATAATGAAACCAAAACTAAAGGCACTAAGCAAAAATTATCAAGTGAAAATTCTTGTATTCTATGGCATAGGCGTTTGGGTCATATCTCCAAAGGGAAAATTGAGAAAGCTTATGTCGGAGGGAATCCTAAAAATAACTTGATACTCCGGATAAAACTTTTGCATTAAGTGTTTTAAAGAATAAATTTACAAACATTAAAGGAAATAAAATTTTGAGAATATCAAACGTCTTGGAACTAATTCATATGGATATTTGTGGACCATTCATTAATCCTTCATGGAATGGTCAACAATATTTCATTACGTTCATGAATGATTACTCTCGTTATGGATACATTATTTTCTTCATGTAAAGTTTCAATCATTGGACGTTTTCAAGTCTTTTAAGGCATAAGAAAGACTATTAAGAACGTTAAATCCGACCATAGTAGTGAAAACTACGGACGGTATAACGTATTGGGTGAATAACGTCCGGGTCCTTTATATTCGCTATTTTTTGAAGAGTGTAGGATTGTCCCTCACTACACCATGTCGGGCAAACCTAGCATAGTATATTGGAGAGACATAATAGAATCCTTAAGGATATGGTAAGAAGTATGTTTTCTTGTACTTTTTTACCTCACTCATTATGGGCGAAGCATTAAAAACCGCAGCTTATATTCTCAATAGAGCACCTTCAAAGCTACCGACAAAACCCCTTATGAGTTATGGACGAATAAGAAACCGTCCTTAAATCATCTTCATTTATGGGGGTGTCCAGCAGATGCTAGACCTTATAAGGTCTAATGAGAGCAAACTTGACCTAAATACTGTTAGTAGCTATTTTGTAGGGTATGCCGAGAGATCTAGGGGATAAAAATTTTATGACCCGAAAACTAAAACATTTTTCGAGACTGACAATGTTAGGTTCCTTGAGGATGTTGAATTTAGTGGGAGAAATAGTAATGATTTTGAATTTGAAGAGTTAGAGGAACCACTCTTTGTTCCTCAAACTTTAGTTCCTGTTGAAAATCAAGTAATTGTACCTGAAATTCAACAAAGAACATACAATTCAAAATAATATAGAGACTCCCGTAAATAACGGACAACATGAAAATGTTGGACATAATGAAATTCAACAACCTCAAAATGAGGATGAACCGGTGCCCTTAAGAAGATCTACTAGAGAAAGAAGAAATGTTATTCCGAATATTTATGATATGTATCTTGCTGAGAATGAGGACACCTTAAGTTTAGTGGGAGATGATCTAATCACCTTCCATGAAGCCATTAATAGTCCTAATTCTCATAAGTGGATCAATGCCATTAATGAGGAGTTAAAATCAATGAAAGACGATGACATTTGAGATCTTGTCCCATTACCTGAAGGTGTAAAACCTATTGGTTATAAATTGATATTTAAAACCAAAAGGGATTTGCAAGGTAATATGGAAAGATATAAGGCACGTCTTGTTACTAAATGATTTACTCAAAAGGAAGGCATTGATTATCAAGAAATATTTTTTTCCGAAATCTTTTAAAACCTCTTTTATGATCATTATGGCATTAGTGGCACATTATGATCTTGAGCTTCATCAAATGGATGTTAAGACAGCTTTTCTCAATGGCAACATTGAGGAAACTATCTATATGAAGAAATCAGAAATGGTGACTAATTCGGATCAAACTAGTCAACTGATTTGTAAACTTAAGAAATCCATTTATGGGCTTAAGTAAGCATCTCGTCAATGGTACTTAAAATTTAACCAAGTTATTCTTTCATTTGGCTTTGAAATGAATCTTGGTAAAAATTGTGTGTACCATAAGTTCAGTGGGAGTAGATTTATTATTTTGGTCTTATATGTGGATGATATTTTTCTTGCTAGTAATGATAAGGACCTTCTAAAAGAAACTAAGAAATTTCTCAAACAAATTTGAGATGAAAGATCTTGGTAAGGCATCTTTTGTATTAGGAATCCAAATTCATCGTGACCATTCACGAGGTATTTTGGGATTATCACAAAAGAGCTATATAGAGAAGGTATTACAAAGGTTTAGCATGGAAAATTGTAAACCACATGACACCCCTATCTCTAAGGGAGATAAATTCAGTCTAAAGCAATGTCCTAAAATTAATTTTGAATCCAAATATATGGAAAATATTCCTTATGCACCGGCAGTAGGAAGCTTAATGTATGCGCAAGTCTGTACTCGTACAGACCTTGTATTTATTATTGGGATGCTTGGTCAATACCAAAGCAATTCGGTAAGAAGAAAATTAAGTCGCATCCAAAAGAATGATGAAGTACCTATAAAACATTAAACTACATGCTTATGTATATAAAATCGGATCATTTTGAGATCATTAAGTATTCCGATTATGTTTTAGTGGATGCAAAAATGTCGAAAGACATTATATGGTTATGTCTCTTGTTGAAGAGAAATAAGTATAAACTGAACAAATAGATATACAACTTATAGGATCAAACTCCATGTTATTGGATCCATTTTGTAAAGCGTAATCTCTTTTGATGTTTCACGAGCATACTGCTCATATGGGTGAAACAATTTTGATAATGCTTAAATCAGTGAGAGTTTGTGTTGTTTTCTATTTCTTTGTGTTGTTTTTTATTTATATTGATCTCATTTGGTTAAGTAGGACTAGTTGGAGAATATATATATGCGTTCTTCATATATATTCATTAATATTCCATGCTACATATCTATACTTAATCTATGTCATTTAGTTGGATATATATATGTGATTAATGTGGGTTTAGTTGCGAATCAATTACAACGACTTCCCTTTAGTCCCTATACTTATAAGACTAATGGACGGAATTGTGTTGGATGACAATAAACGTGCACATAAGGGTTGTCATTCATGCTATAAATGATTAAGGAATTTATTTAGTAAAAGATACATATTAATATTAATCCAAGTGGGAGATTGTTAGAACATGGATTAATTAATATGTGTTATTTAATTCCATTTGTTATAATCATTTAATAATGTTAAAGTATAGACAAAATGTGTAGAATTCCATTAGGTGTAAGTACCATTAAATGATGGGCATAATGGTAACTTCACACCATCATCTTTATGAAAGGGTGTAGTCCCTAAATGAAGTGCCTCTTCTCTTATTATATAAAGGCTATCCATCAGCCATTAGAGACACTAGTTACATATACAATTCAGTCATAAGAATTCTCTTCATTCATCAAGAAGATTATAGTGTGGGCACTATCATTTAGAAGATCTACTATTCCCTACTTTCTTATTTATTCAAGAACAAGATCAAGAACACAATCATGGAATCACAAGGTACACGCTTCCGTATTATTATTCTTCTTCTTCTCCTTCTCTTCTTAATCTAGTTGTGAGTCGGTTCATGGTTAATGGATCGTTAATGTTCCAACATTAACTATTACTATTAATAGTATTAGTTAACTATAATAGTTACTATATATGTTAACTATTACTATTACTTGTATTAGTTAACTATAATAGTTACTATATAAGTTAACTATTAATATTAGTTAACTATAATAGTTACTATATATGTTAACTATTACTATTAATAGTATTAGTTAACTATAATAGTTACTATATATGCTAACTATTATTATAAATAGTATTAATTTACTATATAGGTTAAGTAATACTCCCTTCGTCCTAGATCAATGGTTCATCTTTTCCTTTTGGTCCGTCCCAGACCAAGAGTTCATTTTCATAAATGAAAAGTTTTTGAATATATTTATACCCTTATCAACTCCATATATTTACAAAAAAACCATTCATTATACCCTTATACATTCTCTCTCATATTCCCTATCACACATTTAACTACTATTTCTCCCACTCATTCTCTCTCCTATTAAATATTTTTAACTTTTACATTCTCTCTCCTATTTTCTACCACATATTTAACTTTTACATTATCTCTCCTATTCCCTACCACACATTTAACTACTATTTTCTATTCCATATTTAACTTTTATTTATTTTTAAAAAAAAATTCTTAAGAAACGTGAAATCCACCCCATATACCCATGGTCTGGGACGGAGGGAGTAGTATTATAGTTATAATATATGTTAACTATTACTATTAATAATATTAGTTAATCATAATAGTTACTATATACTCCCTCCGTCCCGCTAATATTAGCACACTTTTCTTTTTGGGCGTCCCACTAATATCCGCACACTCCCAAAAAGGAAACTTTATATTAATAAAATATTCACCCAATCCCACTCATTCTCTCTCCTACATTATTTTAATACTCACAACACCATTATAATTTATTACACCCTCCACTCATTCTCTCTCCACTCATTCTTTTACACTCACAACATTTTATTAAAATATCATATTTCTTAATTCCCGCGCAAACAGTGTTTGTGCTAATACTAATGGGACGGAGGGAGTATATATCAAAGTAGGTCGTTAATAATGTCAATGAGCATTTAGCTTAAAGACGTACTTTTCTCGGGAAGGTTAAGGGTTGAAACCCCCTACATTGTATTTAAAATGTTGTAATTTGAAAAGAAATAGGTCGTTAGTTTTTTTATTCACTTTGTTAACGTCCATAAAAAATGTTGCATACTGACATAAATTATGACATCAAAAATAAATGACATAAAGTATGAACATCAAAAATAGAATAGCAAAAATTGCTACATTGTTAGTCACAATGCAATTCCTATTAAACTTATGTGCAGCAAAGTTATTAAAATTGAACACAATTTTTCTAACTTTATAAATGTAAATGTTTTGATTCATTTATAATACTCCCTCCGTCCCATTATTTACTTCACCATTTTGGCTCCGGCACACAAATTAAGAAAATGGGTGGGAAGAAAAAATGTTGTGAGTGTAATTTGAAAATAGGAGAGAGAAATTTGAAAATAGGAGAGAGAATGAGTGGAGGGAATAATAAATTATAATGGTGTTGTGAGTATTAAAATAATGTAGGAGAGAGAATGAGTGGAGGGAATAGTAAAGATTCTTTGTCAAAAAAGGAAAGGTGAAGCTTTCAATGGGACACCCAAAATGGCAAAAAGTGAAGTTATTAATGGGACGGAGGGAGTATACTTATATTATAAAAAATAAATCATGATTTTAGCAAATTAGTTTTTCGTGCGGAGCACAAGTTACCTACTAGTAAAATAAAAGAGAGAAGGAATTCAAGGAATGATGGGAAAGTAAAGATTATTGAGTAATTCTTGTGGAAAACTAGTTTTTTTCAAAATGTTATAAAAAATTAGTTTTCAAAATCGTTCATCACTCTTATTAGTTAGACTTAATTCAATAAAACTAATTTTTTTTCTTATGTTACAAAAAAATTAATTTTTTACAACATTTTGACAAGATTATTTAACAGTTTAGAAAAAAATAAAAATAATAATGGCATGCGGACGAATGAGTATGTATTATGAAACAGAGGGTTTAAGAGCTCTAAAAAAAAACAAAACCCGGAAAAACGTCCCACCCAAAAGTCCAAAACGCATCACTTCATTCACCAATCCAATGGCGACTACTACTGCAATTTCTCGAAAGTCGCACCTCCTCCTTCGCGCTCTCCGCCATTTCTCTTCTTCCTCTTCGCATCAATGGCGTCCGTTGAAGCCCTCATTTCACCTCCTCCGTCCAATTCCCCAACCTGTCCCTCTTCCATTTTCCCAATCCGTACGTCTCCTCTCTTTCTCTATCAATCTATCTGCAAACACATATTGTTACGCTGATTGTGTTGATTTTTTATTTCCAGGATAAATTAACAGGGGACTGTGGAATGAGATCATTTTCAATGATCCAAAGGTTTTTGTGTACATCTAACGAAGCTAGTAATCCTAATATGACGGATGTGTCGAAAGGATCTTCTGAAGGTGATTCCGGCAGTCACGAGGAGTCCGGCGGTTCTAATAAGAGTTCGGAGCAGGGTAGAGCTGTCCGTGGCGGGGTAATTTATTACTTTTGCTTGAATTCGCTCTAGTTTAAATGCTTGATGAAGAATTGTGGAGATGAATTTCGTCATTTGATCTTAGCTATTAAATAGACTCTATTGCTGCAAGCACATCATCCTCATTTGAATCTGAGATTTGCTAGAGGAATAACATGTAGTTCAAACTTGGCCAAATTTTAATCGGATTCTGATTGGAGGCGTGAATTGTGTGATCCTGAACATAGAACTTCTATGAAATTGAATTTAAAGTATTCTTTCTGAAAAATCGTAAAGCACACAAAATACATTTGCTTACATTCTAATAGAGAAACATGATTATACTTGTGTATGTATTTTTATATGGAAGTCATAAACAACTATATATGTATGCAGTGGCGAAGCCACATTGAGTCCAAGGGGGTCATTCGACCCCCTTCAATTTTGAAATGTGTCAATTTTAGCACTATCAATTTTTTAGAAAATGACATTTTACTACTAAAAATGATGGATTTATACATTTTGACCCCCTTAATTTTTAGAAAAAATTGCACTAAATTATTATTTTGACCCCCTCGCATCCTAAATTTGTATACATCAATTATATTAATTATTCCGAGAGCAATCTCGATCCCCTTTACAAAAATTTCTGGCTTCGCCACAGTATATATGTGTATATATGTGTGTGTATATATATATAAGCTAAAACTATATATCCTGATTGCTATGTCCGAAATATGATTTTTTAGCCTGTAGCAATGCTGTTAACTAGCATATGAATGTACTTGTCCTTATTACTCCGTAGTTTACTATTTACTCCCAGTTTTTGTCCCTATTTAAAAACAGCCTAATTCATGAAACGATTTGTCTATGGTGTAAATCTGGTATTCTCATATTTTAAGCTCTTGTCGGAAAGATTTATATATTCTGCTAATATATTTGTAATTGAATAGTGAAAGTCGTTGCGAACATGATTTTAGTCTTTGGGAAGACATGGAAGGATCATCGACTTTAATTTGCTAATATGTATGCACCAAGAAGAGTTGACTTGCAATAGTTAGTGCAATCGCACATCTTATGCCGAGGATTACCATAGCATCATCTAAGCAAGCATATTTCATTCATTTTTAGCATGGAAACATAGAACTTATGTTTTAGTGGCGGAACCATAAATTTTTGTCAATGGGTGCAAAGATTGCACAACAATTTTTTAACTGTATTTTCGTCAATGGGGGCAGAATAAAATTCTAGTGTATTCTTTCCCTTATCCCAAAGGGGGCAAGTTTCAACAAATTGCACTAAATCCCAATATTTTTGTAAATTTTGCACAAGTAATTTTTTGATTTTTTTTAAAACAATGGGGGCAATTGCCCCCTTTGCCCCCATGGTAGCTCCGCCACTGTTATGTTTAGTGCATTTGTAAATTTTGTGCACCCTGAATATGGTAATAATAATGACGGTTATCTCCATGCAACTCAGGCTAGATGCATTGCTGAACCCAAGAAAAGCATAATTAAGAAAGCTTAGATTGACTTCTCCTGGACACTTTTATTTTAAGTGTACATCTATTATTCAGTAAGCTGGAAAAATTGTTTAACAATGCCGCTTTCTAGTTTAGTCCTTCACTATGAGCTTGAAATTGATTATCCCCTTATATGTCTTCATTTGGAGGTCTCTTGTCTTCTCCCAATTCCTAGTGAGAGAAATATTTTTACTTTGGCTATTATTCTTAATGTGGCCTCCAGAAGCATTTTGGCCTGCCTTGACGTTCTATTTTCCAAGTGGAGCCCTATTCATGCTTATTTTGCTGGTAATTTGATTTAACTATATGTATTTGAAGTTCCCAACCTTCACAATTTTTTATAGCCTGCATGTGATTTGTTTCAGTCCATTGTGTTTGATTTATCATCATGTATTTATACATTATCGAAATTGAAGTCAAATACCAAAAATGACAATTAAAAGGAAAAACTTTTATACGTGTTTATTTATTTCACTTCATCAACTCCAAGTGCTTTAATCATTTCTACCATAAATGTAATGCATGATTTTCATGATCTGCAGCCTGTGTCTTGGTTGAGCTTTCTTTTGCTGGTGGCCACCGGAGCAGGGGTTGTCTATTACTACAAGAAACAGAAGGACCAACATATTGAAGGTAGATTACTATGGTGAGTAGGATGTGTGTAGGTGCAGATTATTTGTGCATAGATTATGTTCCATTTTACTAGTTACTTTGATATTCTAGAAATCCCATTAATGGCTTCTATTATTCTGGTTTCTTCTGGTTAATGGAACATGGAGTTCAAGGTTCAAAAAGATTGTCTTAGTTCAGCTATTGTTACTTTAGAAGCCCATAATGGTAAAGAGCATGGTTATGTGTGACAGGATGTATAGAGACGATATCTTTTCTCCTTTTTTCTACAACTACAATAAATACGTATGCTGATTACGGTAATTACAGATGTGCACCTTAATCCTGATATCCAATGTGCAATACTAGTCAAATTCTCTGTTGACATGTCAATCATGGTCATTCAGAAATTTTGGTAGGTTCATCTCTACTCTTAGGATTAACCCTTAGTTACCGTAGTGAAAAGATCAATTATTATCTCTTGTGAAGGATATGATTAACTGGAAAACTTGTGAAATGTGTGCATCTTGCACGCTGGTGTGTTTCTAAAATGTGGAGGATATTAACTTCAAAAATGTGTGCATGTACTGAATGGATAAGTTATACTCCCCAGTCCCCCCGTTGCAAAATAACTCTTCTCTATTTCCTTATTGGCGCAACGGTTAAGTTGCTCCTTTGGTGACCATAAGGTCACGGGTTCGAACCTTGGCGAACAGCCTCTTGGCAATTGTCAGGGGAAGGCTCTAGCAAATGGTTCCCTCTCCCGACCCCCGCTTGGCGGGGAGCGCTTGGCGCACCGGGGTTTGCCCTTTTATGTCTCAAAATGAGTGTCCACTTTCTTTCTGGGTAAAGGAGGAATTGTGTCAACAAATTTACTCCGTCCCACCTTCAATTTAATTGTATCCACAAGCTTTACTTTGCATTAAACTATGGGCAAATAGTAACAACCCACTTATTTTGCTACAGAGGGAGTATCTTGATCAATGTTCCTCAGCTGAGTTACTTACCCTGGTTTACAGATTATAGAAAGTTGTAAAATGGCTCTTTTTACGATAGCTCGTAGGCTTTGTTATGTAAATCAATAAAATAGAACCTCAAGGGTATATAGAAGCTAAGTGGAATTGTCTAAATAAATACTCTCTTTGTCCCATATTGTCACATTTTCCTTTTTGGGATGTCCCAAAATTAGTGTAGTGTTTCTAAATGAGGAAATGATCCTAGTGCAATTTTACCATGGTACCAACAGTGTACAAACAAGTAAAACACATTACGTAAAAACATTGTTAAGTCAACTGCTATGCTTATTATGGGATAGAGGGAATAAAAAACAAGATTCATGAATCCTTGAACCCTTTCTATGGCGGTAAGCATCTTGTTACACATACTAAACGCTCTTCTTACAAGAGCAAAAGATTAACACCAGATCTGAAGCAAACTTATATTTTCTTGTGATTTAATTCTTACACTAACTGTTGGAAGTTCAGTTTTTCTACGGCTGGCATTTAATATTTTCAGTTAACCACTTGACGTTTGTGGATTTTGTTGTTTCATTGAGCAAATAAATTTGTATCTAAGCTGTTTAATGATTTATGCTCTTGTACTCCTTCCGTCCCCGAAGGCCAGAATAATAGTCCTCAGAAATTAGTCTTATTTTCTAAAAAGAGGAAAAAGGCAATAATTTGAGTGTAATTTCAAGAAGGTACCAGCAAATAAAACACCATTCTTAAATTTTTGACTTGCCAAATGGAACTTCTTTGTTTGAGACAATGAATGTATATGAGAAGTTAGATCTGTCTGCTTGTGCTTTATATATCAACATTTCCCTTAAATAGTCCAATAAGTTACACATCAGTTTAATGTTTATTTAATTTCCATACCTGTTATATTTCTATTTCTTATACGAGTATTGATTGGATTTTTATTACTGCAGGAATAAAGAGTTCTTCAACTGCTGTAAAGCAAGGACCTTCTGCAGGAAAAGCAGCCATTGGTGGTCCATTCAACCTTGTTGACCATAATGGAAAAGCTGTAACTGAGAAAGACTTTATGGGTAAATGGACGTTGATATACTTTGGCTTCACTCACTGCCCTGATATATGCCCCGATGAGCTACAAAAGCTTGCCGCTGCAGTCGATAAAATAAGTAAGCTGTTTATTATTGATGAGTCAGCTTTAATGAGTTTAACCTGAAAATTGGCATTTGGAAAGCATATTGTCTGGATATGTCCGTGGTACTTATGAAAGACATCCCTGCTTCACCCACTGATATTTTTGTGTGTGAAGCCAAAGTTTATACCTTTATGGATGATTCTGCTGTTGGTAGGTTCTTTTGGTTGAGTATACTCCTAGTGCACACCAGCTACGCTACCTTTTTGGCGCCTTTCGTCTATAATTCACCTTTCTACACGTGCAAACTAATATAAATAATGAGGAGTTCCACTTCGTCCTTGTTAGATTTCCTCCCCTTTTGGGGATGGCAAATATATTTGGTTGAAGGAAAGAGAATACGACATGGGTGGAGAAATGTTTCTACATAAAAGGAACTATTAAAGTGTGATCTACGTTGATGGGGCTCTCTTGTTAGATTTTAGATTAATTGACTACTCCATGTATGCGAGTGTTAATGCATGCCACTCATTTTGGGATCTCTCTAGCAGCCTAAGATTTTGGATGAGTTGGCTTCTTAGAAGAGAGTAAAACATGAATGGAGGACTGCTCACATTGTATTTAGTCAGATACAGAAGTATTCAGTCTTAGCAGCTAGCTGGACCACCTGGATTTTGGACATAAAATTTCAGTTCCTAATTTTATCATGTAATGTGTTGTGGTTAGGAGTGGCAATGGCTTGTCCACTGGTTATCCATTCAGATTTCGTAATGCTTTGGACTATTATACAATGTATATTGATGCATTGTACTCCCTCCGTCCCTAAATGAATGTCCAAATTTCAAGGGACTCTTTGAAAATGTGTACTTAATATACATTTTAATGGCAAAGATGCATAAATATTCTTGTTTTCCACATTCTAAACATTTAGTTTTATGATAATAAAACACGATTTTTTTTTTTGGTAAAAAAGCGTTTGGGAACAAAGTATTTTACAAAAAAGACATTTATTTTGGGACAACAATTTCTTGAATTTGGACATTCATATAGGAACCGAGGGAGTACAATAATATAAAGCATTGGAGTTCTTAATGCATATACCCATGGATAAACCATTGCCACCCCTGGCTGTGGTGTAGTTAGTGTTGTGCATGCACAATGACAGTGTTCAATTCTTCTTAGTTAATGTTTTTTTGTTGTTCATACCAGAAAAATTTAATTGATTGTGCTTTAATATTGAGCTTCCATCTTTACTTTTGGTAGTACAACCTCTTTTCGCCATCATCTCTTTTCTCTCTTCATGAAAGTATATCTTTCGATTTTACTATTGGTAATACAACCTCTTTTCTCCATCATCTCTCTTCATGAAAGTACATCTATCGATTTTGGTCAACCAATGACAAAACTGAAATAAAGATTTCTAAACGTTTATTCACTTAAATAAAATTGCTGTACTTCGTATCATTTTGGTGGAGACAACTTTCGATACAAACTCAACTCATCCTCTATGTCATTTATTTGGGTTCGGCTACTGTTACATGTCCTTTTCACCACTCTACTCGAAACAAAGCAAGGTTTTAGCTAATTCATTTATTTGGGTTTAGCTAATTCACAAGGATATTCCCTCCCAGTTATAGCAGTCCATGCAGATGACTATGATTATAGCATAATATTCTCTCTTAAGAACTTTTTTGCTGTTGTTCTTGATAATTTAAGCAGTCAGTTCTTAGGGACTAGTGGAGTAGCTATATATCATGAACTATATCTTATTTCTGTCAGTGAGAAGTAGGTAATACTAAAAGGATACTCTCTGTTTGATACTTAAATGGGTCCTCAGTGCTTTTGTACTTTTGTTTAGAAAATTCAAGTTCAATAACTATAGTAGTACTATAAGGGATTGTTTGGTACGGAAGCTAGAAGGGAAAGAAATTAATGCTAGAATGTACATACACAGAAAGGGCATTCTAGCTTTCTTCAAAACTTTCTGAGATACAAAGTAAAGGCTAACTCATGCATCAAGAGAATGGTTATTCTAGCTTTTTTCTTGAATGGACATTCTGATTCTTAGGTGGTGTTTGATAACAACAAGCACTTGATGCTTATTGATGAATGACAATCTTTCCTTAATTTGAAGTAGTTGTACAATAGAAAACCATTCAACAACAAGCATTAAGTGCTTGTTGCTATCAAACACCACCTTAGTCTTCCCATCAATGAAATTAGGTATAGACTTTCCATTTTATATCTGACATTAGTTTTCCCATCTCTGAAAAAAATAGGCAGTTCCAGGTCAGGAATCAAGTTGTAGATTGTGATGTAAAATCTAGTCACACACACACACACAGCCAAATAATCAAGTACGCCCACCTTCATTTTATAGTGTTGTACTGTACAACATTTTAAGAATAAAGGTCTGTGTATATAGAAATCGGGTGGGGGTGAATAGCAGCACTCTAAAAGTAATCCATGTTGAGTTGGAATGATTTGTAAAAAATTTGGTTAGACATGTTACTTGATAGTTGTTGAATGTGAAGCAAATTAAAAAAGAAGTGACTTCCTTCTGCTTCTTTATGTTTCAAAAATGTTATACTCCCTCCATCCCAGAATGGATGACCAGTTTTATATTTTTTCAAATTTACTCTTGATCAACGAGAAAATTTGAAAAAAAAAATTTGGTCATTCATTTTGGGAGGTAGTAGTACTTTGTAGGATGGCATAAGATATGTTTCCTTTCTTGCTCGCAGAGGGGAGAGCAGGGATTGAGATTGTACCGGTGTTCATCTCAGTTGATCCTGAAAGAGACACGATTGAGCAAGTTGGCGAATATGTGAAAGGTGCTTCTTTGAGTTTGAATTGTAGTCTTAAAGATGTTATGATAGACTTTGGTGTACTAATTCTAAACCTTGTTTATTTTTTATGTCCCAGAGTTCCACCCGAATTTGATTGGGCTTACTGGTGAAGCTGATCAGATTAAAAAGGTTGCACGTGCCTATCGTGTTTACTATATGAAGACCGAAGAGGAAGGTTCAGATTATCTTGTCGATCACTCGATAATCATGTATGTATCCTTTTCTATTCTTATCAATCACTCCATCCGTCTCAGAAGAAATATCATACATTGACTTTCTTGGTCGACCAAGTTGATCTTTAACCAACATTGAATAAATTATTTACCTTAATGAAAATTTTAAAAGTAGTTATGGATAGTGTGAAGATAATCAAATTTTTCATAACTTTTTGTCAAAGTTCAACAACTTAGTTGACCAATAAAGTAAAGGTGCGACATTTATTATGGGACATAGGGAGTATTTGTAGCTAGCACGAGACCTATATGCATGGGTAGTCGTATACTGGTGTCCAAGTTTCCTGTACCACTTTGTATAATACTATTGGATGTCATTGAGTTGTAATTATGATGGGTTTGTGCAGGTACTTGATGGATCCTAAAATGGAGTATGTCAAGTTTTTTGGGAAGAATAATGATGTTGACTCCCTTTCGGAGGGCATCATAAAAGAGATTAAGGAATACAAAAAGGCATGATCTTAGCATTGAGTTTTAACTGGAAGAGACTATTTATTAACAAGGGTTTATTCTGGTTGCGACCAAAGTCGCCCTCCTGATTTGATTACACTGGAAACTAAACTTTTATGTATGAAAAAACATTTACATTAAGGTGGCGTTTGGTTGGAAGGATAAGGGGGGAAAGGAATGGAAAACTCCCCCTTTTCCATTCCTTTTCTCCGTTTGGTTCAAGTTTTTTAAAAAAAAAATTCCGAAGGAAAGTTGAATTCCTTCAAATGAAGGAATTCAACTTTCCTTCATAAAATCGATGGAAAGTCCAATTCCTTTGGGAATGGAAAAAAAAAATTTTTTTTTGACCAAAATACCCCCAAACCCTACCCACCCCTACCCCCTACCCAGCCCCTACCCAGCCCCACCCAGCCCTTACGCCCCCCCCACCCCCCACCCCCCCACCCCCACCCCCCCACCCCCCCCACCCCCCACCCCCACGAAATTTTTTTTTTTTTTGCCTACCCTCCCCCCACCCTACCCCACCCCCACCCCCCCCCCCCCACCCCCCCCCACCCCCACCCCCTCGAATTTTTTTTTTTTTTTTTTTTTTTTGCCTACCATCCCCCCCACCCTACCCCCACCCTACCCCCACCCCCCACCCCCACGAATTTTTTTTTTTTTTTTTTTTTTTTTTTTGCCTACCCTCCCCCACCCTACCCCCACCCCCACCCCCACCCCCCACCCCCACCCCCACCCCCACGAATTTTTTTTTTTTTTTTTTTTTTTTTTGCCTACCCTCCCCCACCCTACCCCCACCCCCCACCACACGAAATTTTTTTCTCCCTACCCTCCCCCCCCCCCACCCTACCCCACCCCCCCCCACCCCCTCCAAATTTTTTTTTTTAAAGGGTAAATTGGTCATTTTATATGCTTTCATTCCATTCCTATAATTTGTATTTTCAAACCAAACATGATTTGTCAAGGAATTGAATGACAATTCCATTCCATTCCGTGCCAACCAAACGGAGGGGGTTGACCAGTTTTTTTCCATTCCAATTCCATTACAATTCCATTCCATTGACAATTCCATTCCTTCACTTTTTTTTCCACCGAACCAAACGCCCCCTAAATGTTTCATAGTTACAATGGAGTTTTTTTAGCGTTTTATTGAAAATCCTTTTTGAAAACATTTTATCTTTGTGGAAGATATGCTATTTGTGAAATTCAATTAATATTTTCTATAAGAACAGCTTTTAATAATGCCAAAATCTTTTTAAAAACGCGTTTTTCCTTAAACTTATAAAAAACGTTTTTTGTTTTTCCCGCTAGTACCAGTGTTAGGGTAACAAAGTGCTAGTGTAAAGAGAGTCAGTGCATGTATAAAGAGTGTCAGTGTAGGATAAAAAAAATGTTAATATTAGTATAAAAAATTATCAGTGTGAAGTGTCAGTGCATGTGTAAAGTGTCAGTGCATGCTTGTATTATTAAATGTCAGTGGAAAAATGATTTTTCCTTAAGCTTAGAAAAAAACGCGTTTTTTTAGAAAAATTCACATTTTTTATAAGACCAACTATTTAACGATATGTCTAATATGTAAGCCTTTTTTTTATTTATTAACTTGACAATAATGACGTGTCATGTAGAGCTACAAAAAACCCCATTGTAACCTTACCTCCACACATTCCCACCTACATCTTTAAAAATTTCATCTTGGGAATCACTATTTTATAACAAACTACAAATAGTCGTATACATTCACAAAAATATCAAGCAATACTACTGAATACTTGATTTACCCATTTCAAAGATGTGGGGCCCTACAAGTATAGTATTTAATCCTTGTATATAGTCTAATTTAAGCACATCTTGATTAAGAAATGCCTTTATTCCTATAAATTACATTTACACGGGTGACTGGCTTCCTCGGTGCTTGTTCACCAAGTTTAGCTCCATCGCATCAAGCCAATTCTCAGCTCATGTAGAAGCGGCAAGGCCTCAACACGGACATTACCATGGGCTAGTAAGTGGTACTGCAGAGCGCCATTAACTCACTGCAGCTGATTAAAGAGAAGAAACCCTTCACTTGTTAGGGGAAAGAAGCTAAGCATCCCAGAATTTCTTGTGTAGTAAAATTAATACTCCATCCGTCCCAAAACGAATGTTCAAAAGAAAAAAAGAAATCAAACGTGCTCTTGATCAGAGCAAATTTAAAAACTTTGAATATTCGTTTTGGGACAGAGCTTCTAGATAAATAGTTGTATACCTTTGGTAATTTTTCAAACACAATCAATGCACATCAAGTCTCAATGTGACTAGGAAAGTTAGCCTTCCCCAGATAGACTTGTTGCATCTCCTCTCTCCAAATCTGCATCATTAAGGGTATTGATGTAAATGAAAATAAGTTGTTAAAATGTTTGAATAGTCAAATTGAACTATCATTATGGGACAGAGGATTCTCCGACTAGATGGAAGGCCTAGTACTTCTCTAACTAAAAACTTCATACAAAGCTATCAAAGGCGCATGCCTGTTATCCTGCAAGGACTACGAGATCTACACATGTCTCGCATGCAGTGGCCTTCCCACTCCTGGTTATGAAAACAATAACATGAACAACTCGTGTAGTCCTAATGCTTTTGGGGAGATTATTCCCAGGAACGGTTTTCCCTTGTACTGAAACTGATAACAACGTAAATGTAAAATATCATTTAGTAGACTAGCATACCGTTTCACGGAATTCAAGTCGGATATGTGGTACATTTGTCCTCTGAATATCGTTTCCATCTGGCCCTCTTTTGTAGTACTCCTTACCAATCCAGTGAGACTGATAACACAACGTTCGTTATAGGGAAGAATTTCAAGGATGGTGTGAAATTATAAGGATAATTATGTCTTACAGCAAAAATATTCAAAACAAAATTAAAAGTTCAATCAGATGAAAACTGTACCTTCATAGCATGTGAGAAGCCTGATTGATATACTGAATTACGGGCAATCTCACATAGATCACATGAACTTAATTTCCAAACCTAAAGCAGAGATTTAGAATCATGAGACACCAAGAGTGATCATGTATTTTACTGCAGAGACGGACGGGAGAGGGAGGGTACTTACAGAAGCAGCTATACTGTACTCTTCCACCAAGGGTTCCTTTGTTAAGTGAATTTGCAGTGGATCATCCGTGGAAAGGGAAACATTAAGGCCCCGAAGAAAAAACATAGGAAAAGGGTTTCGATGGTAATCCAGAAATAAGGAGTTATTGCTCAAAGGAGACATAGCAAGACCAATCTGATCATCAGTAAACCATAGAATAGTTAAAGAATGCCATATCATCTAACGATGATGATTAAAAACAATTCCTCTAGTTCTTTTTACCTGGGCCAGGTAGTATAAATATTGAAGTACAGGTGATTTCCTTAAATTGATTCCATGTGCAATATTGTGAGTCGTAAGAAATGTTGCAGCAAGGTGGTCAATGTCACCTGCCTGTAAAACTTACACCACAAGTAAATTAAACCGCCAACAATAATTAAAACAGATCTGAATGGGGAACAGATATATACCTCTCCAGAATGTGGGCGGAATTTGATAGTAGTCATGCCCTTTGACTCGCGAAGCTGCAATGGAATATGGAGTAAGAAACTAAGGGGTTTTAAATCATTGTGAGTAAATACATGATATAGATGGGTTACAAAGTAGAGAACTGGTACCATATGTTAAATGCAGAACATGGAGGAAAAGCAATAAGGAGGGATTTTTATTTTCATTATTTTATACAAAATTGTGTGTGTGTGTGGGGGGGGGGGCGCTCATGGCACATTGAAACATGTTGAACATAATTGTACTACTATAGGAATTTTTAGATGTAATTCCTTTTACTTTCGACAATATGCCTGCATGATTTTCTTATTGCTGAATGTGAAAATCGAAATGGGTGAATTTTTCATAGTGTTCCATCAGTCTATTTCAACTTAGCCTCCAGCAACCTCCACCCCACCCCTAGTGAATAGGGCACTGCTTAAAGTCTAAATATGCCATACTATATGTGTATAAACAAACACACATATACATATATATATATATATATAGATATATTGTGGGTGTGTGTGTGAGAGCGAGAGAGAGAGAGAAAGAAAATAACACACCTTGTGCAAGCAATAAAGTATGCATATACATAGTTTGTGCAAGGTATCATACACACTTACCTTGTTTAGAGTGTAGAGGTTAGCATAGCAATAGTACACATAGTATGAGAAGGCAGGGTTGAATATATTGGTCCATTGTGCAGGCGTTGGCATGTGTTTTGTAGGACGTCTCTCAGGCTTGCTTTCATCATCCACCAAGTCCAGCCCAACCACCTGTAGCTCGATACAGACAAGTATACATCAGCAATTTGAGCCTACCTGATCAAATATTTGGAAAATGAAGCCTGGGGGAGGGAACACACATGCACAAATCATCCATGACAGAGAAAATAAATGGCAAAAGGAACTATTTCCAAATACATAACGAAAAATAACAGATGTTCTTGTTGCAAGATACAGCAACTCAATGCAGTAATGTGCAGTTCCCTTCCCTGCTCATTCCATGTACTCCGTATATTGTATCATTTTCTTTTTTGCAAAGATGAACGAGTTATTTGTTGTCATTTCTAACTCGTAATTACATTTCTTAGTTGTTGAAAACTGAGAATTGATACAAAGATAGACTGACTGCATATGTTCGAAAGCATGATATAAATGAGGAGAATGTCCAAACTACAACATTGATGAGTGTTAATAATAAACTGGGACTTTCCAAATGGGACGAATAAGAAAAAGGAAAATGTCTTTTCAAATGAGACAGAGAGCAGATACTTAAATATAATGTGTTTATCATATTACAAGGAGACTTGCCTGTTTCAAGAAAACATGCAACTGAGGATGCGATTCTGGATCAACAGTAACCTCAAAAAGTGGAAGGAAGATATTGTCAAGAATGTTCTGGAACGATGTGACAATACCCATTTCCTTGTAAATATTGTACAAACGAGGCAGCTGCAAATAACATAAGATTTCAGTGAGAAGAGACTTCTACGACTATGCTTACGGAAAGAAAAAGAGACATAAATAATTTAAAAAAAAAAGACATAATGAAAGACAAGAGGAAGTAAATCTAAAAGAAAAGTTTCCAATGCCATATGAATCTTCGCTTCCGATTTACAAATTAAAATAATTTAAAAACTCATAGAAGAACCTCTTTTTTTATAAAAGAACCTCTCACTTGTGTTTGGTCAATTAATGTACTCATAGTGATAATAATCTAATTTTTTTGAGCTAGGACGCCGTTAAAATCTAAATTTTCAAAGAGGAGAGTTCAGCAGGACATCAAATTCTTTAGTTCCCATAACCTCCTTAATAATAGCCTTTTCAGTAACCCCTGACCCAAGTGTTAGCAATAACTGTTTCCCTTCCCCACACAACTCAATCAACCTATATAGTTAAACCATAACCTCCTTAATTATAGCCTTTCAGTAACCCCTGACCCAAGTGTTAGCAATAACTGTTTTTCTTCCCCACACAACAGCTCAATCAACCTATATAGAAGTAGTAAACCATTTTCAACCCCCCCCTCCCGACTGCCTATCCAACCATCTTGAACCTTCAACAACTGAACTTTTCAAAAGTCTATCCCACCATAAATCTAACCATGTGTACATGAATCATAACATCAGATAGGGTAATTATGAATCAGATGAATTCTAATCAGTACCTGAATGAGCCAAACAACATTCTCACTGTACAAGTCGTTGTTCACAATCCAACTTGCCAGTTGATCCCACTCACTTTGCTTTCTACCATAAATAGATATCCTGTATTCTGCCATCTGTAGACAAGAAAACAATGAATAAAGGCATGAATGAACCATCAAAATACAGCCCAAAGATAGATGAGGGAATAAACTGTGCTGCGGTGGACAATTCAAAATGCATCAACAGACACTCAAAACATGGAGATGGGTAGAGTGCGTATACAAAATTTCATTTTATATGCTACCTTTTTTTATGCTACCACGGGCGTCACAAATTCCAAATTGTAGTACATATGCAGATAATATGTCCACATACTGTTGTTATTTGAGGGTCAAAATTCAGTTGAGCATGTTGAACAGGACTGGGGGCAACAACTTGGAAGATATTTTTGTATAAAATTTTCAAGAAATACCAACTTGCTACCTCCATCCCAGTCAAAGAGGAGATTATTCCTTTCTAGGCCCATCAAAAGGAAACCTTTTCACTACAAATTAATTTATTAACATTCAACTAAATTTTGCTTGTTCATTTAAACTATTCTCGCCTAGTTTGAATTTAAATCTGGCATCTACCTTTTGAGGAGCAATGTATAAAGTTAGCAGGCTTTCAACACTATGCTAATTTTTTTGTTAATCAAACAGTACTCTTCTATTAGGACGGCGGGGGTACTATTTAATTAGGGCTACAGAAAGAAAAAATGTCGAACTAATTCACCAGTACCATGATTACTTGTCCCTCTCCCAAACATTACCATGAACCATTGAAGGAAATAAGAACAACTTAAATCTCATGCCAAAAAAATGAACCAAACAAAGAGCTTTTACTGATACTGATACCATAATAAAGAAACACCACCCTGACTTACTAACAATGCTACAGAAAATAGATACAAGATGAACAAAAAAGAATGCTTTTATCCAGACATGACCAAAAGTATTTAGAGAAAAGAGAAATTGTTAATGAAGAAGGAAGTAAAGGACTAACTTGATATTTGCTCGATTCAAGGTCTGAAAACACTTGCTTTGTCACCTCCGCGAGGAAACGACCTGTCAAACCATAAGCAAATGGTTAGCACTCATTATTGAGATACCATTGGCAATGCAGCTCCAAAACTAGTTGAAATGAGCTGAGCTAAAAGAATAATATATTGGAACTGTTACATTACAACTTTACAAAGTCTATCCACCAGTCTAAAAATGGAATAGCTATGATTTATGATACAAAAACACCAACCAAGAATATTATACAACATAATATCCTTTCTCAGAGATTGCAAACGTTAAACAGGAGGTACCCTGGATGAGATTATCTTGCTTCAAGAAAATCTCTCTGAGCCTACTTTGACCACATGGATTGTACTTTAGATTGAATTTGTCAAAACGGTGAAAAGTGCTTTTGTCAGCATGAACATCCAAAAGGTCAACATTCAGGTCATACCTGTTCAGAAAATGGATAACATAGTGAAAATAAGTTATAAGAGAAAATAATAATGATAAAAGGTGAATGATGCAACTGGAAAAAGACAAATCATTATGTTATGGTGAAAAAATCTTAAAGAAGATTTCATTACCCAGTCAAATCCAAGCTCTCAAAAACTTCTCTTAACGTCAAATATGTTCCATCACGAAATATTACAACCTGGAAAACATTCGAAATAGATAAGTATTTGCAATTCAATATTCAGCACATATCAAGGGAGAGGACTGTTCATATGCTCCGATAGAACTCATGGTAGACTAAAAATTCAAAACAATATGCGGACAAATATGAACTGTCACCTCATCAGGCTCTTTCCTCAACTTTGACTTTATGAACCGTAGAAGATGTTTCTGGTTCATGCATGCAGAATGATGAACATGAGTGTCCACTTTCCTGACGTTATAGAAGTCGCGATGAGGAGCACTTTTCTGTGCTAGAAATTCTCGGTCCGCATTAAGCATCAAATGAAGATTGAATTTCTGGCATCGTGTTAAAACAAGTATCATGTCAAATCTGATCAATATGATTATATATTCATAATGAATATAAATTTATATCAAAAAAGTGAGAGCTTCTACTTGCTCTAGAAGAACTAGCCGATGATAACATAATGTCCGGATATTTCCAGCTGCGATGACTTTTAGGATGTAATGCAAGTCAGTAAAAAAGGTTGTAGCGTCAACAACAGGAAAAAGCTTCTCTTTTGCTGTGGAAAAAAGGAAGCCGGAATAATTAACCCAATCGATGAATAGTAAGTTCCTGAATAACATTAAATGTGAAAGCTCGGAGTGAAATCATGGTAACTTACAATCTTTATTAGCATAAACATGAACAACTCCATCTTCCATCTGAAAATAATGCTGCGAAAACAAAACAAGCGAACATATCATGAATCAGGAAACTAAAAATGGAGAACTAACTGATAATTACATGTTCCAGTCAAAAGGGAATTTAAGGTTATACTTACATCAGATTTATTAACAGGAGTATAATCAAAGGGGTTTAGGTTAGGCTTCGGCGTACAAGGATCAGATATAACTTCTTTATCCCATGGAGCAACAGCTTCCCTAAACAGGTAATTGTCTCGCATTTCAAGGCAAACTTGCAAAGTCCGATACACCTCTGCTTCATCAACCGATGGAGTCTCTACAATAATCAATACCATAAAAGAATTCAGCATGAAAAACGGAACCATGAAACAATCATATAACCTTCTCTCTAACTGCTAAATATAGAAGAAATGATCTCCTATCGTCTCACGTTTGGGCTGCAAGCAACAGCCTTGATGTTGGCCAAATTTACACTAAGTGGTTCCAAAGCAGAAATGTTCTTCATGTGAATTCAAAGCATAGATGCATACAGTACCTAGTAACCAGTCTGAGTGTCAAAAGTATGATATACAGAACAGAGACATATCTCTTCAGAAACATCGACAACTAGATGCCACATCATATCAAGGACGAAACTTAATATTTCTTGCTAACAAAACCCAAAAAGGTGCAATCCGCAACCCTTGAGTCTCTTCCATTAAATAATTGATCACCGAGGATGCTTTTTTACTTGACTCTAGCAGGCTTATTAATATTGACCAGGTTCCTAACTAGAAAGCTTATTGATCTATGTTGTAAGCGGGTTCTAGCAACATGAAAAAACAATAACAAAACTAAGCTTACTAGCCAAACCCATGCCTGAGAATGGGACACCTATGGTCATTAATAGGAAATGCAAAATCAGTTTATTCACAACTATAATACTATCACCAATCCATACGAGTAGTTTCTTGCTGTCTTTCTTGGTAAAACTAATCCAACTTCAACCAAAGATACATATACATTCACTTTAAATTTAGCAAGTTGAATCTTTGAGCAGAACAGAGAGTACTAACTAGAAGTTAGCTGAATTCATGAATCCGGTAATTTAGGTATTATGTGATCAGATTCAGCACAATTGTGTGTATAACAAACTGCACTAAACAAGGTATTAATTAAACAAACATTTAACCAGGCAAAATAAGAAGCATAATTACATATATAAGGGGGTACGAAGTGGATACCAGATGGTGATATTTTTAGTCGTACAAAAGTTTCATGCTCTGGCTCTTTCCTCAGGATATCAGCAGCTACAGGGTCGGGCTGAACACCATGCAGATCACCAGATACGCTATGGGATCGAATCATACTAGATGGAGCTAGAGGCAATTGCTCCCCATTGGCATTTACATGGTCTGGTAAATTCAGGATTTCTGTCCCCTGTTCAGTAAAGATTTAAGAACTTGTGCAAAAATTTAGAATTGCTGGAACAAGTATTAGAACATGAGCTACATTACATAAAACACAAATGTATAGAGTTTCCTATAACATTCCTCCCACCCCAACCCACCCACTGACCAAACACACTCACACACTTTTAAGTCTCCCTAAACAAGGTTACAGTTCTCAAACCCAGGTTACATCTGGAGCTATTCCTCCACCTCTAACAGAAGTATCAGTTGTGTGTGACGATATGTGTCTGTGTGGGTTTTGGGGAGGGAGAGGGGGAAAACAGTAACTAAAAGAACTTACGGCATTCCCATTGGTATGAAGATATGCACTGTCCAGTTTACTACTGTCTGTCATATCACCTTCCTCATCTGACCCTTCTACACTTTCAAAAGCACTGGCACTAGCTGCAGGAGACTTCGGAGTAGTGGGTCTTTTTAGATGCCCAGCTCTAAAACCAGAAGCTTTCCCTGAAACAGAAATACCTCAGACTATGGCCAACAGTAAATACATGAAATTCGAACAATGTTACATGTGACATATCAAAAGACTGGAAAATACATGCCTCACATGTAGTACGGTGTATGAGCATGGAGTTGTTATATGACACAGTAGATGGATGGAATAGCATAGTGGCTTGACTGAAAATGGGAGTTTGAAACAGAGCACATAATTCTCCAGCTAGAAAGCTTTTGAATAGTTTACAAGCTATAATTTCACTTATCTAGAATCAACGAGCCACTTGGGAAGCATACACAATTTATCAACTGCTCCTTGCTAATGAGGATTCCACCCGTACATACATTTTGCTCTCACAGATAATACAACTTATTAAGACAAAATAATCATCTCCTTAACACAATTGTGTGTATTCAATCTTCAAATTAAAGCAGATTTCCAGTATATACAATTATGCTTCTGAATTTTTAACATTAATCCTAAATTACTCAAGTAAAAGCTGGCGCCTGATGATAATATATGTAATAACCTAGTTAATCAATCATTGTCGTGAATCCGTACCTTCCGGAAGTGTTTGGAGTTTCGGCAACCCCGGTGGGATGCCGTCAACGTGAACAGGACCGTTCCTTCTCTCCTCTCCATCAACTCCACCGCCGCCGGAAATCGCCGTAACATCAGGCAACGACGCCGACGCGCGGCGGTAGTAGCCATTCCCTTTCCTCCTTCCATTACCTCGCCTCTGCTTTTCAGCGTACTTCTTATAATGCTGCTGAGGCGACGAGCCGTCCTCGGCACCGGCGTCTTCTCTCTCTCGTTCTCTCTCCATCGTTTTGGCGAATTCCAGCAACTGATTTAGGGTTTTGCGGTGCATATAGTAGGCGGAGACGGCTACAAATGAAGCTCCTACTAGTGCCGCCATCGCTAGATGTAGAGAATACGTATCCATGGCTGAATACTGATACTATTCCTCTCTCTCTCTAGAAGTTTCTCGCTCTATATATGTGTATAGATATATACGTATAGGTTGTTTGAATGTGCTGCGGAGGTGTTTGCTAGAGTTGAGAAAACCCTACGGAGGAGAGAGCGAAGGGAGAGTGTTATATTAGGGGAAAATGTGGGAGGAGGTCGACTATTTATACGGGGAGGGGTGGAAGAGGGAGAGAATATTTTTTAGCTTATGCGTTTTGCACCCTCACCTTTTTATTTCTCTCTCTAACCACTTTCTCTCTCTAGCATTTGGTGGTGGTGTGGAGTGGTGCAGGGATGTCCAAATTAGATTCCGGACCCGATTTCGGTTTGGAATCGTCGGTTTTGGTTTGGCAAAAGGGTGAATCGTAATCGGTCTTTGCTTATCCCGGATTCGGTTTTGGTTCCGATCCGATTCCGGTCAATAATGAATAAAGAAGCTAAAAATTATTGAAAAACAAGGAATTTTCGGTCTGGTTTCGGTCCAGTTCACCATTTATGTGAATCTTAACCGGCCCTTATCCAAAACGGTTCCGGTTATTTCGATTCCGGTTTTCGTAACGGTTTATGGCGGTTCCGGGCTTTTCCAATCCGATTTCGGTCCGATTTTTCAATTCCGGTCCGATTTGACCATCCCTAGAGTGGTGTGGTGTGGTGAACGGACATACTCTAATTGTCCGGCTTTCGGTTAATGCCCTTTAATTTTATTCTTACGTCTCGATGTCCAAATTTTTATTTTGATTTTTTTTAAATGTAAATTTTACTCCCTCCGTCCCAAATCAAGGGTCTTAGGGGAATATTTCACGATTTTTAAGAAAATTTTACAAAAATGAATAAAAAATTGAAAGTGTGTAGAAGATTAGAGGAGAGAGAATGTAAAAATTAAAAATATTTAATAGGAGAGAGAATGAGTGGGAGAAATAGTAAGTTAATGAATGATTTTTTTTGTAGGAGAGAGAATGAGAGGGATGAATAGTAAGTTAATGATTGGTTTTTTTGTAAATATATTAAAATTATAAGGGTATAATGAATACTCCCTCCGTCCAATAGAACTTTACTCTTTACTGTTGAGAACGGAAAATAAGGAATAATGTTATTAAAGTAGGTGTTGTGAGTGGAAGGAGAGAGAATGAGTGGAGAGAATAGTAAATTTGAAAAGTGTTGTGAGTATGACAAGTGGATCCCATGAATAAAGAAGTATTAAAAAAAAATTCCTTTTTAGGAAAGTGAGACTTTAAAGTGGGTCGCCCAAAATAGTAAAAGGGGTAATGTTTTATGGGACGGAGGGGGTAGTTTTTTTGTAAATATATAAACATTATGAGGATATAAATGTCTGAAACACCGTTCACATATTTTCATTTATGAAATGGGACTCTTGATCTGGGACGAAACAAAAGAAAAAGTAGGACTCTTGATCTGGGATGGAGGGAGTAATAGTTAAGATGTGTTTCATCCGTCTCATTTGAAGGTTTTATCATTTGAGTTGGGCATAACAATTAAAAAAATGAAAAAATGATATGTTATGAGTGTAGATATTTGGGTAAAAATAGAAAGTGTAATAAGTGAGTAATTTATACTATATTAAAAGCAAGAAAGTGTCCAAAATGAAAATTTGACGCTTAAAAACGTCAACATCAATGGGTTAAATCTGGAAATTCAAAACAGCGTCGTTTAGTGGCCAAAACCACCTCTGTCAAGGCATTTTTGCCATTTACACCCATGGCAAAATTGAAAATGTGAGAAGCGGACAGAGGATGTGGCAGACGAGGATTGGCCGGAAATGGAGAGCGAACTACACGCTGTAGTCAGGCAACTTTTCCTTTTTTTTTTTTTGACACTTGACACCCTTCGATTGGTTGGTTGACTTTCCGAATTTTTTTTCCATCCGATTTCTTTAACCTCAAATATTTTATAGTAAATTAATTTTTTTTATTTTTTTCACCGAAATTCATAAATTTTTTTCCTCTATAAATAGAGACTACTTTCATTTGATTCGTACACAGAAAAAAATTCTATTTTTCTAATATAAATCAAATATTTTATAATAAATTAATTATTTTTTTTTCACCAAAATTCATAATTTTTTTTCTCTACAAATAGAGACTATTTTCATTTGATTCGGACACAAAAATTTTTTTCTCTTTTTTGAATATAAATCAAATATTTATAATAAATTAATTTTTTTTCACCAAAATTCTTAAAATATTTTACTCTACAACTAGAGATTACTTTCATTTGATTCGGACACGAAAAAAAATCATCTTCTTTGAAGTGCATGTTAATATTCTAAAAAATAAATATAGTATGAATAGGTATTTTGAAAGAGGGAGAGGAAGAAGTGGGGAATTTTTTCTCAAATAATACATTTTTAAAATTTTATTTACCAAAATGACTTACTGTTCAAACTTTTTCCCAAAATGTCCCATTTTTTGAAAACTCGCTACACCGTGTAGCGAGTTTATAATTTTTCAATTAAAATCGCTACACGGTGTAGCGATTTTAAATTTGCTAAATTTTATTTAATATTTATGCTTAAAAAGAAAAAAAAAACAAACCAAATTTGAAATCGCTGCAGGGTGTAGCGATTTCAAATTAGCACAAATCTAAGGGTGTAGCGATTTCAAATTAGCACAAATCTAAGCCAAACAAACGAAGTATACCACCACTTAGTTACGTACTCTATATAATAATATAATAATAAGTACTTCCTCCAGCTCTAAATTACAAAATAATAATATAAAAATTATATATTAATAAAGAAAATTAAATAGAAATATTATTTTTTTCATCTCAAATAAATATTTTAAAAAATGTATTTCTATAAAAAAAATATTTTTTATTTCAAAAATAAATATTACTTTCGACTCAAAATGAATAACCAAAAAATAATACTACATTTTTTGTCCAAATAAATGAGCATTACTTCCTTCGTCTCAATGAATATTTTGTAAAATAATACTCTTCATTTGCCTCAAAAATTAATATCATATTTTGAGACGAAGACACTAACATTACAAACATTAATTTTAGAGGCTAATGAAGTAGTATTAATTTTTAAAATATTCATTGAGATGAAGGAAGTAATGCTCATTTTTTTTGGATAAAAAATGTAGTATTATTTTTTAGTTATTCATTTTGAGTCGAAAGTAATACTCCCTCCGTCCCAACAATTACTTCCACTTTTTTAAAAATCACGCAAATTAAGAAAGTGGGAGGGAAGTAAAGATGTTGTGAGTGTAATTTGAAAATAGGAGAGAGAATGAGTGGAGGGAATAGTAAATTATAATAGTGTTGTGAGTATTAAAATAATGAGGAGAGAGAATGAGTGGAGGAAATAGTAAAGATTCATTTGCCAAAAAAGGAAAGTGGAAGCTATTAGCGGGACACCCAAAATGGCAAAAAGGGAAGCTCTTATTGGGACGGAGGGAGTATTTATTTTTGAAATGAAAAATATTTTTTTTATAGAAGTACATTTTTTAAAATATTTATTTGAGATGAAAAAAATAATATTTCTATTTAATTTTCTTTATTAATATATAATTTTTATATTATTATTTTGTAATTTAGAGTCGGAGGAAGTAGTTATTACTATTATATAGAGTGTACGTATTAGTATTACTAGTATTACGTAAGTGGTGGTGGACTTTGTTTGTTTAGCTTAGTTTTGTGCAAAACTAATTTGAAATCGCTTTACCCTGTAGCGATTTCAAATTTGGTTTTTTTTTTTTAAGTATAAATATTAAATAAAATTTAGCAAATTTAAAATCGCTACACCGTGTAGCGATTTTAATTAAAAAATTATAAACTCGCTACACGGTGTAGCGAGTTTTCAAAAAATGGGACATTTTGGGAAAAAGTTTGAACAGTAAGTCATTTTGGTAAATAAAATTTTAAAAATGTATTATTTGAGAAAAAATTCAAGAAGTGGGTTGGGTTTGATGAGGGAGTGTAATGTTTGGGGAAATTTTTTCATTTAACACAGTGTTAGTTTTTTTTTGGATTTTGATTTTTTTTCTCAAAATTAAATAAGTTAAATTGAAAATGAATATTATAATTATGTTCATGATGAGTTAATGTAAACAAATATGATATTTATTTATTATTACTATTGTTCATATACTAATAAATGATATTTATTTATTTATTTACAAAATTAATTATTTGATTCTTACATTGATGAAATGATGTTTTTCTGAATTATGACATACATATATAGAGTTGAAATTAAATATCTATACATATATTGAGTTTCAATCATTTAAAATAAAAAATATATTTATTTATTTATTTAAGTCGCTATTAGATTTATACGTAATATATTTTTCTTTTCAAGTGATTAAGATAATTATGTATGTATAATTGATTAAGTGTGGAATAGATATGAAATATTTTAGGGGTGGAATTAGATTACTCTGTACATAGATTAAGAAGATAAAGTCTATTAGGTGATTTTTTTCCTGTAATTGATTGTAATAATCTTTGTCGTAAGTTAAAAAATAGACCTACTATTATTGTTTGAGTTGAGATTTCGATGTTTGTGGAGTGTCGTCTATTATGTTATTGTGAATGCAAATGTTTTATCGTTTGATAAGAAAAATTGTTAACAAAATGTGAATATAATTTTGAAGTAATAAATAGGTGAATGGGGGTGGGGGTATGAGAGGGGGAGAGATGTGAAGTTTATAATTTATTACTTTCACCTTTTTTTTATTAACATCTCTCCATATATAGAGTTGCAATCATTTAAAAGAAAATTTTATTTATGTAATTATTTAAGTCATTATTAGATTTATCCATAATTTATTTCCCAACATAGGGATAAAGTTGTAATACTTTAAATATGTTACAAAGAAATTAAAAGTTTTAATTTACGAATTAAAAATTGGTCTTTACTGGGGACGGGAAAATTGTGATTTTGGGTTGTCTAAAAAAAAAGGGTTCTCTTTTCCGTTTATTATTTATAAACTAATGCTCATTGGTTTAATATATACTCCCTCCGTCCCATTAATAACTTCACCTTTTACTCAAAAATGGCGTCCCGTTAGAAGCTTCACCTTTCCTTTTTTGACAAAGAATCTTTACTATTTTCTCCACTCATTCTCTCTCCTATTTAACTATTACACTCACAACACTTTTCAAATTTACTATTTTCTCCACTTATTCAATTCTAGCTAGCAGGAGGGATTGAACTCAAGACCTCTAAGACAAAAAGACTTAAACCACCTACTCAAGATATTGTTTGGACCCAAGTCCTTTAGCAAATAAGAAATACTTTTGTGTATTGATACGGATGGATTAAATATTTCTAGGGGCAATTACCAAATCATTCCTCACCCTAACAAAAAATATCCGATAAATTGTTATATAGAAATGATTCTTAATTTTTTTAAATGGAGTTAGTTATAGAAAGTGTGTATGTTATATAGTATGTTAGTGACATTCATGTATGTAATCTCATCTTTTAGTGGTGAAGATGATATTTGGTTAGGGGAAATTGTTTACATAATCGTATTTGCTGTTGTTTTCTTTGTTATTTATTTTCCTATATTTACATTAAATATCACTATTTCATAGTATATATTTTTAATTTTAATTGATATTTGATTATACATATTATTGTACTAATTTTGATTTAAGGTAAATTATGTTATTTTCGTGCATCGCACGAATGTACTGCTAGTTGTTGTAAATATAACAAGTGAGTGTATTTTTATTTTAGAAAAGATAAACCTTTAAATGGGGTATTAATTCCAAAAGGCTCATCCTACCAAATCAATAAAACATATAAAACCATCAGATATTTTATATTTTATATAAAATGTTTATCCAGATCAATATTTCAAATAAACATCTATGCTCCCTCTCATTCAAACACACACTCTCTATCTCAACCTCAACCCTTGCTCTCTCTGTCTCTACCACCGGCGGCTTTTCACCGCCGGCGAACTAGAGCCTTTCACACCACCGACGACCTGGCTCCATTCTCTGACCAGTTCCAACACCATTTCTCTGATTTATCATCTTCTCTCTTTCTAACTAACACGCTCTCTCTCTCTCTCTCTCTCTCTACAACTTATCTAACTGGCTCCGGTCATCTTCTCATGCCACTCTTCAAACTCTGATTATTGTCTCACAGACGTCTCTACATTACCAACGTCCTTCCCTCTCCTTATCTATGTCTTTTCCCATTCAAATTTGTACTCTAGTCCAGATCCATACATCTCCGTCGATGACGCTCCCTTTGAATCATCTCAGGATACATCATTGCTCTTTTCTCAATTTTTTGGAGACAATAATTCCCGATATGTACATCAGTTTGTGGCCGATATAGGTTGTGTCCTTTAATGCCCAATGCATACACATCAGTTGGTGAGGAGTTGGCACATGCTATACTAACATTTGCAAGTAGGGCTGTTACACGAACCGAGCCGGCTCGAGCTCGGCTCGGGCTCGGGTCGAAAAAAGCTCGAGTTCGAGTGGGCTCGAGGTAAACTCGAGCTCGAGCTCGAACCGATTTTCAAGTTCGTCATTTTTTCGAGCCGGCTCGTGTTCGGCTCGTATGTTCGACGAGCTCTGTTCGAGATCGACTCGTTTGAGCTCGACTCGGGCTCGGCTCGTTAAAAGCTCGAATAAATTTTAGTATATATATATATATAAGTCGAAGCTCGAGCTCGGCTCGTTAAAAGCTCGTTTGATTTCAGATTTTTTTTCAAAAAATAAGTCGAAGCTCGAGCTCGGCTCGTTAAAAACTCGTTTGATTTCAGATTTTTTTCAAAAAATAAGTCGAAGCTCGAGCTCGGCTCGTTAAAAGCTCGTTTGATTTCAGATTTTTTTCAAAAAATAAGTCGAAGCTCGAGCTCGGCTCGTTAAAACTCGAGTTCGAGCAGCTCGCGAAAAGCTCGCGAGCCAGCTCGCGAAAAGCTCGAAACTTGATTCGAGCCGAGCTCGAACATGCATTCTGGGCTCGAGCTCGAGCTCGAGAAAAGCTCGAGCTCGATATTTTTTATTCGAGCTCGAGCTCGAAACTTCAAAGCTCGGCTCGGCTCGGCTCGTTTACAGCCCTATTTGCAAGTATATGTATGTATTTGTATGTGGCTCATTAGATTTTTTAATTTTTGGTAATGATATGAAATTTTGTGAAAAGCATTTGTGAATATATCAATTGTTTTGTTGTAAATTTCATTTTTATGACATTTTGTGATAAAACAATTGCCTTTTATATTTTCATTTTTTAAAAAAAAAATTGGTCTTATTATAATGAGAAAATGACTCTTATACTTTTGTTATAAAATTTTATTTAGTCTTATACTTAAACTAAAAGAGTCAGTTTTAATAAAATATCATAATTTTTTTTATTTATATTCTTAAAAACTGAGAAAAAAAGTGAAAAATGACTCTTATACTTTTAATATAAAATTTTATTTTGTCTTATACTTAAAGAGGCATTTACAAAAAACTACTTTAGAAAGATGGAAATCACAAAAAAAAAAAAAAAAACACATAAGTTCGAAATTACAAAAAAAAAAAAAAATTAGTTTTTTATTTTATCAGTTTTGGTCAAACAACTGATAATTTCAGTTATCACTTGTTTACAACTGATAACTGAAATTATCAGTTATTTGAAGCACAAATTACTCTTCAAACAAGTGATAATTTCAGTTATCAGTTGTTTAAACAATTGATAACTGAATTATCAGTTGTTTGATCAAAACTGATAAAAAAAACAAAAAAAAAAGTTTTTTGTAAAAAAAAGAAAAAAAAGTAGTTTTTTGTAATTTCCCATCTTAAATATTTTTTTTTTGTAAATGCCATCTTTTTGAGTGAGTTTTTTTTTTTTGTAATAAACCCATACTTAAGAGTATAAAAGTTATTCTTATTAAAATTTTAGGATTTTTCTTATTTATTTTCTAAAAAACTGAGAAAATGTTAAAAAAATGTCTTTTATACTTTTTGTATGAGAGACAAACTAGTCTTCTACGTAAGGTATAATAGGTGAAAATTTTATTTGGGATATTTAAAATTTGCTGATCTTATATGAAATATTGATCGGGTTGAAGGGCCTTAGGGTCAAAAGCCCTTAAATTGGCACATACTTGAAAAATAAGTTAATCTTCAAATATGAGACGAAAATTTTGGTTCAAGCTTTTCACGAATTTTTTCTCAAATAATACATTTTTTAAATTTTATTTACCAAAGTGACTTACTGTTCAAACTTTTTTCCAAAATGTCTCACTTTTTTGAAACTCGCTACACCGTGTAGCAAGTTTCTAATTTTTCCAATTAAAATCACTACACGGTGTAGCAATTTTAAATTTGCTAAATTTTATTTAATATTTATGCTTAAAAAAAAACTAAATTTGAAATTGCTACAGGGTGTAGCGATTTCAACCCTGTAGCGATTTCAAATTTAAACCAAACAAACAAAGTCCACCTTGTACGTACGTACTAATAGTACTAATAATAAGTATTATTTTGTAATTTAAAGTGGGAGGAAGTACTTATTATTAGTACTATTAGTAAGTACATACATACAAGGTGGACTTTATTTTGGAAAAATTATAAACTCGCTATACGGTGTAGCGAGTTTCAAAAAAGTGGGACATTTTGGGAAAAAGTTTAAACAGTAAGTCACTTTGGTAAATAAAATTTTAAAAATGTATTATTTGAGAAAAGATTCAGCTTTTCACTATTAGCTAAAAGATTCTTCGGCTCGTATATAAAAATTATTAGCTACTTTTAAATTTTTAATTTTCAATATATCTTAAATAGTGAAAAAATTGATAAATTTTTGAAAACAAAGTTTTTTGCAAAAATATAATTTATGTTGAAAAAAATAAAAATTCAAAAAAAGGGTTATTAATTGTGGGACGAAGAGAGTAGTTTGATTCACATTACATTTGTACAATTATTTTTGTAACAAAATAAATTGTACAAATGTATGAGGGCAAAATGAGAAAGAGACAAATGTATGAGAGCAAAATGGAAAATTCGCCGCTTGACACTATTTATAGTACTGTAGCAACATCTTCCCTCATTTATACTATAGAATAGATAGAGAATGTATTTGCTACAGTTGTTTGAACAGTTTCACGCGTTGAATTTTTCATTTTGCCCTCATACATTTGTCCCTTTCCCATTTTGTCCTTCAAAAAAAAATTTAAATTAAAAAAAAAATTAAAAAAAAAAAAAAATCCGTGTCCTTGAACACGTGCATGTACTATACTAGTTGTTATATAAAATCGGGTAAAATAACTTCTCTTTAGCGAGTGTGTGTGGAAGGATACCAAATTCCTTGTCAATTGTCGGTTAGGTTTTTTTTTTTTTTTACGAATGCAATTGTCATTAATTAAATCTTATGATAATATGAGTTTAGTTGTATAATTAACATAACATATAGTATTTTATTACATCATATAATAACATCAATTCGACTACACATTTTCCACGTTTGCGATACAAGGGCTAATACATTATTTATTGTAATGTCAATTTTAATAATTCGTACAGTTCAAATTATTTATTGCAAATAATATAATACTCAATGTCCCAAAGTCTTATTTTTAATTTAGAGTTGTTTAAAAATAAATGTATTAAATTTTGAAAATAATTTTAGTACAATTTTTTTATTATACTAATAATATGTAAACAAGTAATATTAAAGTTCTTGACAAGTTAAAAATAAAATATTTATTATAAAAAATTATTATAGAAAGGATGAGTAAATAGAAAGGTGGTATCATCCATGAGGGTGTACCTTCACCTATAAATTACTAGTAAAAGCCCGTGTCTTTACCTATAAATCTATATACTATATGAAAGCAGAAGAATTTCCAGGCTTCACACAGCGCCACGTGGCATTATGACGTGGAAAGCCACGTGGCAATTCTCAATTGGTCATCCTTTAATTCTTCCAATGCCTAAAAATAAAAAAAATAAAAGCCTAATTCCTTTGATTTCGGATAACTTAATCTATCAATTTAAAATTCAAATCATTTTCCAAATAAACTCCTAATAAAAAGTTTATTTTAGGAATTATTTATTTGGAAAAACTCCAAAAATATTATTCAGTTTAAAATTACCTTTTATAACTGAATCAATCAATTTAAAATTCAAACCATTTTGAATCACCTAATCTAAAGATTTGATCGGATTTTTAAAATTTGAAATTTTTTCATACAATCCCCGAAAATAAGAAATATAGAATTGATTTTCCAAAAATTTGATTTTTAAATGGTAAGCCATTATTTCATGTAATCAACGAAAATTAAAAATAAAATAAAAATAAAAGCCTAATTCCTACCATTTAGGATAATTCAATTTTTTATCTTAATTGATTATCTTTATTTTAATAGATAATAGATAATTCAACATATTTTTAAAGTGTTAATTTTAAATTCAAAATTAAGGATCATTATAATCCGAAAATTATAAATACATTTTCCAAATTAAGGATCATTATAGTCCCAAAATTCAAACCTAAAATTAAAAAAACAAAAAAAATTCAAAGCTCAATTTCTTTGATTTCGGATAACTTAATCAATCAATTTAAAATTCAAACCATTTTCCAAATAAACTCCTAAAAAAAAGTTTATTTTAGGAATTATTTACTTGAAAAAACTCCAAAAATATTATTCAGTTATAAACCTAACATTATAAATACATGTTTTCAGTTTCCATGAAAATTATAAATTTAAACCTAGAGTGAATTACGAAGGAAATACATATTTTCAGTTTCCGCCAGTTTTTTTTGAATACTCAGTTTTTCGGATAATTCCATAAATTTTGAAAAAGTAAATTTGATATTCAAAATTTGAATTTTTAGTTATAAACATTGTTAATTTTAGGAATGAATTAAATTAATCCCAAATTAAATAATCAGTTAATTCCTGAAATTAAGCAAATTAAAGCCTAATTCCTTTGATTTCGGATAATTCCATAAATTTTGAAAAAAGTAAATTTGATATTCAAAATTTGAATTTTTAGTTATAAACATTGTTAATTTTAGGAATGAATTAAATAATCATTTTAGGAATGAAGACTATATACGTGGATTTCAATTTAGGTTTTTCCGTTCGACTTTATAAATGAACCCTAGCAAACTAACTTTAACTCTTTTTGTTCTTGATACTTCAAATAATTTAAGATTGACACACTGGTAATTGTTTCTTGATTTTTAAGGTCGGAAGAAAACCTTTTCTTTGTGTACTTGGGGTGCCAAATCATATGACATACGCAGATTTTTGTCAGTTTTGTGGTTCATTCATTCAACATATCTTGGAAATGCGTACTGTCAGGTTTGAGTTTTAAAACATTAACTGATTGAATTTGAGTTACTCTACTGGTTTTTCAATTTCGTGTTATGTTGCATTTTAGGAATGATGGAATGGAGGATCAGTATATCATTTTGATAAGGTTTAATGATCAAAACTCAGCAGATGCTTTTCACCAGCATTTTAATGGAAGGCGTTTTTCATCTCTTGAGGTTTGTTTCTTCCCATATGATCATGATTCATATATGCTAAACAAGTAATATAGGTCTAATGTAATTTTGTCTGCTGTCATTGGTTACTTGCCTACAGGTAGATTCATATCGTGTGTTATTCACTATGGATGTACAATATACAAGTTCAGTTGAACGTGCACATGCTTCCCCTGCAAGCTCCACAGAGCAGGCCTCGTGTCCGGTTTGCCTCGGTATTTATCTTTTGATTATGGAAATTTACACATGTACCTTTTCTTCTACTATGATGATGGAAGCCACATTATTTTGATACTGTCGTAGAATTGATACATGTATAGTATACATGTGGATACTGGGATGACAGTATCCAATACTGTTGCTAAGATGTGTGCGAAATACCAGCAGAGTAGGATGTTTTCATCTGACTTGCAAGAATATAATTTAAGCTCTTAATTAATTTTCTTTGGACAAGTGCCATTCAAGTTCATGCAATTAATCTAAGAGTATGAGATAATCGAATAACCAACAAACCACAAATTTAAGGATATATGAATATAATGCCAGAATGATTGAGGGTAATCATTTTTTCCCAAATGCATTAACTTGGCATCAAGCATTCCATTAAAATTCAGACCATCTTTGCAATGAGGTACTACTCCACAGCAATACCCAAAGTTAATTGCATCTACTGCCATCAAACCATGAGCTGTGTAGAGGTACTTAATCTACTGAACCACAAGTCTGACCCCACGACCTAAAATCTGGTCTGAATCCCACATGCTTTCAGTTAGTCCGAACCAACCATCAACTCAATGATGATGTTTGTTGAAGTAGCGGTCCAAGATACAATTTGAGCATTTAGTTAATGGGGATGAAACAATTAGGCATCTCTATCAGATAGAATATCAGTGCTGCACTTATTTGAAGTTAACCTAAGTTGCATGTACATGAATCTTGGAGAGCTCCTGAATTAAATAATGACATTATGTCAGGCACAATATGATTACTAGACGCAATCACAATGCCCCTGGTTTACCCTTGTCTTTTAGGTGAATGGATTTGCTTATCAGTTATAAAAGCTATTTTGTCTTGAGATACCAGCTGATACACTGAGTGCAATATGTGTCCAAATTTAATATTGTTCTCTATATTTTTTTAGAGAGATTGGATCAAGATACCAGCGGGATTCTCACAACTATCTGCAATCATTCATTCCATTGTTCATGCATATCTAAATGGACCGATTCTTCTTGTCCAGTAAGTACTTTTCTGGTTCCTACTTTTGCACGTCTGCTATTTGATGATAGGCAACCAATATAGTTCACCATAGGGAATATAATTCATACTCAAAGTAGCAGTGGGAACTTCAGATTTCCTTTATTATTGGAATACAGGCACAAGACTGTGCACAGAAACGATGCTGTAAAATAGCTTCACAACAACATTTTATTCGCATCCAGATCCTCGATAGTCTCCTTGGTAACTGGAAACTGCATTATTTTGACATTACTATGATATTATTTAGATACAGAAATGATGCTATTGAACACACCGCCCACTAGGCCAGGATCTCTACGACTTTCTCAGACGCCCATGTCTGTATGATCATCAAAACAGAAAGATGGCAATGGTTTTGTTGCTTCCAGAAGATCCTTAATCGGAATCTCAGGTTTAGACCTCTCCAAGGGGCCAACCTTGCTATACATTTGTGGATTCTCACATCGAGCCTGGAAAATAGAAAAAGGCGAATTAGAAAGAGGAGAACTCTTTCTTTTCTTTTTTCTTGAGTTTATGCAATTTTTTTTTACACAAGGTCGCTTACTTGATCGACGTGCATTTTCTTCACAAATGTTTTGAATAAGTTGAAATTGTTCTCCTGCAATAATGTATCTGTTAAACGGAGATAAGTCAGGGCAGCCATCTTCAGCTTTGGTGGGTAATCTGTGCTGACACCATTTGGCCTCAAATTAAGAAGGATCTGATTGTAAGCTTCACAATCATATCTCTCGAAGACTCGGAGAGCAATTTAGTTCAACATATTTTAAAGGATCTCCAAGAGTTGCTTCTAATTAAGAAGGATCTAATTGTACTACCTCTATCCCAATAAGAATGACCAAGAAAAATTTAAATTTGCTTTTAATTCAAATAATGACAGTTACCACGTTGTTGAGCAAGAACAAATAATGATAATTTTTTTTTAATTTTTTATCATTAAATTTGGAACGGAGGAAGTAATACATAGTTATAAAATGAGTTTATTTTTGGAATGATTTAAACTAAACAAAAATTATAGAATCAGTTACTTTAAAATTCAAACGATTTTCCAAATCTCAACATATCTAAACAAACCAATTTTAAAATTCAAATGATTTTCCAATTAATGAAGAGAAAATTGACAGATTTTCCAATTAAAAAAAATACGAAAATTTGTTTTTAAATGGTCAGCAATTATTTCCTGCTATCATCGACAATTAAAAAAAAAAATCCTAATTCCTACAATTTCTGATAATTCAATAATTTTTGAAAAAGTAAATTTGAATTTCAAAAATTTAATTTTTAGTTATAAAATGAGTTTATTTTAGGAATGATTTAAACTAAACAAAAATTATAGAATCAGTTAATTTAAAATTCAAACGATTTTCCAAATAAACTTCTAACAAAACGTTTATTTTAGGAATGATTTACTTGAATTAACATAACAAAAATTGAATTTATTTTAGGAATGATTTAAACTAAACAAAAATTGAATCAAGTAATCAAACGATTTTCCAAATAAACTCCTAACAAAATTCGATTTTCCAAAAATTGAATTTTAAATGGTCAGCCATTATTTCATGCAATCACCGAAAATAAAAAATAAAATAAAAATAAAAGCCTAATTCCTACTATTTCGGATAATTCAATTTTCTCTAAATTGATTAGCTTTATTTTAATAGATAATGGATAATTCAACATATTTTGAAAGTGTAAATTTCAAATTCAAAATTCTGTCTCATTATATTCCGAAAATTAACTTTGATTACTATAAAAGATCAGCTTCCGCAAGTTTTTCTTTAATATTCAGTTTTTCGTTTCAACTCATCATGAAAGCTTCAATTTTCGCACTTACATATCTCCATCTGTTTGTTCTTCTCACACGCGACAGGTCCTTCACAAGAGCCAGAAAATCAGAGCCATCAATTCCATTGTTCACTGTGAGAGAATCCGTCGTGAAGGTAATCCTATTTTTTTATTCACTTTAACAAGTATTCATTTTTTATTCACTCTAACATGGTTTATGATTAAAATTTGGGCTGAATCTATTATTTGTTAATTTCACAGATCAATGAAACAAACAGTCGGTTGATTCTCTCACATTTCATCAGCTTTGGATCTACTCTTTTTTTGCCAGAAGTCACAAAATTTTTAGACAGTTCGGGCCTTGAACAGGAAAAAATCCCTGATGTATTGTACGGTAATTTTAAAACTAAATTCAAGAAACTTGTGAGAGATTTGAAAGAAGAATGTTGTTTTAGCAACCTCAATTCATGTAAGTAATTCTTTTAATTTATTAGTTTAAGTTCAATTTGATGAATGCAGTGTTTTTTTAACAATCTCTATTTTAATTATATATCTGTTCATCTATACAGTTGTCGTCTCTATCATCTCCGTGGAGTTTTTCAAACGCGGACTACCTCATGGTCACATTCGAATTGATGTCATCTATAAAGATCAAGTGCGCATTACTCATGTCGACAACAATCAAGTTCATCATTAGAAATAATGTTACTCATGAATTTATTTTATTTTAAATTTTATTTTTATTTTATTTTTATTTTTTTTATCATTCGAATTGATGTCATCTATAATTCAATTTTTAGTTTATTTTTATTTTCTTTTTTTGGTTTATGCAACGCTGAATTTTGTTAATTGTTTGCATTTGTGGTCATTTAGGCAATGTGACTGCAATAATAATTCAGTTTTTATTTATTTATTTTTTTAAATGGTAATGAGTTTGGCAAAGTGAATGGATTTCAACTTATTTGATTTCTTCATAAAATTTCGGCATAGATTCAAAAACAAAAAAAAAATGTCAAATTATTTTATTTATTCATAACTCAATCTAATCTAACAACTATAATAAAAAGATAAAAAAAAATACATTTATATTGAAACACAAAATCATTTGAAGTATTTTAAAACAGTTACTCCCTCTGTCCCGATTTAAAGTTCTTACTTTCCTTTTTAGTCTATCCCAAATTAAAGTTCTTACTTTTTTCTTTCCTTAAATGAAAAGTTTTTATATATTTATACCCTTATCATTTCCATATATTTACAAAAAAATCTTTCTCTCTCCTATTCCCTACCACACATTCCTCCCACTCATTCTCTCTCCTATTAAATATTTTAAACTTTTACATTCTCTCTCCTATTCCCTACCACACATTTAACTTTTACATTCTCTCTCCTATTTCCTACCACTCACATTTATTCATTTCTTAATCTCCGTGCAAAGTCAAACTAAGAACTTTAAAGCGGGACGGAGGGAGTATATATTTTCTAAACTGAAACAGAAAATTTTCGGCAATCATAGATTAAAAAAAAACATAAGATTTCAAATTATTTGATTACTTCATAAAATTTCGGCATAGATTAAAAAAAAAATCAAATTATTTGATTTATTCATAACTCAATCTAATCTAACAACTACAATAAAAAGATAAAAAAAAGAAAACATTTATATTCAAATACAAAATCATTTTATGTATTTTAAAATAGTTTTATATTTTTTAAACTGAAACAGAAAATTTTCGGTAATAATTTCATCAAAAAAAAACATAAAATTTCAAATTATTTGATTTATTCATAAATTTTCGGATCAATTTGAACAAAATAATAATAAGAAGAGGAAATGAATCAAATTCTCTAAAAATTAGGTATTAGATTAATTCAAGTAATCAATTCCTAAATTTTCGGCAATCATAGATTTTCAAGTAATCAACTCCTAAATTTTCGGCAATCATAGATTCAAAAAAAAAAAATTCCAATTAGTTGATTTATTCATTAATTTTCAGCATAGATTAAAAAAAAATATTCAAATTATTTGATTTATTAATAAATCAATCTAATCTAACAAATACAATAAAACGATAAAAAAGAAAACATTTATATTCAAATACAAAATCATTTTAAGTATTTTCGGAATTTATATATTTTCTATTATTTATATGGAGAATTTAAATTTATAAAGTGATATAATTTACAAAAGATTCAGATTTATCCCCAAGATTTGAAGTATTTTAAAACAGTTATATATTTTCTATACTGAAACAGAAAATTTTCGGCAATCATAGATAAAAAAAACATAAAATTTCAAATTATTTGATTTATTCATAAAATTTCGGCATAGATTCAAAAAACAAAAAAAAAATTCAAATTGTTTGATTTATTCATAACTCAATCTAATCTAACAACTACAATAAAAAGATAAAAAAAGAAAACATTTATATTCAAATACAAAATCATTTTATTTATTTTAAAACAATTTTATATTTTTTAAACTGAAACATTTATATTCAAATATAAATTTGAATTATCAGTTTTAGGATTAGCGAACATCCTCAAATTTTTAAAATTTGTAAACCCGACGCTATTTATGGAGATATGAGGTATCAGAGGAACCCATTCCAAATCAAGTATACCGATTACTTAATTCGCGGATCTTTTTTTTTTATCAATCAATCTTAACAGAAATATACTCCGTATCTTGAACGGTTTACCTCTACCTATATAATCAATTCCTAAATTTTCGGCAATCATAGATTTTCAAGTAATCAACTCCTAAATTATCGGAAGTTTCTATTCCAAATATGATGGGAATACTGGGAATGCTGTGGTACAAGGGAAGCTTAGGGAAGCTGAAATAGATAAGGTTTTGATGAATCTCTACATTGTACTGATGAGGCTCGGGTTTTTTGATGGAAGCCCACAATATGCCGCTCTTGGTAAGGAGGATATATGTTCTGATGAACATATTGAGCTGGCAACAGAAGAAGCAAAAGAAGGATTAGTTCTTCTAAAGAACGAGAATGGAACTTTACCATTGACATCTTCAGTGTTTGAAACGTTGGCCGTTGTAGGCCCTCATGCCAATGCTACTGATGTTATGATCGGAGACTATTCAGGTAACTAATGAAAATACACACACAAACATGATTACTTGATATTCCATTTATCGATAAATGTGTTAAAAATTTGGATGATCGTAGGTATTCCATGCCAGTATACGACTCATATAAGTGTTAAAAATGTTTTAGCACAAACATGATTACTTGATATTTTCCATTTATCGATAAATGTGTTAAAAATGTTTTAACAGTCTGATGAAGAGGCCCATCAATTATCTTATTTACAGAAACATTTAAGCAACATAATAGCTCTTTTGGCCGACTCTGTGGAAGGCGAAGAATCTCTGGTTTGTCAATCAAGCTTCCTGCACATATAAGTCTTATTATTAGTTACTTAATGTATGGAAGTCAAATTGCTCTTTATTGCCTTGAGAAGATAACATATTACCAATTGAAGTTACACATATTTAGTTCAACATACACTTTGTGTATATTGTCCTTGCATGATGCATATTGGGCTCATTGTACTTTCTTGATTAATATATACGTATGTATACTCTCATATACTCTTATGTGCTTTTCCATGGATCCAACATCTTAAGTTCATGTTTGTTCCCTTTATGAAAAATGGATTACAATTTTACATATATTCTAAAATATTTCCTTGGAATGAATTTTGTATTTATTGAACGAATTACTGGAAATTTTGCGTTGCAATATTTCACGCTGTATTTGGTGAAAAATTATGTTCAAGCAAATCCTCTACATTTAATCTCAGTTAGAAAAAAGTTAACTTATTCGAATTTTGGATAATAAAACTTTTAGGCTCCATCTCCAATAATTGCTTGTGGTACGTCAAAAATTGAAAAGGTCTGAATTGAACTTTGATCAGCGATTGAACTTAGGTTATGTTAGTCTGAGAGATGGAGAAATTGATGGAAATGTAAATAATAGAATACACGCATGCAAGCTGAAGCGAAAGAGTGCCACCTGACACCAGAGTGTCGTGCGATCGTAATATGCCTTTATGGGGGAAAGAGTTTGTAGAACTGTCATAAGACTAGCTTTATTATACGACGCGAAATGCTGGCCACCAAAGGAAGCCACACACATAAAATAAATGCAACACATATGTTCATGCTTCGTTGCATGTGCGGTAAAACTAGAAAATACAGATTGAAATTTGAAGACATTTGTACCAGGGTAGGTGTGGCATCGATCGTAGAGAAGATGCGGGAAAATGGTTTACGATGTTTTGGACAGATACGTTGCAGGGCTATAGATGCCTGGTGAATGGAGTCAATGGTTTTGAGTTCTTTTAGTAGAGCATGTGGGCTACCAAAGAATACTTGGTTAGAGGTCATACGTAAAGATATAAAGCATAAGCACTTCAATGGTTTTGAGTTCTTTTAGTAGAGCATGTGGGCTACCAAACAATACTTGGTTAGAGGTCATATGTAAAGATATCAAGCATAAGCACTTAAATGAAGATATGGTTAATGTAGAAACATGTACATAAGATTATACTTGCACTTGACCCGATGTGATTCTGCTTTTGGTATATGTAGCCTATCTTGATTATAGAGTTAACATGTTTTTGTTGTTGTTGTTATATTAGCGATTATAGTCAATTACTAGAACCTTAAAATTTGCATTCACATTACAACTTTTGCTAGGTAATTGGTAGATTTAATAGACATGCTATAATTGCTGAATATGATTTTATGGCTTGACTTTAATGTTAGGTGAATTGCTGTCTTATACGTTGCTCTCTCTCTCCACCTTGAGTTCTTTAGCATTGGCTGGCAGGATGTGATGAGCAATGATTATGGAAGTGAGCACATCTACACGAGTTATAGGGTGGTTAGGGTCTAAAGGTGGTTAATATATGGCCTACTTCAGTTGTATTGATTACTTTGCTTGTATTGCAGTTCCTACACGAGAAGATAGAAAACAGAGAAGCGAATCCAAGTTGCTGTACATACTACACAAAGAAATGCTGGCTGCATTACTTGGAGGATTTCTAGATTGAAAGTTCTGAAACAGGGGATAGATATCTACAAAGTACTTCTGGAGAAGCTGAAAGCCAAGATATTTCAACTTGCATTACATGCTCAGCCTCTTCTCACGCTGCATACAAGACTACTTTCAACCTAAAGTGGAGACCTGGATGATGATCTGTGTAGCTGCGGTCGTAGCACAAGCCAACTTCAGATTGAAACTGTCTTTTTAGTATAGGAATATTTTAATATTGTTATAAATTTGTCTTATGGATTTGATTGAATTACTTTTGTGACTCTGAAATTCTTGGTCTGAGTTCTCTTTGTCATGTCTAAAAGGAGTCGCGTCTTTGAAGTTTATGCATACCTGTCATTTGCCTTGCATATTTCATGTCATGTAGTGCAGATTGGGACAATTATTCGATGCAATGCTTTAGAGAAAGGTCAGTCTCTTTGCTTTTTACATGTTTAATGAGCACCTGATTCATAAAAGATCAATCTGGTCCCAACTCAGCTGGAGTTGACAGAGGTCACAAATAGGAGCACCGCAATGATAAAAGGACCGCAAGCCAAAAGCACTATTTCAAGAGGATACTAGAAATGGAATCAGGTACTGATGTTCTGCTTGCCACTCATTGGTTCTATATATCAGCAACACTTTCCCATTCTACACCAAAATCATCTGCTGTATCATCCAAATTAAGCATCACTGCTGTAGAGACAATTTTGACAATACCAACACCTGAACTCTTCATGATCATTAGCAACCGGAGCACTGGTGGTTGGTGTACCTGACAATTCAGGTAAGTCCTGTAGAAATGGGTTGTAGTGGTTTGACTGCGGTGGAGCTTGATTGTCATACAACCAATCCAGCGAAGATGCATCAAAGGTGTTTGTTGAAATGCTTGTGTGATGTGCTGGTTGAGTGGCTGTCTCAAACATGCTACTTGGTTTTACACTTTCAAGAATCAATAAACTGTGTACATATCTTTAGTAATATGATAATAAATGTAGCAGTTGATTTGTGTTTTTTTTTTTTTTTTTGCAATTTATTTACATGCGCATTATTGTTTGCATAATAATATTATTGTATTTCTCAAAAAAGAAAAATATCATGGTAACAATTTTTTTTTTTTTTGGCATTTACCATAAACTCTTTTTGAAAGATGAATTTTACAAAAGAAAAACACTCAAGTTGAAAATTAACACAAAACTACTTGACTATTAAAAAAGACTTCTTGGTATATTGAATTGGAACAAACATATACGCGTTACCAATGAAAGGATTATACGAGTAACTTTTTATAACAACTATAGAACTCCCGTATTTATCAGTTGTTTACTTTGTATTAGATGGTTGTATTAAGATATAGATGACATTTATCATTCCATTTCCAAACTTCCTTAATAGATGGTTTGATTTTAAAAAATTGAATGAATGATACCCTCATAAAATTACTTCATTATTTTTATAGATGTTTCCAGTTGGTTGTTCAAGAGGTCCCAACTTTAATTCTGTACTATAATTTTAAGACTCTCTCTCTCTCTTTGAAAATACTTTGCGTCAATTTTTCTTAATTGATTAGCTTTATTATTCCCGTCGAATTTCGACGGGCTATGAACTAGTTACTAGTAAAAGTTCGTGTCTGAGGATACGCATTTTTTTTATTTTTTTTTAAATTAAATTTTTTTTTAAAGGGCAAAATGGGAAAGGGACAACTTAGTGAGGGCAAAATTGAAAATTTGGCATTTGAAACTGTTCATTGTACTGTTCACATGGCTGAGGTGGCATGTTGTGATTTACAGTATACTATAGATTTGGTGGGTCTTCTAAATTGTATGGATATTAATTTGGAATTCGTCTGCAATTTTTGTCATTAAACTTTATTTTGAGTTTTGAAATTTAAAATGTGAAACTTTTTGATAGTTAAATTGAAACAGAGGGAGTATATTATATTTTTTTCTTCTTAAAATAAATATCTAAAAATATTTTTAAAATATTTTCATTTAGGATAAATTTTAAAATATTTATTTTTGAGACAAATGAAATATAATATTTCTTAAAAATAAATTTCGTCGTACATGACATCATGAAAATATTGTTAAATTAAAATAAAAGGTAGGGACATGAACCGTTGATGTATTTTTTTTGGGGTAAAAAAACTTGATAGTGAGTTATCACTAGGGCGGCAAAGATTTTTTAACAAAGTTTTAACACTGCTACATTTTAAGGGCTCAAACACGAAATTTCTTGGTTAAACTAGAATAATTTTTATCAGATGATATGTGTGCTTGTTGGGGTGTGTTTGGTAATCAAATTAAGCTTTTAATTTAAAACATTTTGAGAGATTATAAAATTAAATTTGTTTGATAAGAAAATATCAAATCACTTAAACAATTAAGAATATATTAAAAGTAACTATTAATTTTAATCTATGATTGGGTGTCTTAACAACAAGGTAAGAGGGGGAAGAGAAAAAAAAAAGAATGGATTCAAATACATCTATTGACATATTTTATACTTCCTCCGTCCCAAAATGTTTGTCCCATTTGACTTTTTTGTTGAACTTTGACCACAAATTTATGAGAGATTAATCATGTTCATGAAATTCTAAAAGTTGTTGTTGATAATATTATTAATGGTGAATCAATAAGATTTTTTAGAATTTCATGAGCATAATTAAATTGTCATATATTTGTGGTCAAAGTTCAACAAAAAAGTCAAATGGGACAAACATTTTGGGACGAGGGGAGTATTTTGCTATTCTAAAACTTTCTTTTGTTGTGATATTTTATTCTCTCATATAGAGTTGGTCTTATAAAAAATGCGTTTTTTTCTAAGCTTAAGGAAAAAATCATTTTTACACTGGCACTTAATAATACATGCACTGACACTCTTCACACACTGACACTTTTTATACTAATACTGATATTTTTTTATCTTACACTGACACTCTTTATACTAGCACTTAATATACATGCACCGACACTCTTTACATTGACACTTTGTTACACTAACACTGACACTTTGTTACACTAACACCGATATTTTTTTATACCGACACTTAATATACATGCACTGACACTTTTTAGACTGGCACTTTGTTACACTAACACTTACATTTTTTTACACTGGCACGTTGTTACACTAACACTTTGTTACACTAACACTGGCACTTTGTTACACTAACACTGGCACTAGCGAAAAAAACAAAACGCGTTTTTTCTAAGCTTAAGAAAAAACGCATTTTTGTAAGATTTTGGCTCTCATATAAACTATATTTAAAAAAAAAATCGGATATATTTTATTACAATTTGTAGGTCATGTTTAAAATATTTATTTTATTTATTTATTTTTCTCATAAAGCTTACTTGAGTTGAGTAAAAAAATCAAACTAACATTGGACTAATGAAGTAATAAGAAATATTTAAATACTATTTTGCTTGTCCTAAATAAAATAGTTTTAATATAGTTTAGTAATTAAACTCATAATATTTATTTATAAATGATAATATATTTATTTGTATTTTTTAAACTATTGGAATATAATTTTTTTATTTAAAAAATAAGACTATTTATTTGAATATATATGGAGAAAAATATAAGTGAGAAGAAAATGATTCAAACAAAATTCTTAAGTGTTAATTGAAATGTTGATTACATTCAGACATATATTTCTTGTCATTACCAAACAAATATAAACTTTAAAATTTATCAACTTAATAATTTTAAACTCTTCTTTTTCTTTATTTTTTCAAAACTTAATTTTCAGTTTTATCAAACATCCATTCGTAGGTGTAAACTAGAGCCATCAATTTGGGACGGTCCCGTCGGGGCGTCCCGTCCCGCCATACAAATGGGACGAAAACTTTTAGATTCGCGAAAATTCATACCGTCCCGCATTAGTCGCGGGACAACATAGTGTCGTCCCGTCTCGTCCCGTTATCCCGTATTGACGGCTCTACTTGTACATAAGTTTTGAAACATGAAGTGAAACGTATACCAACCTCCAACCCAATTTACATTCACTTTTAAAATTCATCAATGCCAGGCCAGTCTTAATATATTTTGATTATATAATTTCATTCGGTCTAGCTAATTGTTTGGCCGCACATATTGTATACTTAAGTATGAACTAGTCTAACACAAACATGTTGAAGTATTTAAAGTCTTTTTGTCCCGCATTGTCCCGCAGTAGATTTGGGACGGAACGGAATATTTTAGTCCCGCAAAAATTTATCCCGTCCCACATTAATTGCGAGACAACATAGTGACGTTCCATCCCATTTCATTCTATTATTCCGTATTGACGGCTCTAATGTAAATCTTCAACAATGAAGTGGACCAGTAGGGCCCTAGTGATAAGGCTAAGGGGCACGTGGGATTATATATGTGGTTGTGAAAATTTTAGGTCGTTTTCATTATCCACACGAATGTTAAACTATTTATGAGAATAAATCGCACAATGTTAGAAAATCCATATGTAACTCAGCTACAAAAACAATAAACACACTACCCCTTTCTATTTGAAATTTCAATGATTTAATACTCACTTTGTTTCAAAATAATATATTTCAAATTTTTATCAACTTGAATAATAATTTAAAAATTATAAAATTTAATTATCCTCATTATTAATGCACTATCAAAACACTATACATTACTATTTTTAAATATTATAAAAAATATTGAATTTTAAGAAAAAATAGTAAAATATAACCAAGGAAGTCAACTTATAATAGTAGTTATTTTGGAATGAAGAGGTTAATAAAAAATAAAATAAAATTATCATCTACTAAAAACAGATGGGGCATTACGTAGAATATAATTAATACTTCCTCCCTCCGTCCCTGAAAGATTGTCTCATTTGCCATTTTGACTTGTCTCAAAAAGTATGTCTCATTTCTAAACTTAGGCATGAATGTTAGTGCAAATCTACTAAGTGTAAAGGTGAAAACTCTTCGCTAATAATTGCTGAAAATTGCACAATAGACAATCTTTTAGGGACGGAGGGAGTATTAATTTTAAAAGAGAGAAGAAAAGATAACAGCTGGTCAATGTTGAAACCAATAAGTGTATTCTTAAAAAAATAAATAAAAGTATACCAAAAGAATTATAATCCATGATAATTAATTATTTTGAGTGATAATAATGTACTATCATAAAAAGTTGAACACCAAAAAAGTTAGTATATACTCCCTCCGTCCCTGAAAGATTGTCCCATTTGCCATTTTGACTTGTCCCAAAAAGTATGTCCCATTTCTAAACTTAGGCATGAATGTTAGTGCAAATCTACTAATGTACATGAAGGTGAATCTCTTTCTTAATAATTGCAAAATGTACAACAAGAGAATCTTTTAGAAACGGAGGGAGTAGTTATAATTTGTTTATGGATAGCAACGGAGATATTTATAAAGTGAAACCTCCTCCATCTCAACCATTTAATTGGACTATTGAATCTAAAATCAGACTACCAACACCTTCTAATTTCATTACTTTTGGTCAGATTTTGTGGATAAGCTTAAAAGGCATAGTAGGGGGCATAGGGATAATTTTAAAAATGCTAAAGGTTTGTGCATAGTAGTTGGAAAGTGGGTCTTATTTTGGCTTTAAATTGTTTCATGATCATTTAGACATTGTTTGGGTCGATGATTTTATTTTGTAGTTATCTTTTGGGTTTTCTATTTTCTCTTTCATTGGGCCTATTTTTTCATAATGTGTTAGGTATTACAAGAATCAATATCCTCAAAAATTAAATTATTCACCTAAGTGGCTTTGTCCCAATGGTATCTTGGGTGACTTTCTAGAAAGGAGGTCTGATTCGATTAGGGAATCAATGCTGGTTTAATTCCTATCTTGGGTTTGTGAGTCCGGAGTATAAGTGCCGCCACCTCGCAGTGGGCACATCCGCGATTTACATCCGCCCTCATTACTGAGGGGTCGGTACCTGGTGGTCCAGGATTGATCCGGCGAAGCTGGGGAACCTGGGTAATCAAAAAAAATAAAAAATTAAATTATTCGAAAAAGTGAATATTAGTAGCTTCTTTCAGGTAGTATTAGGGGGCGTTTGTTTTTGTATTTTCAGCCTTGTTTGCCTCTTAACACTTATTCATTAAGAGGATTAGAGAAATAAGTGTGTTTTTTTTTTTTTTGAAATAAGTCTTGTTAGGCTCTTAAAGTCCTCTTAATTTTAATTTTAAGTGGTTAAAATATTGCTGAATTGTCTCTTAAAGCCTCTGAAAGCCCTTTGTTTCATATTTGGTTTGGTTAATTTTTTTTAAGCATTTCGTTTTTGTCTTTTGCATTACATTTTTTGTTTTTTTTTTTTATTTTTTTTAACTGTTTCAGATAATAAATTCAGATAGAAAATCAAACAACTTATCCAATTCAGAATTCAGTTTTCAGTTGTTGCCTCTTAATCATTCAGTCATTTTCAGAACTGAAATCAGATTTCAGCACTTATCACTTAAAAAAACAAAAACCCCCTTAATCAATTTACACCTCACTCGCCAAAATTATTTGGCGAGCTCAACATGTGTGATAATATCAATAGCTCCCTATTTCGAGTGATGATTATTTATGGTCGGAGCGAGGAGTATAATCTTGGTAGAGGCTACTGATAAACCCTGATTTTTTGAAATATATTTATACACACTTATACACATATATACATATATCAAATACGTACGGTGGGACCCCACAAAGTGTCACCTACACATTTTCTCCCCTATATAAACTATAACCCTCCTCAATGTGAAGGTAATCTCTAAATCTACTATCTCTCTCTAAAATACTCTCCCTAGAGAGCTCTCCATATATGTTTAATCTCATAAATACATATTTATTCTTACACCCGAGGATTATAGCGGGGAAACCCCCGTACCCCTAACGGTGCTATTTTGCAGATCTTTCCCGAGATGCGACGTGTTTTCTGCAACCTTTGCCACCCCGGGTCGTGGCGTCATCAATGGTTCCATTGTCGGGAATGGAACCACTGATGACGCCAAGTGTTTTCGGGCGTATGAATGATGTAGGATATCTGACTTGATATTTGAGTGGTACCTAAAACACAACAAAGAGAATAAGCACCGTTAAGGTCAAAGCCGGATGTTAATCTAGCTCAGGCCCTCGGGTGTGAGAGTAAGATCTCTGAGGTATTTAACTGAGAGAATAAGACTTTGAATGTCTTGGTGTTTGTGTGTATAGGGTTTAGACAATGTGACTTACAAATATAATTTTTCGCTTACCTTGTCCAAGGGGGCAAAGGCTTTCTATTTATAGGGAATGGGAGCTGACCGCTAACGTCAGCCCTAAGGATATCTTTGTCTTTGATCAAGGACACGTGTCCGCATCTGGTTGAACCTGCCAGTAAAGTAAGATTCACTGCAGAGGGATGTCGCTGATGTGGACAGTAGCCGTGTACAGAGGAGAGTTGACGCGACGCATTAATGGCATAGTAGGCGCCTGAGCCGCATTCAATGCGATGGGAATAAGCCGGCTTCTTTATGTCAGAGCACGTTAGGAAACTTGCCCTATAAACTTTGGCTTTAACCGGGAGTCTGGTGAGATAACCGGGAGTCTGGTATGAGACCGCAGTCAACATCTTGGGCGGGGTCAACGATATTGATGCGAGCACAGATATTGCGGTCACAGTTTACGCGGTCACCTTACTGACGGTATG
>JAFEMH010001947.1:0-22500 GCA_022495995.1 Adenophora triphylla var. japonica | reverse complement strand
ATGGATGGGCAAGAAGTTCCACCTCCTCCTAAGCGTCCAACTGGACAGGTGAACATGGGAAACAGGGCAGGTCCCTCAATTAATCCCATGAGCAAGAAGGAAATGATGTTAGAGCGAGCTCAAATTTTGGCTGACTTGATAGCCATGGAGGAGAGCGAAGCAGGCCGACGTACGTTCAGAAAGGATTGCTCCCTCCCAAGTCTCCAACAGGCAGCAGGCCAGGAGTGCTAGGCCAAATGAAGGTGTGGGGCAGAATGGCGAGGACAGGATAGTTCAGCGAGCTCCTACAATTGTTCATGTGCCGAGTAACGACCTAAGGGCTAGCCTCAGCGAAGCAGGAGCGGGAGGCTCAATCGATTTGAGGACTCGGTTAACAGCCAACAGAAACAGGCATGTCTCTCCAGCACGGACACAGAGATCAGGGTCCCATAGAGACAGGAACGGGCGCAGGTCGCCTATAAGACAGGAGAGGCGCAGTCGCCGTGTCAGGCCGAGAGGCGCAGTCGCCTCAAAGAAGTTGACATAGATCTCCAATAAGATCGAAAGGACCAATTCCCATAAAGACGGGAGGAGTAGACGGGTGACTCCCCGAAGTGAGGGCCGAGAGGTCAAATGCTGCTCCCCCTCCCGGGAGATGAGAGACCCGATGCCGAGAGAATGGTTGTTGATGAAAAGAAATTTGAGCAATGGGAGGAGGAGAAGAAGAAGGATGCTTTGGAAAGGTCGAACGAATTGATTTTGCTCTTCGACCTTTATCCAAAGAAATCAGAGATAGTCGACCTCCTCCTACTTTCGGGTTGCCTCTTACGGAGAAGTACTGGGTCGACAAATGCCGGGAGCCACATAGCACATCTGGAAGCCACTATGTGTTTTGTCGCCAATGAGGATGACAACATGTGCAAAGCTCTCCTAAGCACACTTCTTTGGAGCGGCCTTAACTTGGTTCAATGGTTTGGCTGCCGGTAGTATCACCACTGGGCATGCTTCGTAACAAAATTCTTAGACCGCTTCTCGACTGCAGGAGCTCGGAAGATAACCGTCACTGATCTGAATAACTTGGTGCAGGGTAAGAATGAAAGCTCGATGAGCTATTTCACCAAGTTCAAAGAGATGGTTGATAAGATAGAGGAAGACCTCACAGACAGGGAGGTAATCAATTGCTTCCGAAGTGGTATTTCCTCAGAAGACATGGACTACGAGCTCACAGTCCGAACGGTCACAACTCGACAGGAGTTGTTTGAAAAGGTGTATAATGTCGCTCTGGCTGAGGAAAGAAAAGAAAAGAAGAAGGGAAAGAGCCCCAAGGTTGAAGTCACTGATGATAAAAAGGACTCCAACAAGAACGGGGGGAACAATAAAAATGGAAAGAACAGAACTAGGGCGACAGAGAAGGTGCCCGAAGCTTTCACTCCCCTCACGGTGAGTCGAACTGAGATTTTGAATGCTGTCGAACTGGCTCCTCCAGTCCCAATGAATCCAGGCAACAAGTTTAGGAGGGACAACAGCAAGTACTGCGACTACCACAAAGACACTGGTCATCTCACAGAGGATTGCTTGGGATTAAAGCGTATCATCCAGAGAATGGTCGACCAGGGGAGACTCGAAGCTTATGTGAAGAGACCTCAAGCTGGAGGAGGTGAGCAGCCAGCAGGTGGGCAACAAGGACCTAGGCAACCTAGACTGAACCTGGGGGTCATCACTGAACAAGCGAGCAACACAGCCATCAAGCACAAGATATTCCAGCTCAATAAGGCCCCACATGTGCCTCCAAGGAGAGAAGTAAGAGATGAGGCGATCAGCTTCTACCCCCACGAATTGGCAACTAATATGGCGGCTAGGGAACAAGTTCTCGTCATCCCAGGTCTCATTGATGGATGTACGACGAGCAGACTCCTAGTCGACACGGGGGCCTGCAAGGATATTTTGTTTTACAAAACTTTCAAGGAGATGGGTCTTAATGATGAACAGCTGGAGAGATATGATGGCAGGTTGGAGGGCTTCACCAACCACCGAGTTGATGCTAAAGGCCAGATAGTGCTCGACGTCGACCTAGGCCAGCACCCCCTCAGGATTGTCTCGAAGGTACAATTTATCGTAATTGATGTAAATAGTGACTATGCCGCCATACTTGGAATTCTGGACAGTCGCTCTTGGAATGGTAGCATCAATTCCTCACCCGCGAGTAAAGTTCCCCACACCTTTGGAGTGGGTTGCGTACAAGGCACGGCTCGTGCTTATACGGATCATGTTCTAAGAGAAAGAAAGAAAAGGGAGCTAGAGATTGAGGCTGGCGATGGTTACTTGAAGCCTGTCTCGCCGAGCTCACCAAAACTACCCGACTGTCAACAATCACCGACGTGGTAGAGTCGACCTATCGCTCAAATGACGAGGTCATGCTTGAGTCGACACGTCACTCTAACACCACTGAGGTCGATTCAGATGTAGTTATGGTCGATCAAGTCGTCATAGGAGACCTATGCCTCCAGATAGACAATAACTCGGGGGCCACTACCAGCAAGGTTGCAGACAAGCTTGATGATATGATAGCTGAGGAGGCTCCACACTTGGGAGCTGAGGAAAGACAAAAGGTCAGGGAAATCATAGTGGAGACTCTACAATTCAGAGATGGACCAGAGCTAGAAGCTGTGGATGAGCTAGAGTCAGTAATCACCAACCCTTCTTACCCCGACCAAAAAATTCAGATTGGGAAGCAGCTATCAGTTGAGGAGCGAGCAGAAATCATCGAGCTACTCAAAGAAAGTAATGATGTCTTTGCATGGAGGGTAGAAGACATGAGGGGAATCAAGGAGGAGGTCGTTGTTCACGGGCGGAAGTCAACCCGACCATAAAGCCTAGACCCAAAGTTGAGCAGCTTTGCTCGCGATAAGGAAGAGGCCATAAAAACTGAGGTACAAAAACTTTTGAGTGCAGGGATAATCAAGGAGGCCACTCATACAACGTGGTTGGCCAACGTGGTCATGGTGAAGAAATCGAATGGCAAGTGGCGGATGTGTGTCGACTTCACCACTCTGAACCTTACATGCCCAAAGGATAGCTATCCTCTTCCTAGAATTGACAAGCTTGTTGATTCCATTGCTGGTCACTCTACTCTCAGTTTCCTCGACGCTTATTCGGGATACCACCAGATCAAGATGCATGAGGACGACATAGTGAAGACGGCATTCCAGAAGCGTGGAGGCATCTACTGCTACAATATGATGCCTTTTGGATTGAAGAATGCAGGAGCGACCTATCAGAGGATGGTGAACAAAGTCTTTGCCTCACAGATTGGTCGAAATATGGAGGCTTACGTTGACGACATGGTCATTAAAACTAAGGCCGGGAGTCACGTGGTCGACCTAAAGGAGACATTCGCCAATTTACGAGCAAACGACATGAAGCTCAACCCCAGCAAATGTGTGTTTGGAGTGGCAGCTGGCAAGTTCTTGGGATTCATGGTATCTCAAAGGGGCATAGAAGCTAATCCAGAGAAGATAAAGGCTTTAGTCGACATGAAGGCTCCCACCAATATCAAAGAGATGCAGCGACTTAACGGAAGGGTAGCAGCTCTTGGTCGCTTCATATCAAAGTCAGCAGAGCGGTCTCTCCCCTTCTTCAAAGCATTGAGGGGGACGAAAAGTTTTGAATGGACGACCGAATGTCATTCGTCGTTCCAACAGCTAAAGGATTACCTCGCTACTCCACCCCTGCTAAGTAGCCCGACCACTGGAGAGACTTTGTTTGTATATCTATCTGTGGGAGACAAGTCGGTTGCAGCAGTGTTGATTAGAGAGGATGAGGGGCTTCAGAAGCCTGTGTACTATATCAGCAAAGCTTTATCAGATGTGGAAAGTAGGTATTACAACGCTGAGAAGGTCGCCTATGCTCTAGTCGTGGCTTCAAGGAAGCTGCGAGCTTATTTTCTAGCTCATCCAATCGTGGTTCTTACTAATGCACCTTTGAGAAAGATATTGCACAAGCCTGAGAGTTCAGGTCGACTGCTCAATTGGTCAATTGCCCTCACTGAATTTGACATTGACTATCGACCTCGAAAGGCGTTGAAGGCTCAAGCTCTAGCTGACTTCTTGGTCGAGCTCACGTTCACCAAGGAAGACAACGAGCAACGAGTTCCTAAAGAAAAAGCTAAGGGGAAAGAACCAGAGTCCCAGGTCGTCATTAGCCTACCCGACGATTGTTGGAAGGTCTATTCAGACGGGTCAGCGACCAAGAATAGCAGTGGAGCTGGAATAGTGTTGATTGAGCCAGAAACTGGGACCGTGTATGAGGAATCACTAAGGTTCAAGTTTGATGCTTCCAATAACCAGGCTGAATACGAGGCCTTGATTGCAGCTATTGAGTACGCCAAGTGCTTCGGAGCAACTAAGATCATGGCTTACTGTGACTCACAATTGATAGTCAACCAGGTCAGAGGCGAGTACGAAGTGCTTAGTTCTACTCTCATCAAATACTGCGACCTGGTGAAGGAGCTAATAAAGGACTTAGAATTCTGGGAGATTCAAAGGATTGGAAGAGAAGATAACGAGCTGGCTGATCTCCTTTCGAAACTGGCTACTTCAGATGAGCCACATGACGAGCCCATCTCCTTCCTCGAAAATCCAGCTTATGAGAGGGTAAAAATTCATTGCATAGATGATCCCTCAAGAAATTGGACTCAGGAGAAGTGTTGGATCGAGGAAATGAAAGCATACCTAGAAAATGGAGAGCTGCCAGATGACGAGAAGAAGGCTCGAGCTATCAAAAAGAAAGCTCCAAGGTATGTCATTCAAGGAGGCGACCTATTCAGAAGATCCTATACTCGACCATTATTAAAGTGCATCCACCCTCAAGAGGTCGCCATATTGATACATGAAGTGCATAGTGGAATTTGTGGTGGACACCCGGGGGCCAGGACTCTTGCTGACAAGTTAATCACATTGGGATACTACTGGCCACACATGAGAGCTGACACTCACAACTTTGTTCAACAATGTGATCAATGCCAAAGGTTTGCCAACCTTCCCCATATGCTCAACAACCGTAGCAGACTCCCCGTGATCGCAGCTTGGCCATTCGACATGTGGGGTGTCGACTTGATTGGACCCTTCCCTCCCGCCCGAGGAAATTGCAAGTATGTGATCGTTGCTATAGATTACTTCACCAAATGGGTTGAGGCCAAACCACTAGCTCGCATCACAGAGGAGAATGCCATCAACTTCATACACGACTTCATTTGGTGTCGGTTTGGTTTTCCTCGAGCTATAGTATTCGACAATGGGTTACAGTTCTCCCAGACTTTCGAAGCAGAGATGAAGCGAGTGGGAATCAAACATTGGAAATCTTCTGTCGCCTATCCTCAAGGAAATGGGCAAGCTGAAGCAGCAAATAAACTTGTTCTATCTTCGCTCAAGACTGGACTCGTAGGTCGACGAAACAATTGGTTGGACGAACTCCCCCTTGCTCTTTGGGCAGTTCGTACAACCACTCGGGGGCCTACGGGGGAAACCCCTTTTGCTCTTACGTATGGGTCAGAGGCTATGGCACCTGCTGAGCTCAGATTCCCCACTGCTAGAGTGACTTTCTTCAATCAAGAGCAAAATGATGCCAATAGATTAATAGACCTGGATCTAGTCGACGAGAAGCGAGAAACAGCTTACCTCCGAATGGTCAATTACAAGCAGCGAACTAAGAGCTATCACGACAAGAGGGTCAAGGCAAGGTCTTTTCAAGTTGGAGATTATGTATTGAGAAAGATTGAGGCAACGGGTAGAAGGACCCAGCAGAACAAGCTATCTCCTAACTGGGAAGGTCCCTATGTAGTCACTCGAGTCGTCAAGGAAGGAACCTACATGATAGCTCATCCTGGAGGTGACGAGTTGAAACATCCTTGGCATGCTACTCACCTCATCAAATACTACTTCTAGTTTTCAATTTCAAAGTTCAAGTTTGTGTTAAAGCTAGTTTCGAATTGATGTAAGCATGATTCCTACTTCAATGAAAAGAGCAATTTATTCGATCAAACATAGTGTTACATTAATATCAACAAGCTCGACTCTTAGTCAGCTTCGTTCTAACAAGCTCGATTCTTAATCAGCTTTGTTTATTTAACAAGTCCGACTCTTAGTCGACTTCGTTCCAACTAACTCGACTCTTAATCGGCTTTGTTTATTTAACAAGTCCGAAAGTTCTGTAATCAACTTTGTTCTAATGAGCTCGACTCTTAGTCGGTTCATCTTAGCTCGACTCTTAGTCGCCTTCACCCTAATAGGCTCGACTCTTAGTCGCCTTCGTTCTAACAAGCTCGATTCTAAATCAGCTTTGTTCACTTAACAAGTCCGACTCTTAGTCGACTTCGTTCCAACTAACTCGATTCTTAATCAGTTCAAATGGTATGAACAGGTTCGACTTATGATCAATCTCGTTCACAAAAAGTTAATCAAGTCTGAGGTCGATTAAACCAACAAGGTCAAGTCACCTCTAGGCTCAAATTGACTCATTTATATTAGCTACATCTAGCTCGACATACAATATGGAATGAAAAACATACAACATTCTGAAAACAAAAGTCAGCTATGATAGAGAAGTCTCCCAAAACGGGCTAAGACTTGGACAAAATTAACTTACAAAAATATTTTGCCTCCCAAAAAACTGGGCCAAGGCATTCGAATATTGTTAAAGCAAGAAACAAAAACATTGTTTGGAACTTGTTCATTACAAATCCAACTAAACAATTCAGGAGTCCTGGCCGACATCGCCTTGGTCGTCGCATAGCGGCTCGACCCTCTTCCTCTTCTTGTTGCTGAGGGTCTAAAGGTTTACCCGACTCTGAGTAAACTTGTTCATCTACTGTCTCCATGGCTTCAGCATCGTCAAGTTCCGCCAAGACCACATCAAAATTTCTATCAAGGACAGGGGGAGCTTCCCACTTCTCACAATGATCTTCTTCATCTTCCCCGGGCAATAAAGGCCAAGTCGTTCTCGAGATAGGGAACAAGCGAATGACCTTGGCGAGCTGCCATGTCGTACTGAGACTCAGAAAACCAACGAGCTAATTGCTCGATGGTAACTGTAGCTGAGGGATCCACCAGTGCTCGACGGGCCATGTGCCTTTTCCCAACCTCGAGAAAGTCTTGTGCCCTAGCCACGATGGCATCATAATACTCATCCCCTGCCTTGAACTTCTCAATCGCAGCTTCAGAGGCCTCCTTAGTAGTTTTCTCGATGGCAGCCTTGTGGTCTTTCTGGCTCTTCTCTCTTTCAAGTCGATGCTGTTCATGCAACTCGAGCAAGAAGGCATCCTTCTCCTTTAAAAGTTTGTTAATAGTGGCCAGCTCAGTTTTGGCCTTCCCCAGTTCTTTCTTCTCAGCATCCCTCTCAGCCTCCATTTCCTTGAGTTTGGACTCTGCAGCCTCCAGGTCGGACAAAGCCTTGGTCTTCACCGCTTCGTTGGCTTCATACGAATTGTCCAAGTCATTATACTTCTCTTTCCATTCCGCAAGCTCTTGAGCCTTTTTGGAATAATCACGAAGGGCTTTTCTCTCCCTCTCAATGGAGGCCCTCCAAGAGCTCTTGGCTTGCTCAATCATTGTAAGATTCTGTATTCCAAAGGAAACAAAGAAGTGTTAGCTCGAGGTTCAAGTGGATCGAGTAAAGGAGCAGACGAATAAAATAAAAGAGAAAGTGAGAAGTTACCTCGCAATGAGCCAGCCCAGACCGAGCTGAGAACTCCTCGGGTGTCATGCCCTTATCATCCAAGTGAGCTAGCAGACCCACATCCACCGCTCTCCTCACAATCACCTGGCCCAAGTTCATGTCTGGGTAGCTGCGACTCAGGCAATTTACTCCTTCAAGAGAGGGAACATCACTCAGCCTCTGCATCCTTTCTTCAATAGTTTCTTGGTTGGGATAGGAAGAAGCCGGAGGAGGTGGTAAGAGTTGGCTTGATGAGACAAAGCATTCCTCTTGTCGATCGCAACCTCTTCCTTGTCCTCAGCTTGATCATCAACTTCCTCCTATGGCATCATCATCAATGTTTACGACATCCAAAGGACTAGTTCCTGCTCTGACAGCATCGGAGGTCCCTACATTGAAATCAGTAGTTGGGTCGGAGCTCAAGTCAGGCCTGCCAGATCTGTTGGATTCATTACCTTCCTCAGTCACGCTCAAGGTATGACTGCTGCTCAGCAAAGGATCTTCTTCATCTACCCCTTCCATGGGCACCATCCCAATGTTGTCTTTTGGAAGCTGACTGGTCCTCAACGCGGCTTCCCTCTGCCTGTGAGCACGAGCATTGGCCTTCCCATGGTCCTTCCTCGCTTTCTTCTTATCAGAAACCCCAACAATACGCACCATATTCGCTTCTTGCTCGGGAGTTAAAACTACACGACATCGAAGAAATCAAGTGTTAGCTCGGCAATTCAAAACAGTTCTACGAGTAAACCATTGACGAGATAATTGATACAACTCAAAGCAGTTCTATGTACGAGCTAACTAAGTTCTACATACAAGCAGGCAATTTGATAGAGTTGCAATTCGTAATAGTTCTATGTACGAGCTAACTAAGTTCTACATACGAGCAGGTAATTTGATAGAGTTGCAATTCGTAATAGTTCTATGTACGAGCTAACTAAGTTCTACATACGAGCAGGTAATTTGATAGAGTTGCAATTCGTAATAGTTCTATGTACGAGCTAACTAAGTTCTACATACGAGCAAACAACGGACGATCTAAGAGTTACATACATAAACAAGATAACAATAGACGAGTAAAGAGATTGCGTAACAAAGAAATCTTACCACCGGCATGCTCCCGTTATCCTTGCATAGTTTTCTCTGTCTTCTTGCAACGCCGGCACAAATTCCCAAACCTCCCCGAGAATGAGTAACCCATCGGGATATATTTGTCCTCTCAACACAGGACAAGAGGCTCTACCACTCCATCTCCAGGCATCATCCCACTGGACGAAGTTATACCCGATGGTGAGCAAACTCTCCCACGACGGGCCTTTTCTCGACTAAGCGACACAAAGCCCTATACAAGTTAAGATGCCAGTCGGCTCCCAATAGTTTCCCTCATCTATGGTTTCTGTTTCATCATTGGGCAAGGGGAATTCCCATCCTAATCTACTCTCTACCACAACAACATGCGAGTTCCAGCCACTATGCTTACTTGGGAGGTTGGTGAAGAGCTTGGGAGATTTAGGTTTAGAGGGGGTACTGATGCTCAAGTCCTCTCCACTATACTTTATACTGAAAAATTCTTTGAACACTCTCATACAAGGTTCATATCCTAAGAATCTGCACACCATAGCAAAGCATACAAGGACCCTACAAGTATTGGCTCCGAGTTGAAGGGGAAGGGCATTGGCACACTCCAAAAATTCGTTTATGAATGGATCAAGGGGCAACCTAAGACCAGCAACGAACTGACCATAGAAGAAGGCTACCTTAGTGGCATCTGTGGTAAAGGACGACCTAAACAACTTCATAAACTCCCTCTGGGTATAAATGGTCACCCTATAATCTTCCTTACTTACCTCACAGAAATCCCAAATCATACCATACCTAGAGGGCAGGTTCTTCTTTCCACGTAATGGCCCTGGGGGGACATAACCCCTCTCATTCTTTCCTGGCATGGCCGTATCGTCGAATGCATCAACAATTCTGGGACCAGAGGAAGTAGATGCTGTAGCTCCGCCTTGAGTTGCCATATCTGTACAAGAAGAAGGAGAAACAGGGGAGTCAGGCCTATGAATAATTTCAGTCGACCTATTTAAGGGCGACCTAGACTCCCCTGGAAAACCTATTCCATTCCTAAGGAAGGAGGGCTTTTGGACGTCCCTAACATAAAACAAGGTGATATGGTCAAGCAATTCATGGAATAGATGAAAAGCGACAACATTTGAGTCGTCAATCACCACATTTTCAATTTCCCCTACAATGGGCAGCCCTATCTCAGTGTAATTCAACCCCCAACTAGTCAAAATGGAGGCACACTCATCCAGGGACATCACTCTCCACTCACCGTTCACATTCTTGCATGCCCTACTAATCAAAGACAAAGAATCCATACCACGCTCCTGGTTCACAACTAAAGGTCCTAGCCATGGCGGAAACGGAGAACAATGCATAAATTAAAACCCTAAAGCAGGATACGAGGGAAATACCTTAATTAATTGCAGAAGGTAGGTTCGTTGCTGGAGCCGAGAGCTAGATTTAAATCTTGCTGCAATCCCTTGATTATCGCCGGAGAAGAAGAAGTTTTAGAGCAGTAAAAGTTCTAAACGAAGAGGGATTTTTCTATTTATATTTTCCTAAATTTGGAAAGGGAAAGGAAAATCAAAATTAATTTTCCAAAATTAAAGATCAAGCGGTTTTCGAGAAGGAGTTCCAAACGTCGAGCCGTGATCATTACAAAATCGGTGCTCCTTCATCTCCCACCGTTCATCGCCAACGATCGTGATGTTGCCACGTCATCATGGTCGACCTACTTCAAAGACTAGCGTCGACCTGCGAGTAAAGCAATTTTCATCAAAGAAATCTTCTTAACTTCCAAGTCGACGAAGTCAACTCGAAAGTTGGGGGCCACTGAACATACCAAAGGTGCCGAGTTGGGCCAAGCAAGTAAAGTCCAATTACATCCAAACTTTGATTATCACATTCTCAATAGGGCTAGCCCAGCCGTAACAAGGCCCAAAGCCCATTTCAAAGATCGCCGACTAAGCCCACGGTCCGGCTCACTGTGCCCCGACTTAACTTAGTCCGACCTCATGAATCCATATTATAACTCGGGTACGAACCATGCTCTACTCCGACAATGTCGACCATTCCACGAGTGACGACCTCGACCTAAATCAACAAGTGACGACTTAACACTTGCCGGCTTATTTGGTTGAACAATCCTCATAACCACATCCCTATAAATCGTGGACCGTTATAGACATGTTCCCACGTCCAAGTAATCGCCGCTATAATCTCGGAGGACATGTCGCCTCCCCAAAAATACATCACTCTTGCCTATAAATACTTCATCACTACCAAACGGTGAAAGGTAAATCGCCATTTTGTATTCTCGAGTTCATTATTCAATACATTTTGAGCTTTATACAACCGTTATCTTACTCACGCCCGAGCGTCTTCGCCGGAGACACATCCGGCTAGTCGTGGGTTCTGTTTTCAGGTCAAGAAGCCAAGTGATCAGTCCTGCCACGTGGAGGAAGATTGATAAGCACATTTCCTGCAGCATCAATTGTATATTTTGTTTAGGGATCTAAAATTCAGGCCAGTGTCCCAAGTAGCTTGCCGCCCAAATTGAAGAATATGTTTGAAGAAGGAAGAGTTCTAAAGATCTCAAAATTTGGGGTTAAACAAAATATTCAACCTAACCAAAAAGCGAAACTTAATCACCCATATAAATTCACTTTTAGTCCGCCGACGTATCCAATGCCGATACATCTATCTACATTTCGTATAATAGTTTTGAGTTCACACCTTTTGAATCTTTTGGATCTTTAAATGTGGAATTTGTTGTGGGTGGTATCTGTACCTCACATGTCATTTTTTTCTTTTACTCTTAAATCAATTATGATATTTACTAACATGGAATTTTTATTTGCTAGATGTGATTGGTGGGGTCATTTTTACCTCTCGGAGATTTTGACTATGTGCGTAAAATCGGTGCTAGAAAGTTGGTTATTCAGCTGATTGATAATGAGTATGTGATGTAAATATATCATATATTTGATTATTTAAATGATAAATAATAAATTTGTGAACAATTTTAATTATATTTATTATATAATTATATTCTCTCATTTTGGAAGTGGAATGGAGTTGTCTTGCATTTTATGGGAGTCGTATAGAGATGAACTAAAATAGTATATTGACAAAAGACACGAAGATGCGAAAGACCAAGTTGTATTAATTTTACAGTTTGTAATGTTGGCAATATTCCAAGGTATAATATATTTACTTAATCTTTATTTTAAATCTTATAAATGATTAAGACTTATTACATATTAGTGACATTTAAAATCCTTATAAAGGAAAGATCCATGTTGGTACCTCAAGCACGCATCAAAAATGCATATCAATCCATCATTTCCTGAAGTAATGTAGTTTTTTAGCTATTAAATGAAGATTAAACTCTAACAAAAACCTATGAATTTGTTTTACAAATTTTGATCGTTTGGATAAATTTCATATATCATTATTCTTTTACAGGCGTTTTGACATTGGATTTTCATCCAACAGACGTTCTTTATCTACTATCACGAATGATAGTAGTAATATCAATAGTGATAAATGATTGAAAATCGAATAATTCAAGACAATTGTTGATTTGCGCATATTTACGGAGGTATATAATAATTTTAGTCATTTTTTGGCTCATTTAACCTCAAATAATTGCCTTTACTCTAAATAATTATTTTTATTAGGTTGGCGAATACACCATATTGGCAACCATATCTAATATGGATTCAAATAATTGCTTTTACTCTAAATAATCCTCGTCCAGCTTCATCTAGATTGTCCTTGCCATTATTAGATTTCATTTCCAACAACAAACGAGTCACCTCTTCCATCCTTTTACTTAGCGTTGTAATCTCCCCTTTAACTCGCTGTTTTTATTCCAAAACACCTTCGAGTACATTAAATATCTCCTCTAGAGATTTGATGTTTGATTCTACTGCATCCATACGCATATTAACCATGTTTGTCGTGGATTCAACTGATCTGATACCAGATTTGTTATGACCGGTTCAATGAATTCCCAAATATGATATTTCGACAATTGGGATTAATATCCAATTGAATACAAAATTAATAAACAGAGTGGGTGAGAAGAGAATTTAGAGAGAAATAGAATATGAGATGAGAGAGAAAATAGAATTGTAGAGAGAGGAAGCTTAAAGCTCTGTACATTCCATGAGCCATGAAAATGGCGAATTACAGCTACATAAGGAGAGAGAAAGCACGTGGTAAACAACGGCCATTTCTCTCTATAAAACGACGACGTATAACATAAATGAATAGATTCCTAAGCAAAGCGGAAACGACATCGTCCAACTAAAGACAAATAACGCGTATTCAAAGCACGCTATCTACTTATTGATACGCTACTCATAAAAACGACGCCGTAATCAAACTAACGGTCACCCCCAACCGTCACCCCCAAATCTGTTAGAACCCTAAATCTTCACATTCTACTCTCCTTTCTTGTGTCAAGCATGTATCATTCTGCCATTTACAATCCACAAACCATCCTCAAACCTAAGAAAGATCAATAGTCAAGAGCTTGACCAATCTCTCACGCCATTTTATGCATTTTCCATTTCTGTTTCCGAGCTTCACTTTAAGCATGAAGGTCCTAGTTAACAAATACTGTTAGTGCATTACTTAAACTTCCAGGTTTGCAAAGTTTCTAGGCAAGAAGATCACATTCATGAAGGAATTACTAGTAAAGCTGCTAATAAAGACTTAAAAATAAAATCCCTCCAGAAATAAATCATCAATGAGTGCTCTAAAGGATCTGGATTAGCATTTTCCAAACATAACTCTTCTCCTTTAGAAACTTAGATCCAAAACCAAGAAAAGAAACCCAGTTGCTCAGGCTCCGTCCCAAAATGAATGTCCAAAAAATTCATTCCGGGACGGAGGGAGTATGTAATCACAAAAATAAACCATTAGTAGTCAATGCTTTTTCTTTCCACTGGTAACTAGTTACCAGAATCACCCTCAAAATTCAAGCCAAAATCAAGTAACATGCACACCAAAAATAGAACTAAACCGATCACATTTAATTCTTCCCAATTAATTAAACCCTCTTGAAAGCCCAATCATTTAGCACCTCTTTCGTTTGAATAATCATAATACATGGGGGACAACAAAGAGAGGGAATTTACAAACCCACTACAATTTCCCCTTCAAATTCAAGAAACAGAGAGTTAACCAAAAGTCTGTATCGATCAATATCGGAATGCAACTGAAAAATCAAACATTCTTACACTGCAAAGGGGCAGATCTTTTTGAAGATTGAATCCAATTCGTCCTCACATTGAATCAGAAAAACAATGAAATGCGTTCAAGAATTCTGAATCCCAGTTGAATCTTATGAGCCCTAAGTAAACCAAGTTATGGAGTTCAAGGAAACAACTGAAGCAAAACCCTGGCCTGTGATTTTTCTCATTTGTGCAGATGGCCCCCTGGTGCTGTAATATAGGAACTTAAGCCCCTCAGGTTTGTTTCAGAAATTACACGCATCGTTAACTTTACTAACAAACTTTTTCTCAAAATGACTCTTTTTATTTTCAAATTTTTTAAAAAGAGTTTCTCAAAATGCTAGAAAATATTGCACAAAATAACAAAGTTTGTAAGAAATAACCAAGTTTTTGTGCATTGGTAAACCGCGGTTTCTAAGGCTCCGTTAGTTTAGGAGAAAATGTTTTCTGAACCATTTTCCAGAAAACATTTTGAAATGTCACGGATAAGAAATGCGATTTCACCTCCGTGAAACCTAAAGAAATCTAGAAACAGCTGTTTTCGAGAGCAACTTATCTATACACTAATTGTGGAAAATGATTTTTTAAAGTAGGCCGAAGCTGTCAAAAATGTGCAACATTTCAGCTCCATAAACATGCGTACAGGAGAAAAACCAATTAGTAAAATGTATAAAATAGCCCTAAGGGACTATTGAGAATGAAAGGAACAAACAGATAGAAGAAACCAACAAAATAAAATGGTTCAAATATTTATTCATTATTAAAGGTAAATGATACTCCACCTACATTACATTATTCAAATACCTTAATTCCAAATTAAAACAACTTTCCCGCCATTCATAATCACACTAGCGCACCTCACCAACAAACTAATCACTATAATTAGGACCTGTGGCACCAGGCTCACAAGCTCTAGCAGCAGCAGTAGGCTCAACGGCAGGCGACGGAGGAACTGGGGTACCAAGCAACTCCTTAGGCAAATCCGGAATATCCTTCAAGTAAAAAGTGTAGAATAACTTAACTGGGAAAATCAGCTGTTGCAGCTTCACCTGTCCACGCGCACCCTCAAACACGCCGGTCCCACCGGTCACCGATAAAAAAGTATCCTCTGTGGTATTGTAAGCTCCTTGTGCTGATATTTGACCATAGTCACCCATGTGAAAGGTGTATATAGCCTCATAAAGGTCACCATTCTTCTCCGGTAAATGCTTGATCAGAAGGCATATTCCAGCAGTTATTCCCAATCTTTTCTGCAGGTCTCCGGAATAAATCTGAAGAAAATTTTATTTAGAGCGAATAAATTGGAGTTAGTTATGTTTGTTAGTTTGTTTCCCCAAAACAACGGAAATGACAAAAAATGAGCAATTATTTTGGGACGGAGGAATACCTTATTGGTAAAGGGGACAATATCTCCAAGAGAATTGACAGTCTTCCTGGCTTAAACGAAGATAAGCAGGGCTACTGCGGTCACGCTCATTGATCTCATAAACACACAGTTCCTGGACCTTAGCTGATATTAACCAAGAACACACAAGAAATTAACAAGAAAGTTTCACATGAACCAATCACAAAATGAAAAAAAAATATGGGTATTTTGAAAGATTGAATCTTTCTTACTGGGTGTTACAGAATGAGCAGATTCGGTGGCCTTGCAAGTGAATGAACTCATGGCAGCGGTGGCAGGGTTGGAGACTGCAAGGTTACGAGACAGAAACTGGTTCGGGAGCTTGACGGAGAGGCTTTTGGGAGCGGAGGCAAGAGAAGGAAGAAAGATTGGGGAAGTGATTGAGTTGAAAGTAATGGAAGTTGAAGACAGAGCAACCATTGTTTGTTGCAGTTTTGGGAGGATGATTAGTTGGAAGAGAAGAGATTGGAGATGAATTTGGAGTGATTGGGAGAGTGGGAAATGGGGGAAGGATTTATAGTGGTAATGGAAGATGAATGATTGTTGAAGAAGTGGAATTTTGAGGGGAAGATGGAGGGTGGTGTAATGTTGAGAGCCTGGAAATGAAGAGCTCAAAAACTTTGTGTTCTGGTGTGTCACTTCTTCACTTGAATTTTTTATGCTTTGGCTTGGGCAAATGACTAAATGATGTAACCTAACAGGCCAAGTATAAAATGAATTTAAAATTTCCATTACATTCTATTAGAAAATAAATGTTTTAATAGTAAGATGAACAATATATAGAATTATTATTGGAATTTTATCCAAAATATTTAATTTCTTCATTATTCAAGTGAGCATGTATTCCTGTAAATATATGAAATTCACCATGTATTTTTAATCCTTTTTAACATTATTTATTTTTCTTCAAAAAAAAACATTATTTATTTCAATTCTCTTATCATTAAAATATTAATTTTCTAATTGGTCAAATGTGCAATGTTTGAACAAAGATTTTGTTTTGAAGTGGAGCATATAAAAGGAAAGGATTTATATTTGTCATCAGTAAATATAGCACAATATAAATAAATTGCATCTACCAACTTCTTAGGCTATTATTGGTTTAAAAAATATAAGAGAGTACAACATGTTGAAATGTTGAAAAGAAGTTTGTTCTAACATGCTCATCATCATTTTTTTAACAACCATATATGCAAATGTTTGTAGGAAAATACATTCATAACAAATGTATCCATCTCTTATATATATATATATATATATATATATATATATATATATATATATATATATATATATATATATATATATATATATATATATATATATATGATCCGCCATAAAAATGGTTGCACGAGGCCCGGCCCGGGGTAGCAACGGAGACCGATCCGGATAAACACGCTCCTCGAGGTCCTAAATAATGTGGGACCTACAAGATAAAACACCGTTAGGGCGGGGGGATTTTCCCCCCGAAAACCCTCCGGCGTGAGAATCATTAATCCGATTCATAACATATATTGACATAATATCTAATATTTTAGAGAGAGAGAGAGAGAGAGAGTGGGCATACCATAAAAATGAAAGGAGGGAGTATTTATCTAAATTCCAAGCCCAATATGACATCATCCTTATCCTTGTCAATTGCCACGTGTCACGCCGTCATTGGAGGGAAATCTCTCCTGAGATTACATTTGGATAAGGTCAAGAGTCCAAAACTTGTCAAGGCACAGATCTCTCCTGGAGACATCAACACGCTGCTGAGAGAACCAAGATGCGACATGCGACATCCGACATGCGGGAACCAATGTCCGACATGCGGGAACCAACAGGAGACATGCGACAAGCCACAGGAGACATGCGACATGCGACCTGAGTGATCATTCAATACTTAACAATCATAACATTGGCAATATGCAACATATAGCTTATAACATATGATATGCGGCATGTAGAAATAACACGTAATATGCGACATATATCAAATAATACAGGGGAACCAAATCATAATTAGAACTTTGGCAATATTCTCATAAAATAGGGCCCCCCCATCCTCATAAAATAGGGCTCCCCAAAGACCATATACTTGGGCCGGGTAACCATTTAACGGGAATAATATTTTGTCGTGGCGCATCAGAAGCCCCCGACTCCTTAGCTCGATTATTCATGATCGAGCTGAGGAGTAAAACAATATTCATAATAAAATATTACTTATCACATCGAGTCAACTCTCACGGTATAGAACATAGGTCCGTTCCGTGATTTTTCCAACACTTTCATTACTAACTTCTCATTTTACTTCAACTTTTTGCACTTTCTCTTTCCCATTTCAATCATTTCTGTAAATTTTTGTCTGGTAAAAATATGCGAAAACCAATCATACGAGAGCCAACATTATAAGGCTCAGATCCATAAATGCCAGCGACATGAACCCTGGCCGCTGGACCTTCGAATAACTCTCCTTCCCTACAATTTGCTTCTCGACCATTGCAAAAAAACCTTTCGATCCCGCTGACTTTTGAAGTCCTTTCAATAATTCAATCTGATCTGGGTCTATACTAAAACAATTTACTTTTTCTATCTTTTAACTTCGCTTTTCATACTTTGGTTGTCGCGGGTTGCGACTTCAACTCTATACTTTAAATGTCGTTGCTACGCACTTCACGTAATTTGCTTTAAATTCTACCTTTAATATGTCGCTATTTTTGCTTCGATAGTTCTCTTTTTTGCTTCGATAGTTCATCGAAGATTCACTTTACGACCTTTATCTCTATATACATACTACTCCCTTCAAAAGAGTGAGGCTTGTCTTTAGACAGCCTCACTTCTTAGCTATGCTCCTCACCGTTCTTTACTTAGCCGGGCGACTTACTATTCCTTATACATCTGTGCCTGGCACCTTTAAGCCAAATGACTAAATGATGTAACCTAACAGGCCAAGTATAAAATGAATTTAAAATTTCCATTACATTCTATTAGAAAATAAATGTTTTAATAGTAAGATGAACAATATATAGAATTATTATTGGAATTTTATCCAAAATATTTAATTTCTTCATTATTCAAGTGAGCATGTATTCCTGTAAATATATGAAATTAACCATGTATTTTTAATCCTTTTTAACATTATTTATTTTTCTTCAAAAAAAAAACATTATTTATTTCAATTCTCTTATCATTAAAATATTAATTTTCTAATTGGTCAAATGTGCAATGTTTGAACAAAGATTTTGTTTTGAAGTGGAGCATATAAAAGGAAAGGATTTATATTTGTCATCAGTAAATATAGCACAATATAAATAAATTGCATCTACCAACTTCTTAGGCTATTATTGGTTTAAAAATATAAGAGAGTACAACATGTTGAAATGTTGAAAAGAAGTTTGTTCTAACATGCTCATCATCATTTTTTTAACAACCATATATGCAAATGTTTGTAGGAAAATACATTCATAACAAATGTATCCATCTCTTATATATATATATATAAATCCCTATATACTTGATTGTATCTAAGGAATTGGTATAGTTTGTTGTTTGTATATTCCAGGTAATATCTATATCTATTGATATCTGAGGTAAAGAATTTTCTTACATGTGCAATATTAGTTCTTGATTGATATGGCATACTTTACCACAAAATAAATACAAATCATAAAGCAAATGGAAAGAAGCAAATTAAAACAACCAACCCAAAAGCAACAAAATTTCAAATGGGCTAGCTAATAGTTTTAAGATTAAATAAAATATTCAAAATATTTAAAAACATCAAGTATATGGCAGTGAAATAACCATAATATCCCTTTCAAACATTAGGCGAATAATTCAAGCACAAAAATAAACAATGACCAAATGAAAAGAAAAATGCAGTTGTTTTCCAATTTTAAGAATCCAATTTGAGAATTTACTCCACCCGCATGCAGTTACTACTTACTTTGCAAAGTACTGAATGTTTTAATCTCATATTTTCAGTAAGGACACAAACTTCGCATTCATTCCAAATGTAAAAACTATTCAAGGACGCATTAACTATGTCACTCTTGTGCCTCAGGTATGGCAAGGAAGAATTTGTCGCAAATCTCCGCCAACGTAAAGCGCTTTTACCACCTCAATGCTTTTTCACTATTGTATATGAGTCACAGTTACGCAAAATATCTTTCAATGTTTTATCCACAAATTTTCAAATGCGTATCTTAGCATCCATAGGTGCCCCTCTCATCCCATATAATTAAACTTTCTTTCCGAATAAGTTCTGCGATTCGCGTAGACGTTGCTCTCGATTGTGCATGTAGAATTCTCGGTGACGTTTCGCAGGAATTCTGAATCTTCCATGTGCAGCTTTCGTCCGGCCCTAGAAGTAGCAACCTGCAAATATGCCTTGTAAGACAACAATTTATGTATGTGAATAGGTAGAAGATATATTTTCTCAGGTTTAAAAAAGAACTATTTTATGTTTAATTTTTCAAGGTCATTGCAAGCATATATAATTATAAAAAAAAAATTAGAAATTACCCGATGATGCTACAGCTAGAAACAATTTTAAGAGCACGCGAAGTCTTAGTTTACTCATTATGGCCCAGTATAAATATGTCTTACCGCTTCCACTCATAAGCCGTATAAGAAAAAAAAAAACTTTGACTCTTTATTTTTCAGACATCAGCAATGACCTTGTTATAAACTTGCAGCTTGTTCACTATTTAAGGAGGACTTCAAACTTGGTGTTCTTCCATTAACACTTGAACATCATAGTTCAGTACTTCTACGAATTAAGTCTATTTTTTAACCGATCAAGTAGTGTTTTTTCTAGAAGAGGCATTCCATCTATATCTTCTAGAGATCGACCATTTTTAATAAATATTTTTGCAACTCTGCTAAGGTAAGGTTCTTGAAGTTCATTCTCTGCCCAGTATGCAGAGTTGGGACACGTTAATATTCTTCACATGGATAAGAGAATGTCATCTTATTTTGGTCCAATTATGTTCCCAAAAGTTTTTAACATCAGAAACCTCACAAAAGAGTAATATAGTAAGGAAAAGATCTCTCGTATTGTTGGACTAGATGCCCAGTAAAATGCTTCTGACAATGCATCGTGCCATTCTCTATCATCTCGCTAAAAGCTCCTCGCATGTAGCGGTGCATGCTTCATAGTGTCACGAGGCGCATTCCCATCCATGGACCTAATTTCTTCATAAGAAACAGGTCCTTCAAATATATTTAACAACATACGCCAAGTAGTATCTTTCGCCCGAGATCGGAAATGCGCAAATGTCAACCTCCCAATACACTTTCCAGACTTCCTTTTTGACCAAGGTGTAAATTCCAACTTTTCCAAACGTACCGACAGGTATTTTAACATATGTTAAAGACCTTGCCTCACTATCGAGCTTTATTGAGTTCAAACCATTTAGTGAACATTGTCTTAGTAGACTTCTCCACGTTGATAATTTTTGGGGAAGGAGTCATTATCATTAAAAATTAACATTTGCTCATTTTTCTAGGTGGTAGGAAAGCCTTTCAACAGCTTAAGGCGTCGATAATGAATTGGGAATTCATAAGATGCGCCATATCGCTTCACATGCTGATATATAGCGGCGATCCAAGAACATTTTTATTTCATCATTTTCATTTCACTCCTGCTCTATTGACGTTCCCATTCCATTTGAAGACGATTCTGAGATTGCCATAGCTCTATCTGGCACTTTAGTAACATCCTTGAATCAGTACTTGATAGCCTTAGAGTTGTTACATGCTTCAACATTAATATGGCTTTGATGCTTAACCAGAAGATATCTGTTATAAGCCGTGACATACCTATTATCCAATTTGATGTTGTTTTTTTCCACTGATATTCCTATATCCCTCACTCCCTATGTACATAATAGCCATTCTCATCAACGATCGCTTGTGACCGATAAGTTTTTGGGAAATGTTTGCTAGTGAACAGGGTTGAAATTACCCGGATCGAAAGGGCGGCGAGCGATTTTTTTGTTTCACGCGGAAAAAAGGAGTCACAGCGCCATTTTGATTATGAGCCAAAATTTTGAAAAAGGATCGTTTTGATTGGGAGCCGAAACTTCAGAAAAGACTCTTTGAAAGGAGATCGTTTTAATGCAGAGACCAAAACTTCAGAAAAAGTTGTTTGAACAGGGATTGTTAGGTTCGGAGGTCACATTACGTTTTGGGAAGAGTAAAATAGAGATGACAGAATTCCTGGTATTAGCGAGGTCTTTCTACCTTTCTCAAAAATTGTGCGTGTATGTGTGTGTGTTTATGTTACTTGAAAATGAGTTTGAATGACAAACTTGAATTTGAGTTTGAATGGGAGTTTTTGAAAATGAGTTTGAATGGCTGGTTTTGAAAATGAGTCGGGCATTATAACGTTACCCTTTTTTGACAAAACGACGGGAAAGGAAGGAGTTTGATTTTTTTGAACTGGGTGTTATAACGTTACCCTTTTTTTGATAAAGATGATAGTGAAGAAAACGACGATCGACAAGGCAATTTCTTGACTCGGATGTTAAAGGTAAATACGATTGACAAATCAAACGGTTTGGACGGTAAATGACAGTATTAAATTGACGGTATCCCAACCAAACCGAACGGTTCGGATGGTAAAAGAGCGCGATCGACGAACCTAACAGTTTGGACTGTAAAGAACGTTATTAAAATGACAATATGGATGGATCAAACAATCTGGACGGTAAATAACGATCAACGAACCAAACGGTTCAGACGATAGAAATGACGATCGACGAACCAAACAGTTCGGAAGGTAAATGACATAATAAATAAAAACGGGTCAAGATCTCCGTTTTAACCCTAAATCCCTTTTCTCGAATGAAAAAAGTGATAGAGAGAGGATCACTTTGAGACCCCTAGACAACGTTTGTCTACCGTTTGAAGATTTTGATCGGATCAGAAATAGCGTAAGACGCGTAAAAAGGATAAAACGGGAGATTAAAAGTAAAAATGCTACCGATGATCGGTTTTGACTCTATATCTCAAAATATCGTATGTTGGATACGAAAAGGTGTTTGAAAAGGTGTTTGGATCGTGTTTGGCTCATATTATGCTTGAAAAACGTTGTTTTCACGCAAATCGAGG